>CALYLW010001231.1:42371-191687 GCA_944989445.1 Ampullaceana balthica | reverse complement strand
CCCAAGTCATTAACTGCCTCACTGTGGAACGCTGAGGAACGATGCACAACAGTATATAGCAGTTAAAAAATCGTGTGGGGATTAGCACTGTAAAAAACATTATATGACGTCATTGTTTGAGCTTAAATTTAATATAAGCTGTGCATCAAAAGGTGTGCAAAATAATTATTAATTAAATTTTTAAATTAAAGACCAGCTGTAAATAAAATATTATATGACGTCATTGTTTTAGCTTATATTCTAATGTAGGAAACGGAAACGATGTAAACAGAGGATTTGAGGATTGTTAATTATAAAATACTTAGTGTACATTTCAGGAAGTTTAATATTTCTTATTTATCAAACAAGGATAAGTTACTTGGGCTTTTGACCCAAAAAAGTGAGCGCCGTAGGGCGCCCTACAAACCCAATTATAAAATACTTTGTGCACATTTCAGAAAGTAATACTTCGTATTTATCAAACAAGGACACGTTAATTAGGCTTTTTTAAAAAGTGGGCGCCGTAGGCGCCCTAAAATAGGGGGCGCCGTAATCGCCACGGCGCCCCATTACAATCTAGTATTATAATAAAACTATATAATTTGCATTTGTCACGCAAGTCAGTCAGTCTGTCCTAGCGCTACTAATTTTAGAAAGCAGGGAAAACCAAATTACTGCACCAAAGCATCAAAAGTGTGCAAATTAAATATGCGCTGTAAAAATATATTATATGGCGTCATTGTTTTCGCTCATATTTTAATTTTGGAAAATGGATCAATGTAAAAAGGGGATTTGATGATGGTTAATTATAAAATAAAAAAATAAAGGCGCCCTTCAACCCCTTTTATAAAATACTTTGTGTACCTTTCAGAAAGTGTAATATTTCGTATTTATCAAACAATGACAAGTTAGTTGGGCTTTTGAAAAAGGTCGGCCCCGTAGGTGCCCTAAAAAAAGTTCATTTTTTATAAAATAAAAAGATTTCAGCTGAAAACTTCCGTCATTTTTGACGTGTGTACGCTAGTAAATAACATAATTTGCAATCTGTCACGCAAGTAGTGTCTTTCAGTCCTGACGCTATACGAGGTAACTCCCGATAAAAAAAAATAAAAATGTTGCTTTCGAGATTAAAAAAATGTGTTGCTCACCATAAAATATTGTGACGTGACGTCATTATTGGAGCTTTTATTAATGTGTGAATGGAACGAAGTAAAAAGAGCAATGTTTTATTTGATGTGTTAAATATTATTATTATTTTTTTGTATTAAATGTCCGTTTTTGTGAATGTGTCCATGTCAATATTACGTACGTAATTATAAATTTAATTTTCTATATTAATATATAACATTCGTTTTTCGGTTTATGAAATTTACAATTGGTTGTCGTTCGTTTGTCAAGTTTCGATGCGTTTTGAACTACAAAGCCATTGTTTATTACTGCAAATCAAAATTTGTCAACTTATGCTTCAGTTTAGCGTTTGTTTTTCTTTTATACACTTTGAGATTGCATATTTTTATGTTTAAAAAAATTACATATTTAAAAATCGGACTCCTACCTACAATATTTTTTTATTGCTATTTACATGTAATATTTTAATGCGTCTTAGACTAAAATACAAAATACACAAACAAATTTTGCAATTAAAACTAATTAGACTAATTGTGAATAAAACATCTTTGCTTTTAATATAGAACTGGAAGGGGTGTTGACTTGAATATAATGAAAACGTTTACTAGAATTCCTAAAACGTGAATATTAAAGTTGATACTTTGTTATTTTCTTTTATACAGTGCTTAACTTTACTTCAAGGTTTCATGCAAAATAAATAGTTCGTTTTTATTCATATTTGTAAATAGTTACACATTTTTATTTACATGTTTTTGATAATGTAAAGGTAAAATGTATGGGCCATTGGGCGCATAAACTGACAAGTCATAATAGATCTTGAAAAGGTGCTGACTTGACAACAAAAAAAACGTTTATGTGAATTACTAACACGTGTATATTAAATTGTAAATATGATTAACAGTTGATCCGTTAATCTTTTCTGTTATCCTCTGACAAACTTTGCTTATTATGTTTCATGCAGAATAAATAGTTAATATTATATGTAAAATTAAGGTTTATCTTTTACATGTTTTGATAATGTTGTGGTAATAATGTGTGGACAAATGGGCGAATAAACTGACAAATCATAATCATCGATGAAGCTTAAACGGCTTCAAATCACAGATATGCGTGATGTGGATCACATTACAGTCACATAATTTATTTTTAACGCACTGTGCTGTGTTATTGGTGCACTCATAATTGGTGCACACTATTCAATGCCACAAGTTAAAGTCCGGCTGACTCCTCAGCAATATTTGTTAATACGTCGATCTTCAAACTTCTTTGCCGCAGTATAACTTTATGATGTGTGTAATTCACTATGCATTTACTATTATCATGATTATATCATTATTTTTCATGCAATCCTTATATAACGCGAAGCCTAAGCTTGGAGGTTTTCTCATAACACATATATTCGTATATATAATCAAAATATATACTCTGCTATGTCCATTCGTAACGCTAGATTTTAGAAAGCCCACCGCTAAAAATAATTACCTTGAAAAATATATTGAAAAATAAAATTAAAAAACAAAAAAAAACCACTATTTTCAAACGTCCGCATAAAATTGTTCAATATGGAAAAGAGATCTAATTTTTCTCTCTTGGTCTCTACCTTTTCTGATTATTTACTATGCGGCTTTCAGGCAAAAGGGACAATTACACAAACGGAAATATATCCATTTTGAAAACTCCCGTCATTTTTGACGGGTAATACACTAGTAAATAACATAATTTGCAATCTGTCACGCAAGTAGTGTCTGTAAGTCCTGATGCTATGCGAGATAACTACTGATATATAAAAAATAAAAATGTTGCTTTCGAGATTAAAAAAATGTGTTGCTCACCATAAAATACTGTGACGTGACGTCATTATTTGAGCTTTTATTAATGTGTGAAGGGAACGAAGTAATAAAACAAACCCGTAAAAACAAAGTTTTTGACTATAAATCCCTTATATATGAGACATAACTAACAGTATTGATTATTTTCAAACATTTACAGACAGAATCTGTCTTAACTCAAGTTTGCTTCATAACCCTGGGGGGGGAGAGGGGAAAAGTCTGGTCACCGATTCGCTTGACCGAGCTCAGAGTGACACGTAAAATGTAAACAAAAGCGCCCCGTCGCTTCGTTGGGTCGCCTCAATGCGTCAGCTCAAAATTTCACGTGGGAAAAAAACAATAAAAACTGTGAATTTGAATTACGTACCTCATATAAGGATAAACTAAAAATGCATTAATTTAATTACGGTACGTTCGATCGATCTGAAATTTTGATACGATGCATTGCTAGGCTAGACGGGTCAGTGTGCCAAATTTCAGCTCGATCGAATCACGGGATGTGGGTCATTTTTGACTTTTGTTTTTCCGCCCGCCCATGAGATGATGAGATGATGAGAGAGATGATGAGATGACGACAGAGACGGCCGCGAAGTTAATATAAGGGATTTAAAAAGAGCAATGTTTTATTTGATGTGATAAATATTATTATTATTTTTTTGTATTAAATGTCCGTTTTTGTGTATGTGTCCATGTCAATATTACGTACGTAATTATACATTTAATTTTCTATATTAATATATTATAACATTCGTTTTTCGGTTTATGAAATTTACAATTGGTTGTCGTTCGGTTGTCAAGTTTCGAAGCGATTTGAACTACAAAGCCATTATTTATTACTGAAAAGGAAATTTGTCAACTTATGCTTCAGTTTAGCTTTTGTTTTTCTTTTATACACTTTGAGATTGCATATTTGTATGTTTAAGAAAAAAATCGGACTTCTCCCCACAATATTTTTTTAAATTGTTATTTACATGTAATATTTTAGTGCGTCTTAGACTAATTTTGAATACAAAATCGTTGCTTTTAATATAGAACTGGAAGGGGTGCTGACTTGACAATAATGAAAACGTTTATTAGAATTCCTAAAACGTGTACATTAAAGTTGATATTTTAATATTTTCTTTTATCCAGTGCTTGACTTTACTTCAAAGGTTTCATGCAAAATAAATATTCCGTTGTTATTCATATTTGTAAATAGTTACACATTTTTATTTACATGTTTTTGATAATGTAAAGGCAATAATGTATGGACCATTGGGCGCATAAACTGACAAGTCATAATAGATCTTGAAAAGGTGCTGACTTGACAAGAATAAAAACGTATATGTGAATTATTAACACGTGTATATTAAATTGTAAATATGATTAACAGTTGATAAGTTAATCTTTTCTTTTATCCTGTGACAAACGTTGCTTACTAGGTTTCATTAAAATAAATAGTAACTAACAGTTTATTTTTTACATGTTTTGATAATGTTGTGGTAATAATTTATGGACAAATGGGTGAATAAACTGACAAGTCATAATCATCGATGAAGCTTAAACGGCTTTAAATCACAGATATGCGTGATGTGGATCACATTACAATCACATAATTTATTTTTAACGCACTGTGCTGTGTTATTGGTGCAGTCATAATTGGTGCACACTATATTATGCCACAAGTTAACGTCCGGCAGACTCATAAGCAATATTTGTTAATACGTCGATCTCCAAACTTCTTTGCCTCAGTATCACTTTATGCTGTGTGTAATTCACTATGCATTTACTATTATCATGATTATATCATTATTTTTCATGCAATCCTTATATAACGCGAAGCCTAAGCTTGGAGGTTTTCTCATAACTCGTATATTCGTATATATAATCAAAATATATACTCCGCTATGTCCATTGGTAACGCTAGATTTTAGAAAGCCCACGGCTAAAAAAAATAACCTTGATAGTTATATTGCACCACCCACTATTTTCAAACGTCCACATAAAATTGTTCAATATTGAAAAGAGATTTTATTGTTCTCTCTTGGTCTCTACATTTTCTGATTATTTACTATGCGGCTTTCATGCAAAAGGGACTATTACAAAATCTGAAATATATCCATTTTGAAAACTCCTGTCAATTTTGACGGGTAATACACTAGTATATATATATATATATATATATATATATATATATATATATATATATATATATATATATATATATATATTAGGGCTGCGGAAATTAACGATTAATTTCTCGATTAATCGTTAAAAAAATTTATCGATTAAAATAATTTTAATCGATAAAAATTCGATTAAAATTAAAGAAAATATTTATAATATTTTTAAAAAATTTTATTAATAAATAATTAATTATTAATAATAAGTTATACATATTTTTTACGTACAAACTTCTCCCGCGTAATATTATAATTTATTTTATTACATTATGTCAGGGGTCGGGAAACTTTTTGTCTGCGAGAGCCATGAACGCCGCATATTTTGAAAAGTAATTCCGTAAGAGCCATACAGTATACATTACGTTTAAAACTAAAAATTCAAGTAAATGTGAGCATTTTGTGTAATTTCAACACTACAAGTACAATAGTCTCTTTTAAATAACATTTTATGTTTTTTTTTAAAATATGCAATTAATATGTAAATTAAATGAGTCTGAATAAATATTTTTTAAAAATAAATGAACATTTGTCTAAGAGCCAGGTGCAGCCATCAAAAGAGCCACATCTGGCTCGCAAGCCATAGTTTCCCGACCCCTGCTTTATGTGGACCGGCAGACGTCAACTAAAAAATAGCCGACAGCATCAGCGCAGTTAAATTTAAACATATAACTAGAAAGTTGAGCGAAAATGTTGTTTTTAAGCTAACTGCGGATGGCAAAGTCGAAGATGGTGAAAAATGTTTACTGTGTTCAAAGCCATAAACAATTATCTTTTAAAGGATCAAATACATCGCTGACGTACAAACAGCACAAACATCCAATCAAGTATCAACACATTGTCATAAAATTTATTTCAAAATATTCTTATTTTTCAATGTCCGTGAGAAATGTTCAGTTTAATGACGTCATAAATTTCTATTTTTGTCTTTAATCGAAATTATCGATTAATTAATCGATAATTTTTCAAAAGTTAACGATTAAATTAAAATTAATCGATAACAGCCCTAATATATATATATATACTAGCAAAATACCCGCGCTTTGCTGCGGTAAATTAGGATTTCAGTAAGCATTGAGAACCCGCGTAACACAAATTCAAAACACAAATTGATTTCAAAATGGATCATGATGGATATAATACATATATTAACTTCACCGTTTTTTCTGTCTGTCTGTTGTAGTCCCGCAGAAAAACAAAAACGAAGAGTAAAAATATGACACACTTCCCGTGATCCTATCGAGCTGATAATTTAATTTTTTTCCGTCTGCTACCATTGCGGGAGGGTACTCAACAACCACCCAAAGTTTCATGCTTCCACCTACACGGGAAATAGGAGAATTAGTGATGTTTAATTTTTATAAAGCTCATATAAGGAAAAAACTTCATTTGGGCCCTCGGCCGCCAGGAAGTGATAATTTATTATTTTTTTTCCCGTTACCATCGCAGGATTGTACTCAACAACTTCACAAAGTTTCATGCTTCTGCCTACTCGGGAAACAGGAGAATTGATGATTTTAATATTTTATAAAGGCCATATTAGGAAAAAAGCGTTTTTGGGCCCCCGGCCCCCATGAGTCTTAATTTAAAATTGTTTTACGCCAATTTTCGTCGCGAGAGGCTACTCAACAACTTCCCAAAGTTTCATGCTTCTACCTACGCGGTAAATCCGAGAATTAGTGATGAGTCTGTTTTAATATAAGAAGAAACTACATTTGGGCCCCCTGCCCCCATTAAGTGATAATTTAAATATTGTTTTTTACCTGTTACCTTTGTGGAAGTGTATTTAACAACTACCCCAAGTTTCATGCTTCTACCTACACGGGAAATAGGAGAATTTGTGATTTTTAGTTTTTATATAGCTCATATTAGGAAAAACTTCATTTGGGCCCCCGGCCCCCAGGAAGTGATAATTTAATTTTTTTCCTCCCGTCGCTATCGCTGGTTTTTACTCAACAACTTCCCAAAGTTTCGTGCTTTTGCCTACTCGAGAAATGAGAAAATTAGTGATTTCATATTTTACATAGTCCATATAAGAAAAAAAGCCTTTTTGGGCCCCGGGCCCCAAACAGTGTGAATTTTAAATTCCTATTCGTCAATAATGGTCGAGAGAGTGTACTCAGCATGTTCCCAAAGTTTCATGCTTCCACCTACACGGGAAATAGGAGAATTAGTGATGTTTAATTTTTATATAGCTCATATTAGGAAAAACTTCATTTGGGCCCCCGGCCCCCAGGAAGTGATAATTTAATTTTTTTCCTCCCGTCGCTATCGCTGGTTTTTACTCAACAACTTCCCAAAGTTTCGTGCTTTTGCCTACTCGAGAAATGAGAAAATTAGTGATTTCATATTTTACATAGTCCATATAAGAAAAAAAGCCTTTTTGGGCCCCGGGCCCCAAACAGTGTGAATTTTAAATTCCTATTCGTCAATAATGGTCGAGAGAGTGTACTCAGCATGTTCCCAAAGTTTCATGCTAATACCTACACGGGAAGTTGGAGAATTAGTGAAATTTCAGTTTTTTATATAAGAAAAAAACTACATTTGGGCCCCCGGACCCCATTAAGTGTTATTTTAAATATTTTTTTCGCTTGTTACCATCGCGGAAGTGTGCTAATCAACTACCCAGTGTTTCATGCTTCTACCTACACGGGAAATAGGAGAATTAGTGATTTTTAGTTTTTATATAGCTCTTATAAGGAAAAAACTTCATTTGGGCCCCCGGCCCCCAGGAAGTGATAATTTAAATATTTTTTCTCCCGTTACCATCGCGAGGTTGTACTCAACAATTTCCCAATGTTTCATGTTTCTGCCTACTCGGGAAATAGGAGAATTTGTGATTTTTAGTTTTTGTATAGCTCATATAAGGAAAAAACTTCATTTGGGCCCCCGGCCACCAGGAAGTGATAATTTAAATATTTTTTCTCCCGTTAGCATCGCTGGGTTGTACTCAACAATTTCCCAAAGTTTCATGCTTCTGCCTACTCGAGAAATGAGAAAATTAGTGATTTCATATTTTATATAGTCCATATAAGGAAAAAAAGCGTTTTTTGGCCCCGGGCCCCCAACAGTGTGAATTTTAAAATACTTATTCGCCAATTATCGTTGAGAGATTGTACTCAGCAAGTTCCCAAAGTTTCATGCTAATACCTACACGGGAAGTTTGGGAATTAGTGATGAGTCAGTTTTTTATATAAGAAAAAAAACTACATTTGGGCCCCCGGACCCCATTAAGTGTTATTTTAAATATTTTTTTCGCTTGTTACCATCGTGGAAGTGTGCTTATCAACTACCTAGTGTTTCATGCTTCTACCTACACGGGAAATAGGAGAATTAGTGATTTTTAGTTTTTATAAATCTCATATAAGGAAAGAACTTCATTTGGGCCCCCGGCCCCCAGGAAGTGATAATTTAATTTTTTTTCGCCTGTTACCATTGCGGGTTTGTCCTCAACAACTTCTAAAAGTTTCATGCTTCTGCCTACTCGGGAAATAGGAGAATTTGTGATTTTCAAATTTTATAGAGGCCATATAAGGAAAAAAAACGTTTTTGGGCCCCAGCCCCCATGAGTGTAAAATTGTAAAATTCTTTTACGCCAGTTGTCGTCTCGAAAGGCTACACAACAACTTCCCAAAGTTTCATGCTTCTACCTACACGGGAAGTTGGAGAATTAGTGATGAGTCATTTTTTATATAAGAAAAAAACTACATTTGGGCCCCCGGCCCCCATTCAGTGATAATTTAAATATATTTTTTGCTTGTTACCTTTGCGGAAGTGAACTTAACAACCACCCTAAGTTTCATGCTTCTATCTACACGGGAAATAGGAGAATTAGTGATTTTTAGTTTTTATATAGCTCATATAAGGAAAAAACTTCATTTGGGCCCCCGGCCCCCAAGAAGTGATAATTTAAATGTTTTTTCTCCCATTACCATCGCGGGGTTGTACTCAACAATTTCCCAAAGTTTCATGCTTCTGCCAACTCGGGAAATAGGAGAATTTGTGATTTTCAAATTTTATATAGGCCATATTAGGAAAAAAAACGTTTTTGGGCCCCCAGCCCCCATGAGTGTAAAATTGTAAAATTCTTTTACGCCAGTTTTCGTCTCGAGAGGCTACACAACAACTTCCCAAAGTTTCATGCTTCTACCTACACGGGAAGTTGGAGAATTAGTGATGAGTCATTTTTTTATATTAGAAAAAAACTACATTTGGGCCCCCGGCCCCCATTCAGTGATAATTTAAATATATTTTTTGCTTGTTACCTTCGTGGAAGTGAACTTAACAACCACCCCAAGTTTCATGCTTCTATCTTCACGGGAAATAGGAGAATTAGTGATTTTTAGTTTTTATATAGCTCATATAAGGAAAAAACTTCATTTGGGCCCCCTGCCCCCAAGAAGTGATAATTTAAATGTTTTTTTCTCCCGTTACCATCGCGGGGTTGTACTCAACAATTTCCCAAAGTTTCATGCTTCTGCCTACTCGGGAAATGGGAGAATTGGTGATTTTCAAATTTTATATAGGCCATATAAGGGAAAAAAACGTTTTTGGGCCCCCGGCCCCCATGAGTGTTATTTTTAAAATTCTTTTACTCCAATTTTCGTCGCGAGAGGCTACTCGACAATTTCCCAAAGTTTCATGCTTCTACCTACACGGGAAGTTGGAGAATTAGTGATGAATCAGTCAGTCAGTGAGTGAGTGAGTCAGTGAGGGCTTTGCCTTTTATTAGTATAGATAATAATATTCACAATAATTATATTAAAAAATTATTTCATCAAACATTAATTTTTCATTTTTAATTTTTTTTTAAATGTATTTATAAGATTAATAATTAATAACAGAAAGTTATAAAAGGAAACGTTTATTCCTTAAAGTACCAATTATTTAACTAACATTAACATATTACTGTATAGTAGCAACTGTTCAAAAACACATAGTGTTAGTTAAATGTAAAATACAGCATTTAAAGTTAAAGTGAAATACCATTAGTATTATAAATTACTGTTTTTAAAGTTGTATGAATACAAAAAAATGATATTCTTATTTTTTAGTATTCAACTTTTAATTGGTCTTATCACTGCTCTGCCAATTTGTAAAAAAAAATATTCCGTCTTTTACCCCCCTCTCATTTAAGTAATTGCGCCTTCCAATCCTACTACAACTGATGAACATTCAAAAGCTGAGTTGGATGAGCTACCATAATGATAATGATCATGTTACAATTTTAAAAAAATTAATAAATGTATCTAGGTTTTTTAAAACTTTTTAAAATGCAAATAAATGTTCAAACTAGATTGCATTAAATTTTCACACAATTTTTCTAGTCCCCTGCTTGCGAACTTGAAAATTCTCTTCATTTTGGTATCTCTTGCTAAAAAATGAATAATATGATTGAAACTGGAACAAAATAATTGAAACATGATGTCGTCAGATCAATAAACGCCAGAGCTATTTGATTGAGCATATTCTTTCTGAAATACAATAATTACATACTTTTAAAAGAACTAAATCAAAGTGTTAAAAATAAATATGACACATTGACATAGATATGTGAATTTATATTTTACAGACATAATTTTGAAATGAGGGCTAGTGTGTCTAAGAATGTCAAGATGATAGGATATTTTAACACTCTATTGGGGGCTTGGATGGACCAAATTTTTTACTTTGAAAGTCTCATACAATTTTAATGTTTTTCTGTTGTTTTATTGAATGCAGGGTAATATTTTCATTTTTTAAAGGTAGCATGTAATGAGATGATCCCAGTTGTTTAAGTTGATGTTTTTTTTAAAGTGTGAGTTGAAATCAATCAATAAAACTCTTCAAAAACAATTGATGGAATAGAGTGAAAGTATCAATTGCTATTGAGGCTGATAGTCTTATCCGTATAACATGTATACTAAAAATGTTACTTTAAAAAAAATGTTTTACTATAATGAATAATAATTTTATTATCTTTATTTTATATTCAATGTAGATATCTAAATATTTATGCTAAAAATCATTTCAATAAGGATATACTCATTAAAATTATATATACTTTTTAAAAATCACCTAAAAATGAACTCTTTGCCATTTCCTTTATAGAGTTCTAAATAAAGTGACTAATTAAAATATTAGTATTCATATTTCTCTTAAATCAAAATACTAGGTAGCCCTTTAATGATTGGGAAATCAATTTATGTTTTGTTCTTGTTATTCCTGTCTGGTTTAATCTTGATTGCTCATTTAATTTACATAATTCATTTGTTTTATTTTTTTAAGACATATTATACTTACCAGATATTGAAACTGTGTTAATTTATTATGTTATACATTTACACGTTTATAGAGTTAAGCTAAGTTAAATTATGATATTATATTTTATACTACCATGTTATTTAGAACCTGTTTTGCAAAGACACTGTGCCTCAATTCCATCTATTTTGTCAAACAACCAAAAGACATCCCCCTCCTGGTCGAATTTTAATGTCATTTCTTGATTTCTTTTTATTTTGTTGGTGTAGGCTGCCTAGATACTAATGCATTGATTTTACGACTTCTGAAGTGAAGAAAATTACTTAATACTTATACTGATTGTTTTAAAATATTATTCTTTGTTGTTATTTATTTAAACAAGATATTGAGGACTGTATCTTTAGTGTATAATATACTCTGCTGTGCAAAAGAAAATAGTGTGAAACTTTTTTATGTTCTTGTTATTTTTTTTAAAATTATTTTATTTTATTTTTATTGTATGTATTTTTGTTATTATTATTATTTATATATATATATATATACTAGTAGACCCGTCGCGCGTTGCAACGATCAAAGTAAAAAGGAATAAATTTAAAGAAACCAATGAGTGGTATGTTTAAAAATAATTCTGAAGAAATTGTCGTGGAAGTGTGAAAAAAAAATCCAAGTTTCATAGCAAACGGATAAATAAATAAATAATTAAATAGCGTACAAAAGAAGAAACGATATTAAGGGCCCCGGCCCCAAAATGAGTGATATTATAGTTTTTTTTATTGCCATTGTACTCATTTCTTAAACCTTTAAGATTTTATTCATTATTCAGTCATTAACAATCTTGACAAATAATGACACATGTATCCCTTATTATACAAATTGAAATTCACAGGTGTTTTGAACTTTATATCTTGCCCAGAATGGGCCCTGGGGCCCTTAATGTTGTTTTTATCTATTGTACTCAATATATATTCCTCAATATCGTGTAAAATTGAATAGGAAATACAATGATTAAAGTTCAGTAAAAGACTTTTTCGAAGGAATGGAAATTAAGAGTTCAGTGCCCTATAGTAATATAGGCTGTTAAGTTTTTATATTCTAAGTTTTGTCAAAATCCAGTTTTTTTCTCAATATCTAACTCTTAAACTACTTTTTAAATACCTACAATAGGGAGAAAATAGCATTAAGGGGCCCTGGTCCATTCGGTGCAAGAGGTCAATTTCAAAAACCTGTTCATTTTAGTTCATTTTAGTTCATTTTTATTGTGGCTATATTTGTCAAGCTCTTTAAAAAGTAAATAGGACACATATCTTAAACATATACGAAAAAAGATATTTGGGGCCCCGGCCACGAAGATATTGGCATTAGAAGTGCAGTGTCTATAGTATTTTAATATAGGCTACTAAGTTTTTGTGTGGAAAGTTTGGTGAAGATCTATTCATTTACTAAGTAGCTAACGTAGAAACTATTTTTTATATAGCTCATATAAGATAAAAACGACATTAAGGGTCCCAGGGCCCATTCTGGGCAAGATATAAAGTTCAAAACATCTGTTCATTTCAATTAGTATAATAATTGATACATGTGTCAAAATTTGTCAATATTGTTAATGACTGAATGGTGAATAAAATCTTAAACGCTTAAAAAATGTGAATTTTTGGGCACTCAGCGCCAAAGGAATGAACATCAGCAGTTTAGTGCCCTATAGTATTTTAATATTGGCTATCAAGTTGTCATATACACATTTTGGTTAAGATCCAATAATTTACACAGTAGCTAAAGCTTAAACTAATTTTTATATAGCTCGTATAAGCGAAACATGACGATATGGGCCCCCGGCGCCCCATGAGTGTTAAATTTAAAAAAAAAGATAGTTACCATCCCGGGAGCATACTCAACAGTCTTGAAAAGTTTCATGACGATCGGGTGAATGGTTTAGACAGCTATAAAGGACATTCATACACACACAAACATATTTAAATATTTATATGTATATATATACTTTAAAAATACCTGCACTTTGTAGCGGGAGTGTGCTGACCCTTTATCCAAGTATTAGGTGATGGTTATTACAATTTTTATTTGCCAAGTTAAATTTCAGATTCAACTATTTAGTTAAAATCTTATGAGAAACAGAGATATGCCATTTTACCGCGTGTGTTGTTTTCACTTATTGCAGTGCCTTTTAACATAACCTTACTATTCAAAAGATATGACTTATTAAATAATGATTATTGCCGACCATAATAACTAAATTTACAATTTCATTCCCACTTGTACAAAATTAACATAACTTATATGTTTTCCGAAAGAGCTCTACCACCCTTGTCACTCAAAAATTTAATATATAATTAAGAAACTGCATCGTATCACAATTGTAAGTTATATAATATTTGTAACCACGTCTATGAGATAAAGAACATGTGGCAATATCCCTTTAAAAGGCAAAAGCTAATTGACTCATAGTGCAAATAAACAAAATTATAAATGTACTTTCTAAAATACTATTTAAAAAAAACGGTCGTATTAAAATGGTATAAAAAATTGTGCACACCATATTTAGACATATAGAAAGCTGGCCGCATAAAATAAAGTCTTGTTATAAAGCAAATGTACTGGACCAAAATAACTCTTCATTTTGACGTATTCATAATTGTCTAAACAGGGAAATAATATTTAACATTTTTATGTCTCTATATTTTACGATTTATATTTACGGTTTATAAGCAATGTGTATAATTTCAAAAAGGAATCTTTTTTTTGTTCCCTATTTCGGATAAGGCATCATATTTTGTAAATAATATTCAATGCACACACACACACCAGATTTTATATCTGAAAAATAAAATACATTAAATAAAAAAAGATTCAACCGTCTGTTGATAAGCGCATCTTAAAAATGATTAAAAGGCAATTTTAGAAATGGGAATACAAAGGAATGAACATAAAAACATATTCAATTCGCAATTCATATTAATTAAGCGTTTTCAGGATCACTTCATTAAATTTAGTCAACTTTTGTTAATACGTTCGGTAGCGAAAGTTTATAATGTATAGTGTATATAAAGCTTAAGTAAACAGTTTTAAAGTGTACGTTTATTTGACATAGGCCATCACTTCAACATAAAATAAACTCGCTACATCTATGGTTTTTAATTAAATGTCGAGTTATGAATTAAATTTTTAAAAATCCCAATTTTATTTATTGCATGTAAAATATTAATACAATGATCGTGAAAATAATTGAAATAAAATAATTTAAACGCATATGTAATATATAAAGCTGAGTTGATATTTTTATGTTTGTTTGTTTGTATCCATTAAAAAAAGGCCACTGCTTTGTTGACATTTTTACAAAAGATCTCTGCCACTGTCGTCACTAAAAAAGCTCTTATATATTTACGACACTGCAATGTAACACAATTGTAATTAATACAATATTTGCAACAGCGTCTATGAGATAAAGATAATAAAGATAAATAAAAAAAATATAGGCTATATTTAAGATGCGTACATGAAAATCTGCGCACAGTAATCAGGCGATAAAAGATTTTAAAACTTGCACCGCTAAAAATGAAGCCTTGAAAAAAATACTGACACAATTATTATATAAATCGGTTTTTCATTAAATGTCGAGTTATGGAACATAAAATAATTAAAACAAATTCGCAATTAAATTTAAACGTGTAAACAATTAAATCTAATGCATCGTTTGGCAGTTGTAATTAAATATGTTTACGTGTCTATCTAATATATAGAAAGTAACAGTAAAGAAGATGACAATTCTTTGTACTACACAGCTCAAATTATGAAGCGCACACGAAAATGTGCGCACCGTAATTAGACATTATAATATTTTTTCAAATGCGCACGGCTGAAAATAAAGTATTGGCATTAGGGAAAAAAAACGTCACCAAAAGTAACTCGCTTTGAACGGCATTTGAACGTCCGCGTAAATTTGTTCAATACAGAAATGAGGTTAAATTTTTTATTCTTTGTCTCTGCATTTTCTGATTATTTAATTTACGGCATTCGGGCAAAAGGGACAATTACAAAAACTAACTTAAAACCACCTTCAGGGTAAAAGGAACCGCCCTGCCAAATTTGGTCCCCGTCCGTCATTTGGTTTTTCTGTGATTGTCTAACAGAAAGTCGAAAAGTGAAACATACAAACATACAAAATACAAACATACAAACATTTGAGCTTTATATATTAGATATATATATATATATATATATATATATATATATATATATATATATAATTAAATATGTATGCATGTATATATATATATATTTGGGGGGTGTACATTTTAAAAGCTTTATTTCCCATGTTTTTTTAATCTTAAAAAAGATTGCTTCTTATTGCCTCATCATGTATAATATATTGATATACATTTTTCAAATTTACTCTTGGAACGTTTTGCCATGGGTCCTTTCATTTCATTCATAAATCCTTTGTCAGTTTGAGCCCTTGCTTGCTTGTTTGTCGAAAAAAACTTTGGATTGATTTTTAACGCACTTCCTCGTAAACTGGCGAGCTGACATTTTTCTGGCAGACTCGTGCCGATGATAAAAAATGGTATATCAAAATTTAAGATCGATCGCATGTACTGTAATGAAATTATTTAATTTTTAGAATATTTTATTTATCTCTATGTATCATATTAAATTTTTGAGAAAGAGTGTCGCGGTTCGTATAATATTGAACGTCCTTTTTATTAATAATTTCCTGTTGAGCGATGTGGTGCATATTATATTGACAATATTTTTTATAAACATATTCCCGATCGGTGCGCATTATATTAAACACGCTTTACGAGAAATAACTAACATTTTGTATTTTTGGATTTTCTTGTGAACGTATGTATTATAGCGAACATTCTTTTAGTTATGTCTCGTACATAAAGGATTTATAGTCAAAAACATGTTTATTAAAATCCTTTATATTAACTCGTGGTGTCTGTTTTGTTGATTGATTGCTTTTTTGTCGAAAAAACTTTGGATCGATTTTTAACCCACTTCCTCGTAAGCTAGCGAGCTGAAATTTTTCATGAAGTATGTGCCGATGATAAAGACGATGTATCACAATTCCAGATCGATTGCATGTACTGTCATTAAATTATTGAAATTTTAGATTATTTTATATACCTCTATGTATCATGTTATCTTTAGAGATAGAGTGTCACGGTGCGTATTATATTGAAAGGATTTGTTTCGTAATACTCTCCTATTGCGCGATTTTGTGCTTATTGTATTGACAATACTTTTTTATAAACATATCCCCTATCGTTATGTATTATATCTAACACGTTTTACGAGACATAACTAAAATTTTGTATCTTGGAATTGTCTTGCGCTGCGTATTATAATGAACACTAGCTGACCCGCGGCGTAGCATACGCCGTTAATGATTTAGTGACGGGTGAAGACTTACCTGAAAGACACAGTTGTCAAAATTGAGTGGGTTTGGGCAAACGAATGTGGGTGAATGAAAAGAAGGAACTCTGGAGAGCCCAGCGGCGTATTACCCGTCAAAAATGAAGGAAGTTTCAAAATAAATACGCATCAGATTAAACAGTAACGTAATACAGAACTTTCATTTATTTTTATTTTATTCATTTATTATCATATTGAACTTTCGAAAAGAGTTATTTTTGGTGTAGTAATTTGGTGCGCACTATTGAACAAATAGCGTTACATCCACACATACATACATACATACAGACGACAGGAATTATGTATATTGATTCTTTTAGTTATGTCTCGTACATTAAGGATTTACAGTCAAGACTTAGTTTTTACAGGTTCTTTTTATTTTAAATCCTTTATATTAACTCGCGGTGTCTGTTTGAGCCCTTGCTTGTTTGTCGAAAAAAACGTTGGATCTATTTTTATCCCACTTCCTAATAAGCTAGCGAGCTGAAATTGTGCAGGCAAACTCGTACCGATGATAAAGACGATGCATCAAAATTTCAGATCGATCGCAGGTACTTTAATTAAATTATTGAATTTTTAGATTATTTTATTTATCTCTATGTAAAATATTATTTTTTTTCGTCCAGAGTGTCGCGTTGCGTATTATATTAAACGACCATTCAAGACGCGAAATAAGGTGCGCATTTTATAGGCAACCCTTTTTATAATTATGTTCCTGATCGGTGCGCATTATGTTAAACACGTTTTACGAGACATAACTACTGAAACCAAGCCAATAAAACTTTAAAAATAATGGAAAACTATAGACACTTAGAACGTACCCACTATGCATAAGTGTGGAAAAGAAAAATTACTGACACAAGATTTTCATGGGTACAGTTATGACTTCTTAAGGCTTGTTGAAGTTCTATGGTGATGGTTTGGTTACACATCAAGAGATGAGGAACAACAAATAAGGCTCAGCGGTGATGAATACAAACAATATTTTGACAAAATGTTGTACATTATTTGTAACCATTTAAAGCAATGTGCAGGGATTTGAAAACAATTGCAGGAGAAAAATGGTCGAGACCTCTTATCCAGAACACATACTAGATCAATGAGTAAGTCAGTGGCAGAAGGACAGAAATTAAATATTATACTGACAATTAAGAGATGCTTGCAGCCATGTGTGGCACTGTAGTAGCCTGACAAAAGTCATTGTTCAAGTCACTGTATAAGTGGCCGGCAACAGTGGAAAAGTGAGCTAGACAACATAAAAGATTGGACGGGGCATAGGTTGAATGAATTACTGGCCGCTGCTCAAGATAGGCGATCTTTGAGATCACTATCTGTTGATCTGTTCTTGGGCTTCACTTAACAACCACAACGGTCAAGGGACTGATGATGACGATTATAATGATAATAATTGGTGTTTGTTAACCACCATTAGGTTGCTTTAGAGTAATGAAATTTTAATTAATAGAAACTAATGTAAAATAAAAGATTCCACGAATTAGTTTATAACATACAAACCTTAGAGTGTGGTAACTGGGCATTCTATATTTTAATTATAATTTCTAAATAGCTACTGAATTGTTGCGTAATTTTGTCTCCCTTTAAAATATTTTGTCTCTCTACGATATCTTGTCTTTCTTCCTATTGTGTATATGGAATAATGTTAATTAGGATCAAATGAATTCGCCTGATTGTTTCTTTGGAATAATGTTGATTAGAATGAGATCACGTGATGCTGTTGTTTCTGTACAACTACTGGCCATTCGTTGAGCTGCAGTCATCAATCAAGTGAAACTATTGTTTCTGTACAACTACCAGCCATTGATTGAGCTGTAATCATCAATCAAGTTGTATTGTTGTTTTTGTACAACTACTGGCCCCTAGTTGAGCTGCAGTCCTCAATCAAGTGGTACTAGTGTTTCTGTACAACTACTGGCCATTGGTTGAGTTTTAGGCGAATGTGAAGATAATGTGTTTATGCGCTCCCCTTAACAATCACAACGGTCAAGGGACTGATGATGATGATTATAATGATAATTGGTGTTTGTTAACAACCATTCGCAGTTGCATAGCTAGGGTCAGCTGCGCCCGGGGCATGACAAAAATGTTGCACCCCTTTCTCGGACCGACAGATTCTGAGGTTTATATTGTTCATTTTCGAAGCATCTGGTATTTTAATGAAGTAGAAGACAGACTCTCTATGCGATTGTAACTAATTATACATGACTAGAATAGACATAGTGTACAGCATATTGAACCTTCTTGATTTGACAGTTGCAAACTCGTCAATCACGTTGTCAAAATTAATATTCTCAAGTTTTTTTTTCAATGCTAAGGATAGCAAGATCACTTAGACGATCTTGTCCCATTGAGGTATGTAAATAAGACAAAATAAACTTCAGTTTGCTGAAGGGCCGCTCACAGGTTGAAATTGAAACAGCAAGTGTTAGAAGTATTTGCAGTGGAATGCACATATTTGGAAAACGTCATCTCCATATAAAACAATAAAACCAAGAAGCTCCAAAGGAGTTTCCGGTAGAACTTCAGTCTGGGAACTGAACAGCATTTTGTAGTCTCCGATTTCTTTGCACAATTCGTGACCATTGACGTCAGTGTTTTAGAAATTTCCAAAATCTAAGCAATTTTGACAAAGTTTTCGACAATTGTCTCAGCAAGCGAGAAGAGTTTTGACGTTTATTAAAAATCCTAATTTGGTGTTTAAGATTTTCAGACAAAAACCGTATTGATATCTCATGTTGGAGTCTATAAATTACGCAGTTCATAACACGTGAAATTTCTTCTCCTACCAAAAGACCTTCATCTCTTGCTAATTCTCTAGGTATCCTCCGTTGTCGTCTAATCCTTCTGTCAACCTCAATTCCCCAAGTTGTGCATCTTGTTTTTCCATTGTCTATCGCAACTAGGCTAAAATTATAACGAATGTTGACAAGTTCTTGCACCAGCGATTCAAGATCAGATGTTGCATCCTTGAAATTTATAGTAGGATCCAGCAACCGTTTCTGGAAACGGTCAATTTTCCCAAGTATGATGTTCCAGAAATGTAACAAAACTAGGAAGTTTAAGTTTAATATACCTGCAAGTAAAGTTTCTGCATCACATCTGTTGTCAGGCGTCATAGTTGTATCTTCTGATAATTTTTGCAACAGCCCTACTAGTTCATATAGTCCTTCATAAATAGCTTTAACAGCTTCTGACCGTGCACTGCAGCATGTTTTAGACTCCCTCTTCACTGTGATTGGCACAATTATTTTTAATTCTTCCCAAAGAGTTGTTGAACGAGAGAAAAAAAATAATAAACTTTCAACTTTTCCCAAAAAATGTGATAACAACTGAATCCTGTTTAACTAGGATTGCCAGATACATGGACACCAAAAGGAGGGCATAATAAAACAAAAAGAAGGATGACAAAGGAGGACATTTTGAATATTTCATTTGAGTCGTCCCGTATTAAACTTAATGGCAGTACAATTTTATTGTAATAGCTGCCATTGTTCATGCAAGAGTCTTAAAAACTGTTTATTTTTGTCTTGTACAAATAATTTAAGATTGCTGTATTGGTCAAACAAACAGAACAGCATCTACAGTACCCTTCTCTTTCAAATACAATATACACGCCAAAAGCTCATCAAGTTTACATTCTATGATATAATCTAAGTACATCCAATTAAAGCATTGAAATTCATCAAACGTTTTCAACCACTTTTCTAAGTAACTAATGCATGCTTCATACACCTACTGAACATCTGCAAAACTCTTCTTCTTGACCACTTTCCTTAAGTCTTCTCAACATATCCTTGACTTTCAGTGAAATAAATGTCTCCTCCAATATATTTTTCAAAACTTACAAGGTTGTGTGAAGACTCCTCATAACCTCCAATGGTGCTGTTTCTTCCATTTCATTTTCAACGACTGCGATACTTTTTAACCAAAACTAGATTTTTTCGTCCTTGTCTAAATTTATAAGTTTTTAAAATAGCTATAATCTTTTTTAATTTAAAGTAAACATACGATGTAATAGATGTAAAAACGATACATAAAAATTATAATATATAATGTAAGAAAAGCCCGACATTTTAAACGATTTTAGCTTTGCCTGCCAGACGCGGTGGTCGAGTGGCAGCGCACTGGACTGTCGGACCGATGGCCACGGGTTCGAATCCGTGTGAAGGCAGGGGTTTGTCCCGGGGTCTAGGGCGTCCCTGAGTCACCCCGCTCCGAATGGGTACCTAACACTACATGAAGTTAGGCGGCTGGGTAATGCGTGGAACCCACAAAGCCGTGGCCTGAGAATGCTGCATAACTTGACAACAGATCATCTGTCATGGTCTGTGGACGCAACTATCTTCTGCATAGAAGGAGCATCTGTATAGATAAGATAAGAAGATAACAGACGGAGGTTATTGAGTTAAAAAAGAGGACATGCAACTCATTCTGCCGGACGTCTAGAAACCCTTTGTTTAGCTGAGTGTAAGCTGTGGTTGTCACAAGTTGCAATAATGCTCTGTGATTTATGGCACATATTCGCTGTTGAAGGCCGGATATATCCCCAGTCATTACATCAGCATTTTTATGTTATTGTGACCGACAGTCGTCTAGAGTTATGTTATCATATTCCAGTTTCTCTACGATAACCCTTTCAAGGCTTGCTGCGTCTTTGGAATGTATCCGAACAAAACCTAAAACTGATTCTTTAATGGTTACCTTTTTAGTTTGAAAATCCACACATAGCGCCCCTTAATAATCAATTGGGGGCGCCAAAATCATGCTTACCAACTGGTTTGCAAAGAAGATATTTGTGGAGCTCCAAAATTCAATCTTGCAAACGTATGTGAAATACATTAGTTTACATCAAAATAATTTTTAAAAATTCCCCCCCTGCACCACCCTAGCTAATCCACTGACCATTCGGTGGCTGTAGAGTAATGACATTTTAATAAATAGAAACTAATGTAAAATGAAAGATCCCACGAACTAGTTTATCCCAGACAAACCGTAGATTGTGGTAATTCGGCATTCTATATTTTAATTATAATTTCTAATTAGCCACTGAATTAATACGTAATTTTGTATCCCGTAAAATCTTTTTTTTCTGTACGATATCTTGTCTTTCTTCCTATTGTCTATGTGTACAAATTTTAATTAGGATGAAATCAATTTGCCTGATTGTTTCTGTAGAATAAATTTAATTAGAATGCAATCACGTGGTACAGTTGTTTCTGTACAACTACTGGTACTTGGTTTAGCTGTAGTCCTCAATTAAATGTCACACCTGGTCTAACATTATTTAATTTGCAGCCAGGCTGTTCGCGAGATCCTAAAATATATATTTTTATTTCAAACTGTAAATGATGAAACTATTAAACAGATAAAATAATCAAACAAGCATCAGCTATACAATTCTTCTGGAGTAATTGTGTGCAAATGTGAAATGTATGCGGCGCATCCGCTACCCTACGCAAAACAAGCTTTTCAAATAGTTCTGCTACCTTTTCAGATATATAATTATTTCGCAATTGTTTTGTAAATACTTGCCGTTCCGTTAATTAGCTTTTGCGTCATTTTTAATCATCTCAATATATTTAATCAACCATCTGAGTTTATCCCGGGTTCCTAACGCATGGATTACGACCCCCAATGTGGGCGTGAATGTTTTCTGGGGGTCGCCAGCCTATTTATTTGACTAAAAATATTCACCATAATGCAATTTTGGAATCCTAATTTCGTGCACGTACACTTAAATACATCTAACACAAATTCCGAATATTTTTCGTCCGTCGTGATCGACGATGACCATTCTCATCATATTTGCTAGGCCGCCAAATGTGTCCTCTGGTGGCTTATTCTGGCGCGAAAAAGGCGTCCGCATGGCGGAAAAGAGATGGATGGGGTCTCTACAGGAGGGTTTGGATTCGGTACTTCCTGGCTTGACGTTATGACTTTGCAGCCTATTGTCTATTTGCCTCACAGACAGCTGCGCCATTCACAGAGCGCCAGTGGGCTCGGTTACTGGCTGCTGCTTCCCAGGAGTCATGTCCAATGTCGAAGTCCTTCAGAGCAGTTGTAAGCGCATATTTGTAGCGCTATGTAGACCTCCGCGTGCTCTATGCCCTTCTGTAAGCTCGCAATAGAAGAGTCCCTTGGGGAGGCGATGGTTGGGCATTCGCACTACATGCCCCGCCCAGCGATTTTGGCTTTGCATGCGGCTAGTGTGGAAGCTGTGGAGTCTTGACCTGGCTAATATTTCAGTGTCTGGAACTTTTCCCTGTCATTTTATATTGACAGTTTTTCTTAGGCTTTTGGTGTGGAAGTGGTTCAGAAACCTCGGATTCCGTTGGTATACAGTACAAATTTCACATGCATACAATTATGTGGGGAGCACTACAGCTCTGTATACTTTTAGTTTTGTTTCGGTGCTGATTCCCCTCCTGTTGAATACACTGTCATGCAATCTGCCAAATGCTGCGACATCATAAATGTATTTAAATGTTATATAACAAACGTTTTTTCGCAGAAACATGAAATATTTCCTTCTCCAATATTAAAAGACATAAAATCATTTATTTTACACACAAACATACAATTGAATTTGTTTCTTAGTCCATTCTACATTAATATACATAAAGTTTAAGCAAATAATTTCATCTGAAATTAACTGGACACACTCTTATTGGGCTTTTCATTAAGTTTAATATTAATTTTGTGTCAAATTATGTGGCACAAAGAAATAGATAAGCTAAAAATAAGATAGTAATATAGAAGATAACTTTTATTAAGACGTTTGTTTTATAAAGCACTGCAAACATTAAAATATAAAAGAAGCAGAAAAAAGCGGAAATAAGCACAAAACACACAATATTCACATTGTAAAAATATAAGTGTTTTTTTTAAAAATATTTGTTACATGTTAAAGAGATGTACAGTAAAAATCATTTTTATTTAAGGAAAATAATAATGTATTCTATTAAGTTTGAGATATTTTAAGATTTGAAAGTAAAAATAAATGATCATCGGGAATGTCACGATAAATATCTTATTATTAGAAAAGATAAATAAAAACCCAAAGTTTGAATTAAAATGAAATTTTACAAAACTTTTTTCAGAAAATATCCGGTAGCGTACATTGGGGGGGGGGCATTTATAAAGTATAAACGTTTCCAACAACTGAAACGTTTCTTTTGAGTGGAGTTAGTCAGGTAAAACAAAAATATATTTGTTAATTCAAGTCGTAATTTAAGCTCAAAATACATGTACTTGCAAATAAGTATTTAAATATATATAAATGTCATATAAAACGAAATTCTTTGCAATGTCTTGGAATAAAGAGAAGCTCTAATACAAAATTGTGTTATACCAACAAAAAGAATTCTAGAGATATTGACTGAACGTTGAGTTAGAGCGGAAAAAACATGATAGGAACATTTCAAAACATGTGGAGCGGTTCTGAGAAAAAGAAGTATGCAAAGAAATGTGTTTTTTATCTACTAAAATTTATTCACAAGTATAAAATGGAGAATGTTGTACCAAACAATGTAATTTTGCTTAGAACTTTCAAAATAGCTATCAGAATCAAAAATTGCTAAAGGAGCTTGTCCAAACTGTGATTGATTTTTTAAAGAAAAATTCGCTCAACAATTAGTCATTTAAGACGAAACAAATGTTTCAATATGTGTTTAGTCTTAAGTTACAAATATATATTTTTCCAATGGATCAAGAACGTAATAAATAATATATATTTTAGAGCAGATCTCTATACAATATTTTCTGCAATGAAAATTAGAAGTGTAAATATATATATATATATATATATATATATATATATATATATATATATATATATATATATATATATATATATACAAATGTTTCAATACAATTATTTTGCCTCCTTTATTGCTGCCTAATTTAAATATATTATCACATCATAAAAATGTTACCCACCAAAAGTTGTTCTCAATTGCAATTGTTTATTTATTTTTTATTAATTTCTAAAAAAACAACCATTTGATAGACTTAAAAAGGGGTTTAATATAATAACCACCCTGGGTAGAAAAGGCTCTAGACAAGCCACTGAAATTATCAGTACTTTAAATGTTAAACGATATTCCCATCACCACTTAGAAAAAAGTGCCCAGATTATCCATTTTTGGTATTGAAACCTATCTATATTTGATTGAAGTAAATTCCAACAAAAATAAATCATATCTTAACTTTTCTTATCTAGAGAGATGCTCCTTCCATTCAGAGTCTGATTGCATCATTACTTTCTTGTGATCGAAAATAATGCATTATCAAATCGTTAGTCTACAAACAATGTAAATTCGCAAATACAGGGACAAGTTAAAATATTTGACAGGATGAACAAATACATGATCAAGTAGTAAAAATTAATAAACAATTATATATAAGAAAGTAGTATTCAAAGCAAACAATAATTGTGTAGCGAATAACATGATAAAATAACTCAATTGAGGTATTTGAAAATGATGTAAAAAAGTGTTTAATAAACAAGCAGCATTTACACCAAACACACAATATATTGCAAAAGCAAATTCAATATTAAAATAAGTGGTATACAAACAAGAAGGGTACTATCAAATGTTACTGTCTTACAAAGAAACACAGGCACACTATATAAAAGACTTTAAACATTATTTTACAACACTTACAAACAGTTATTTATATGTGAAAGAAATGTAACATTTTAATGAAAATAATACAAATCTATTATTATATTTGTATAATGTTATTTTATTTTAGATTACATTTGTAAAACACAACAATGTTTTATTTTAAACAATGCAATGTATGCATTCATTTAAAATTTACTTTTATGTGAATTAAATAATAATTTAGACAAAATATTAAACTCACATCGGCTAATTTTGAACGCCACTTTTACTGTCTTAAAAACACAAATTCATTATTAATTACAAGCAAACAATAAGCAAGAAGTTATCATTGTTTAAATGTTTAACACATGCTTACATATGATTTCTACAACATAGTTCTTTATAATTAGTGCAGGGCGAATTTTCATGCGCTCACATTTAAACACAGTACACCGCAAGTCACAGAGTGCAAATAAATTCCGAAATTAATTACAAAGTTAAGAAAAAATAATTAAATAATTTAAAAAGAAGATCAACCAGTAAACAAACTATATGTCAGAGAATGTGTTGGAAAAAAGAACTCATATAAAAGAGTGAAATGACATAATTTAACTTTCAAATAAATTAGAAGCTTCACATAAAAATTGTAGATTTGTTTTTTGCAATAAATGTAGCAAATTGAATGTTTATTTTCAATTGTTGTATAAAATGAAATTCGATATATCTGAACTCTGTCTCGCTGTAAAATCGTAAGAAATATTGTTTTAAAAACTTTTTTTTTAAATAATTTTTTTTCATTAAAGTCTTTTACAACTCAAGAGGCATTAACATTACAAAATATTCTGTGCCACAAAAGGTAAAGTTATGTCATCTTTATTATTAATCGATACTTTTTTCTTCACCATCAAACTCAATACAATCATTTTTGTTTAAACTACTTTCTGCTCAATCAAAGTCAATATAATGATTGAATGGTATTCGTATTTCATGTGTTTTTATTTTAGTATTATTTACATTTAAACAAATGAATTTGTCTTTGTCAGTTTGTTAGTTCAGTTTCAGACAGAATTGTATATACGGCTACAATATTTACAGGTTATGATATGTTAAGTATTCCTCGGTTTACACATCTGAAGTTGTCAGTTACATTTTGTATATCGGGTTATAAAATAACCACCTGGGTTACATAGAATTCTTCAATTGAACATTTTAATTTTACCAAAAACATTACTACTTTTAACTTGATCGACATCTAAACATGTATGAGTAAGAATTTAAACTAACTGAACAAGGTCTAAATTATCTTGTTTACTAAAACTAAACACATTTGAGACATCACCAGCTTTTAGCTTCACTGTATACTCATTGTCTTTGACATTAGTATATGTATCTGAATATATTAGAGGAATGTATTCATCTGCAACCTTATTGTCTTTGACATCAATGTATGTATCTGAATCAATTGGAGGGATGTATTCATCTGATCCATGATTAATGTATGTTCCAAGATCAAAACGCAGTCATGAACGTCAATCATTGCATTATCGTTAGCTATTGTGCGCGCATCCAATCCCAATTCTTTAGTTGGTAACATTGTTCGATTATATTCTAAAACTGTGTCAGTTTCTGATTATGCTTTTATATTTAAGTAATCCATTTTATTGTTCTCTTTACAATTCAATTTTAAGTTTTTGATTTCTGTGTAGTCGTCTCCAATTAAAGAGCAATTGTCACTGTAATTGATAACGTCTTAATTTTTTGGTATACGTGTTACCTTGTTTCTTAAAAAATCATATCGTGGTATTTAACAAACTGTGTGCATCGCTCTGAAGAGAAATGGTGTCTTCTCTATTTGAATCATCAATTAAATTTTGATCATTTTGTACTACATCTTGTTTACAAGTATTTAATGACGCTAACATTATGCTATCGGGAATCTCTATATATATAAGACGCATTTGTTGTCTGTCTGTCTGTCTGTTCCCTAATAACTCAAGATCCAGACAACCAAATAACGTGAAATTTGGTACACGTACACAAAATTATACCGGAAGGGTTATTAAACAGGTTTCGTTCCATATATATAAGATACTGGGGGCCGGGGGCCCAAAATGTAGTTTTTCCTTATATGAGCTATATAAAATAAAAATTATTGAAAATTAAGACGTAAAATAATGACGCAAAATAATAAACATTTTGGTGTCAAGATTAACAAGAAGGCAACTATCACCATAAAATAATTGTTTTGCTATTGTTGTTGATTTGTTGTTGTTGCTTTTGTTGTTGCTTTTGTTGTTGTAGTTGTTGATGCTTTGTTGTTGTTGCTGTTGTTGTTGTTGTTTTGTTGTTGTTTTGTTGTTGATGTTTTTGTTGTTGTTTTGTTTTTGTTGTTTTTGCTGTTGTTTTGTTTTTGTGGTTGTTTTTGTTGCTTTTGCTGTTGTTGCTTTTGTGTTGTTTTTGCTGTTGTTGCTTTTGTGTTGTTTTTGCTGTTGTTGTTGTTGTCCACATCCCTTGCCCTGCGACGACAATGCCCTTCATGTTGTTGTTGCTTTGTTGTTGTTGCTGTTGTAGTTGTTGTTTTGTTGTTGTTGCTTTGTTGTTGTTGCTGTTGTTGTTGTAGTTGTTTTGTTGTTGTTTTGTTGTTAATTTTGTTGTTTTTGTTGTTGTTTTGTTGTTGTTGTTTTGTTGCTGTTGCTGTTTCTGTTGTTGTTTTTGTCGTTGTTGCTGTTGTTGTTGCTGTTGTTGTTGTAGTTGTTGTTTTGTTGTTGTTGCTTTGTTGTTGTTGCTGTTGTTGTTGTAGTAGTTGTTGTTTGTTGTTGTTTTGTTTTTGTTGTTTGATTTTGTTGTTTTGTTGCTGTTGTTGTTTTTGTTGTTGTTGCTGTTGTTGTTAAACCCGGGAATAGCCGGGTACTTGCCCCTAGTATATTATAAATCCCTAAAAATTTCTATTTTGCCATCAAATTCATTTTCTGCAGTAGAAAGATGTATTCAATTTTTAAAAAACCACATAATCGCTATTGCTTTTTAATGAGTGTCCCACAATAATTTTATCATTTTCTGAATTTAAAAAGTATGCATTTTAAATTACAGTTAAGCCTACGTCGAATTTTTGTCATTACATGGCGATGCCCACAGTTTAAAAGATTTTGGGACATTCTGTGATGTGTCTATCTGTTGATAATCTTACTTTATAACATTCTGTATTTTGTCTATCTGCTGGTAATCTGACTGTGGAACATTCTGTTTTGTGTCTAACTGCTGGTAATCTGACTGTAGAACATTATGTGTTGTGTCTAACTGCTGGTAATCTGACGGTGGAACATTCTGTGTTGTGTCTAACTGCTGGTAATCTGACTGTGGAACATTCTGTGTTGTGTCTAACTGCTGGTAATCTGACGGTGGAACATTCTGTGTTGTGTCTAACTGCTGGTAATCTGACTGTGGAACATTCTGTGTAGCGTCTAACTGCTGGTAATCTGACGGTGGAACATTCTGTGTTGTGTCTAACTGCTGGTAATCTGACTGTGGAACATTCTGTGTTGTGTCTAACTGCCGGTAATCTGACTGTGGAACATTCTGTGTTGTGTCTATCTGCTGGTAATCTGACTGTGGAACATTCTGTGTTTTGTCTATCTGCCGGTAATCTGACTGTGGAACATTCTGTGTTGTGTCTATCTGTTGGTAATCTGACTGTGGAACATTCCGTGTTGTGCCTATCTGCTGGTATTCTGACTTTGACACAGAACGAGGCGGTAAGTCGGGTATTGTTTCCTGTTCACTTGATTGATACCACTCTGTGTAGCGTTCATCATTGTCTTGTTTTTTCTGGATTTTAGGAAATGATTTTGACGAGTCCACATTTATTTTAAAATAAACCTCTTCACGTTCATGCAGTTCAGCATACTCCACATTTTCATCAATCTTTTCACCCGCATTTTCTTTTCTGGAGTGATCATTTATTTCTGTAATACCTGTAATGAAACAAAACAAAAATGTTTTCTTTTTGGAAGTCAGCTTATATATTATGCTTTTTTTTATTTTTTTATTTGTACTTTTAACGATACATTTGGTATTTATTTTATTTAAACCTTACACTGACTAAATAGATTAAATACGGATTAAATAGTTTTTTTGATGTGAGGAATTTACGATTTGTGTACCTTGTTTAATAATATAACGTCGAATTAAAGCTCCTAGAATTAATAAAAATACTGCAATTATAATCGGGAGTCCAAGTTTGAGAGGCAGGTGGTTGTTGTCTTGATGATCCGATGACCCTTTAACTTTGTAAAAAAATATGAGAAAATAGCATTGTCAAAATATTATATATGTGTTAAATTTTAAATGCTTGTATAATTGTTAGGTTTATTAAGGGTAATGAATATTTAAATGAAAATGATTTTTTTCTTTGATTGTCATGAAAACTGATATATTAACTCCTTTAAAAAAAATATATGTATATAATAAAATATAAATATATATATATATATATATATATATATATATATATATATATTAGGGCTGTGTAAATTAACGATTAATTAATTGATTAATCGTAAATATTTAATTGATTAAAATGCTATTTAAATTTAAGAAAATGTTTATTTTTTTCCATTTTAATAATTATTTTATATTATGTGTTACCTACACATTTTCCCATAGTCTTATTATTTTTATTTAGATTAGTATGCGTAAAGAAGAAGTTTTGTATTCCTTATTTCTTGCATAGCAGAACAAATTTGCTGTGTTACGTCACACAATTTGGGAGCCATGGAATTACCGCGACCTAACCAATTTCGCGAAATAATGAATCGCAACTTAACTAATATATGCGTGATATGAAATATAATTGATCAAAGTTTAATCGATTAATCGATTATTTTTTCTCGATTAATCGAACACAATATGTTTAATCGGTAGGAGCCGTATATATATTATATAAGAATAGGAGAAATAAAAATAAATACCAATAATTTCAAAATTATAGGTGACCAGACCGCCTCCTTCAAAATGGAAATTTATTTCATATCTGCCCACATCTGCTGATGTAGCGTTTAATATTGTAATGTTATAATACAAGTTTATAAATGATTTCTCTTTGTCAAATTTATTGTACACATATTTCTTGTTGTATTCCATTATGATTTTGCTTGAAGTTTGAAGTAGAATAAATTCTATCATGTTAACAGTTTTATCTGATAAATATCTGATACAGACTTCCATCGACCAGTTGGTGACCTGTCCGTAGGATATGTTATGTATTTTTGGTTGGTTTTCGCACAACACCGGTGGACCTGAAATATGAGAACATGAATTTCAATCTAATGTCATTTTCGGTTAATTTTAAACACATATAGTTTAGTGATGTAAATTATACATTGGAGACAGGTTCTTTAAAACTTTGAATAACTAGTCAGATAACTGAATAAATGATGATTTTCAAATTGAAGAAACATCAATTAATCCAAAGAGAAAGCTATAGGAAAAAGTAGATGAAAAAAATAATTTGATTAATTAATTATTAGATTTAATCGTCGGTTAAGTGTCTGCAATACAGTCAGGCGTACAAACTATGCATATTTACTACACATATTGTCAAAGAAGATGACTAAAAATAAAGGAAACTATTTACATTGTATATTCGTTGCAAATGTACAGATTTCACAAATACAGAACACATCCCAAATAAGACAAATTTATTTTAGTTTAAATTTTAAATCCATTAATCTCTTTTGTTATTGTAAAGTTTCATTCTTAAATTTTTAAACTGACTAATAAGAAATTTTCAAATACTAATGTTGTATCAAGATAATTTCATTTTTTCATATTTGAACACCAGAGAAGGTAATTTGTCATTAAAATAATACACGTTTTATTTTACGAGCACGCTTTAAGAATTATATATATTTTTATATATATATATATATATATATATATATATATATATATATTTATATATATATATATATTAGGGCTGCGGAAATTATCGATTAATTTCTCGATTAATCGTTAAAAAGTTTATCGATTAAATATCGATTAAAATAATTTTAATCCATAAAAATTCGATTAAAATTTAAGAAAATATTTATACTTTTTTTTAAAAATGTTAGTAATAAATAATAAATTATTAATAATTTAAATATATTTTTTAGGAACAAACATCTCCCGCGTAATATTAATATTTATTTTATTAATTCATGTTGACCGGCAGAAGTTAACTAAAAAATGGCTGACAGCCAGAGCCGTCTTTACACCATTTTGGGCCCCCGGGACAAGAAATAGTGTTGGGCCCTTCGCCCACAGGAATAAAAAATGAATATACATAATATATATAAATAAACATATTCCCATGGTGCCCATATGCTCGTGGGCCCCCGGCAAATGCCCAAACGGGCCTATGCGTTAAGACGGCACTGCTGACAGCATCAGCATAGTTAAATTTAAACATATAACTAGAAAGTTGAGCAAATATGTTGTTTTTAAGCTAACTGCGGATGGCAAAGTCGAAGATGGTGAAAAAGTTTACTGTGTCCACTTCCATAAACAATTCTCTTTTAAAGGATCATATACATCGCTGACGTACCATCTTCAGCACAAATCAAGTATCAACACATTGTCATGAAATTTAGTTCAAAATATTATTAATTTTCAATGTCCGTGAGAAATGTTCAGTTTAATGACTCATAAATTTCTATTTTTTGTTTTAATCGAAATTATCGATTAATTAATCAATACTTTTTCAAAAGTTAACGATTAAATTTAAATTAATCGATAACAGCCCTAATATATATATATATATATATAAACTATAGTTAAACACTATAGTTTTGTGAACGTTATAATCAAACGAACAAATGTTGAACTTCAGTATATAAGAGTTAAACTCATTATAACACAGGGTGAGTTTTTGTCGCAAGATCGTCTTACATCGTTGGAAGTTTTTAATCTTTTGTTTTAAAAGGTATTTCTTTTTCTTAAATCTCTAAACGTTAAAAATGAAATATAAATAAACTAAGCTGCGGAAATTAACGATTACTTTCTCTATTTATCGTTAATGTTTTTAATCGATTAAAATTATTATAATCGCTAAAATTCGATTAAAGTTTAAGAAATTATTTCTATTTTATTTTTCAATTCATTTATAATATTTTTTGTTACTCTCATAATTTGAACTCGTATTATTAGGTTTTTTTTAGAAAAGCATATGCAAATAAAAAGTTTGTTCTTCCTTATTTCTTGCATAGCAGAACAAATTTGCTGTGTTACGTCACACAATTTGGGAGCCATGGAATTACCGCGACCGAACCAATTTCGCGAAATAATGAATCGCAACTTAACTAATATATGCGTGATATGAAATATAATTGATCAAAGTTTAATCGATTAATCGATTATTTTTTCTCGATTAATCGAACACAATATGTTTAATCGGTAGGAGCCGTATATATATTATATAAGAATAGGAGAAATAAAAATAAATACCAATAATTTCAAAATTATAGGTGACCAGACCGCCTCCTTCAAAATAGAAATTTATTTCATATCTTCCCACATCTGCTGATGTAGCGTTTAATATTGTAATGTTATAATACAAGTTTATAAATGATTTCTCTTTGTCAAATTTATTGTACACATATTTCTTGTTGTATTCCATTATGATTTTGCTTGAAGTTTGAAGTAGAATAAATTCTATCATGTTAACAGTTTTATCTGATAAATATCTGATACAGACTTCCATCGACCAGTTGGTGACCTGTCCGTAGGATATGTTATGTATTTTTGGTTGGTTTTCGCACAACACCGGTGGACCTGAAATATGAGAACATGAATTTCAATCTAATGTTATTTTCGGTTAATTTTGAACACATATAGTTTAGTGATGTAAATTATACATTGGAGACAGGTTCTTTAAAACTTTGAATAACTAGTCAGATAACTGAATAAATGATGATTTTCAAATTGAAGAAACAACAATTAATCCAAAGAGAAAGCTATAGGAAAAAGTAGATGAAAAAAATAATTTGATTAATTAATTATTAGATTTAATCGTCGGTTATGTGTCTGCAATACATTCAGGCGCACAAACTATGCATATTTACTACACATATTGTCAAAGAAGATAACTAAAAATAAAGGAAACTATTTACATTGTATATTCGTTGCAAATGTACAGATTTCACAAATACAGAACACATCCCAAATAAGACAAATTTATTTTAGTTTAAATCCATTAATCTCTTTTGTTATTGTAAATTTTCATTCTTAAATTTTTAAACTGACTAATATGAAATTTTCAAATACTAATGTTGTATCAAGATAATTTCAGTTTTTCATTATTGAACACCAGAGAAGGTAATATGTCATTAAAATAATACACGTTTTATTTTACGAGCACGCTTTAAGAATTTTATATATATATATATATATATATATATATATATATATATATATATATATATATATATATATATATATATATATATATATATAAATTAGGGCTGCGGAAATTATCGATTAATTTCTCGATTAATCGTTAAAAAGTTTATCGATTAAATATCGATTAAAATAATTTTAATCCATAAAAATTCGATTAAAATTTAAGAAAATATTTATACTATTTTTTTAAAATGTTAGTAATAAATAATAAATTATTAATAATTAATAACAGTTTATATATATATTTTTTACGTACAAACATCACCCGCGTAATATTAAAATTCATTTTATTAATATATGTTGACCGGCATACGTCAACTAAAAAATGGCTGACAGCCAGAGCCGTCTTTACACCATTTTAAGCCCCCGGGACAAGAAATATTGTTGGGCCCTTCCCCGAAGGAATAAAAAAATGAATATACATAATATATATAAATAAACATATTCCCATGGTGCCCATATGCTCGTGGGCCCCCGGCAAATGCCCAAACGGGCCTATGCGTTAAGACAGCACTGCTGACAGCATTAGCACAGTTACATTTAAACATATAACTAGAAAGTTGAGCAAATATGTTGTTTTTAAGCTAACTGCGAATGGCAAAGTTGAAGATGGTGAAAAAGTTTACTGTGTCCACTGCCATAAACAATTCTCTTTTAAAGGATCAAATACATCGCTGACGTACCATCTTCAGCACAAATCAAGTATCAACACATTGTCATGAAATTTAGTTCAAAATATTCTTAATTTTCAATGTCCGTGAGAAATGTTCAGTTAAATGACGTCATAAATTTCTATTTTTTGTTTTAATGGAAATTATCGATTAATTAAACGATAATTTTTCAAAATGTAACGATTAAATTTAAATTAATTAATAATAGCACTAATATATATATATATATATATATATATATATATATATATATATATATATATATATATATATATATATATATATAAACTATAGTTAAACACTAGTGTTTTGTGAACGTTATAATCAAACGAACAAATGTTGAACTTCAGTATATAAGAGTTAAACTCATCATAACAAAGGGTGAGTTTTTGTCGCAAGATCCTCTTACATTATTGGGGTTTTTTAATCTTTTGTTTTAAAATGTATTTCTTTTTTTAAAATCTGTAAACGCTAGAAATGAAATATAAATAAACTAAGCTGCGGAAATTAACGATTACGTTCTCTACTTATCGTTAATTTTTTTAATCGATTACAATTATTATAATAGCTAAAATTCGATTAAAGTTTAAGAAATTATTTCTATTTTATTTTTCAATTCATTTATAATATTTTTGTTACTCTCATAATTTGAACTCGTATTATTAGTTTTTTTAGAACTGCATGTGCAAACAAAAAGGTTTTTCTTCCTTATTTCTAGCTTAGCAGAACGAATTTGTTGTGTTATGTCAGAAAATTTGGGAGCCATTGAAATACCGCGACTTAACTGATTTCACAAGGTAATGAATCGAATTTTTATGGCATCTATATATGCGATAATAAACATATAATTAATCGAAATTAATTGATTAATCAATTTTTTTCTAATTAATCGAACAAAAAATGTATAATCAGTACCAGCCCTAATATATATATATATATATATATATATGTATATATATATATATATATATATATATATATATATATATATATATATATATTAATTCGCTTGTTCTTCAAGCGATTGCAACTTTTTAATTGATGATTGCTGGTCTAACTGAAAGGCGAAGTTTTAAATTTCATTTATGTGTCAAAAATTGATCGCCTAATAGCACTTAATACTAATAATAAATTCGTATCTACTTTAAGAGGTTAATTTGGCCAAATCCTTTACTTTCATGATCTGTTAAACCCGTGTTACTTGCAAACAGGTCATCATGACATTCGAGTTTTCATAAGAACGTATTACACAAAAATTGTCTTGTAAGATCAATATCTTTCTTAAACGTTTGCTTATATTTTACCTAAAAACATAACTGCTTATAATATTTTTACAGCCAGAAGCCATAGCGTAGATAAAATTTAAATTTTAAAATAATTATGTCTCTTTATTCATACAATGATACTTTTATTAAGCACATTCAAATACTAGGAGCCTCTCAACGACAAGTCTTAGTGTTTTATCCACTATCAGGGGACGCGGTGGTCGAGTGGCAGCGCACTGGACCGTCGTACCGATGGTCACGGGTTCGAATCCGTGTGAAGGCAAGGGTTTGTTCCCGGGGCCTAGGGCGTCCCTGAGTCACCCCGCTCCGAATGGGTACCTAACTACATGTAGTTAGGCGGCTGGGTAATGCGTGGAACCCACAAAGCCGTGGCCTGTGATTGCTGCATCACTTGCCAACAGATCATCTGTCATGGTCTGTGGACGCAACTATCTTCTGCATAGAAGGAGCGTCTGTATAGATAAGATAAGAAGATAAGATCAGCTACTAGGTTGTTTGATGATTGGATTAGACTAATGGATTATGTGGAACATATGTTGTTGTTTTTTCTGTTAAATAAAAGCTCTTGAAATAGTAAAATAAATATATGTAGTATTTAGCCTTTAACTATATAGACTTAAGTTTTAGTTCGATTAGTGTTATTATAAGTGATATTTTTTTTTCTGACCAGATATTCGTGTGTGAGTAATCTTATATTATTAGTCTGATATATTATTACCTTGTTTTGAATAGTTTTAAAATGTTACATTTTTAAATACTACTTTATCATTAATATATATACATAATTAGTTTGCAACTATTTTTTCAAATCCTGGTATAAATACATTTCAGAATGTTTATCATTGTTTCTAAAGTAGATCTCATGACATAAATATATTATTTATAACTGGATCAAAAATTTAATCTTGTTCATCATGTAAAATACTTTTATTCTGCATTTAACTTTTTAAGATATCTAATTTTCTATACCATACATTTTAAGTAACATTACATTTTGCTCTTGCAATGTGTCTCATGTAGAACTTTCTATACAATAAATAGAAATTTAAGCTTATTCTATTATTGATATAAATATATTTGTGTATGAGACGAGAATATTTTTAAAAATGGAAACTTGATTATTACTTTAAGAATGCATATAGCCAACATTGAAAACATAAAATAAACATGTTTCTTACAATTTTTGACCAAAACAGTAAAGATAACTCTTTCCATCTTCTGTGTGACCATGTCCTCCAGTTCGCATGTGTATTCTCCGATGTACTTACAGTCAACCTTTCGTATGTAAAGTGAAAGTGACGTTGTATTTTCCTGCCACACTAGAGGCGATCCTCCATCATGTGTTATTGTTATACTACTGGGTAAAGAGTTCGTCTCTACTGTGCAGGTTAAATTTAAAGATGATCCCATTTTTTTAATAACAACATCATCATGAATATTCCAGTTTTCATACGCTTGGAATTTTTTTATAAACATTTTATCTGAAAATTAAAATAAAAGAATAATAAAGTTATAGTTACTTAATCATGTGGTGATTTTTTTAAAGATTATAAAAAAAAGCACCTTAACAGTCAGTATCAGACAAATTTCATTTGTTTTGATTATTAAAGTAGTACAATCTACTGCAAAGCAACTACATACACATGTAATAAAATACAAACATTTTTCTCCGCATATATATAGTCCGTAAATGGTAGAAAATATATTTATATTTTTTTTAAATTGTTATAATTACGTTGCAAATGTTGATAATTATGTTAATAAAAAATTACCTTTTAAGAAACACGTTTTGAGTATACAAATTGGAAGATTACATTTTGCTTTTTCAAAAGGAATATTATCTTTACCTACTCTAATCTATCAGTTGGCTGAATTATGTGTTAACATTAATACAAATATCAAAAACAGTTTCAAAACAGATAAGATTTCTTTACGAAAAGATATACCAGCGACATTGACTTTATAGACAATAGTTAACGTAAAATTCGATGATTATTTTTAATGGTTTCTAATAGTTTATGGCATAAGAATGAAATATGTAAGAATTAGTTATAAAATAATTATATTTGCAACTTATAATAAATTGTATTACATACGCTTTTTACTGCGATTTGGGCTATCAACAGTTCAATTAATTAGAAGACATACGTTAGTTTCTCCAGTATTTCTGAGACTAATTAAAATAAAATGATTCTGTTGTTTCGATGTATTTCATAGCATGCTTCATTGAAAGATGATTAATTAATAGGACAATATTTAAAAAAAAATATATACATATTAATACAATTTTTTTTAAATGAAAAAAAAGAAATAAAAGACAATCAAGATTTGTCAAATGTTTGCGTATTTTATGCAAAGCTACAATCTCACAAATAGACTCTTACAGGGAATTTGTAAACATATCAAAATCCGTAAAACACAAAAAAATAAAAGTATTTAAAGTCATAGCTAAACACTTCAATTTTAATGCTAAGGTGTGAAATGAGCCATGATTCATAGTTCATAGGTACTAAAAGCTTAAAAGTAAAAAACAAAGTACAGCAACAGTCAAACTATTTAAAAACGAGGAGGCCAGAATGTAAAGAAAATTCCCTAAACTTTCCAAGTAACGTGTTCATAATTTATTTTTGTCCAAAGTGTAGACGTACTTCTCGGCATAAAACAGCACCAAACACAAGGGACATGAACAAACTGACACAGTCAAAAAGTTCGCTGCGGGAAGAGATTGGATTTTGATTGTGTTAACATGATTGAATGCAACTGCGATCAGATTTGTTTAAAAAAATGCTCTACTTAGAATTACTATAACATTTATTATTATCACCCGTGGAAAATACAGTTTTCTATTAAAAAAATCGAAATTACATCAGCTTGAACAGGCTGTGAGATGTTTTGGCTGTGTCAAGTAGCATGACAGCTTTGCCTGAAAATGCACATTAAAAAAACTATATTGTCTTACTGGTAATATAATACGTAATGGTATTTTAGAGGAAGGCTCCAGCAGGTCAATCGATAATTTAATTTTTTATACTGTAGGACTTTCAATAGCTTTCATTTTTTTTTCGAAAGCCTTCTTTGTCCAGAATTAAGCAATATGAATGTTTGTTTCAATTGCACCCTGTGTTATGTTGAGTTTAACTCTTTGATACTGAGTTAATCGTATAGAAGGTCAGAGATGTACCATTGACCTGTCAAGACTGACTGTGTAGAATAAGGAGTGGGGCACAATGATAAATAACTTGGGACCCTCAGGTTAGCCTCTATACGGATTTATGGCAAAAAGGGGGGTGGAGAACGTAGCACCTAACAATATGTGATTTCCTTCGAATCTTGAAAGTTGTATCACTTTATTTCCATGTAAATGTTAATATGACATAATTCCTGTCTGTTCACAAATAGGTAAAGGACATCAAAGTATTCAGCTCGTAATTCGCTTACATATTTTTTTGATACCATTGTAATCGGTTAGCCTCAGTCTTACAGTAGGAATCGACAACAACTTGGTGAGTAAGCTTTCTGGCATTAAGAGACTGATTAAAATGCATGTCACAAATAAAAAAGTGATATGAATACCACTGTAGTTGAGACACTTCACTTGACAACTTGCTTTTGTATGTCCACACTCTTATAAAAGTCTCTTGTGGAAAGAGCACGGGAAGGCACATTGTAGCACACAGTCTACACGGGAAGGCACATTGTAGCACACAGTCTACACGGGTAGGCACATTGTAGCACACAGTCTACACGGGTAGGCACATTGTAGCACACAGTCTACTAAGAATGGATTTATTATTGAAACATACACTTCTTAAGTCTAAATTGAAGGATATTCCTATTTTTGGAAATGCACCATCTGCACCGTAAAACACTGCAACAATGTCTTCTGTTGTGTTAAACGTGTTCGTTCTCCTAGGTTGACCACAATTAACACTTTGTCTCGGGAATGTCGCGTGGTTTGCGATTTTTGTTTCAGCGAAATTGATCATATATATATATATATATATATATATATATATGTAAATATATAAATATATAGATATATATTTATATATATATTGTTAGCTTAATTTGTACGACAGATACACTCTTGCTGAAGCTAAATCCTGTATATTACTCGTAATACCCGTGATATTTCATTACACTAAACTTCTTTACACTTTACACAACTCTACAGCTAACACATGAGCGTGTACCCTGCCAAGGCATTGTTATAGAAATATATCAAATATGTCAAAGAATAAGTTTGATTGTTCGTAATCTCTTAGATAGCTTTTAATATGATTGGTTTTGTTCAAGGAAAATGCTATCCAAAGCATCCATTTCTATTTCCAATCTATGCATGAACTTAGTTCAGAACAAATATAATAATTATTAGCTGTCATAGGTCATTTAGCCAAAAGAGCATCGACTGACGCTGTCGAGATTGAAAAAGCTATGCAAACAAAAAGAGAACTTATTTAAGAAATATAAAGCTACCTATTCATATAGGATACACAAAAAATACTTAAAGATTAAACACTTGACACAAAAACTTAGTCGAAACCTCCAAAGTGAATATATAAACAATGTAATTACCAAAGATAACAATAAAAACTTATGGTCCTTTATCAAATCTAAAAAAATGGAACCTTTAGGAATAGCCACACTAAAAGGCTAAAATAATAAAACCTATAATGATAATGAAACTAAAGCTAATATCCTTAACACATATTTTGCATCATCTTTTTCTGCCTCAGGCGACAAGGAGGTTTTAATAAATTTAAATAAAATGGCGGAAATAGGTAACATAATTGTAGATGAGATAGGTTACATTCACTCCTAAAAGACTTAAAAATAAACAAGGCTACTGGCCCAGATGATTTGCCTGCAAGGTTATTAAAAGAACTAAGCAATGAACTGTCCCCAATCCTTGTAGTTCTCTTTCAAGCCTCTCTAAACCAGGGTAAAGTGCCCCAGGATTGGAAATTAGCTAACGTAACTCCACTCTTTAAGAAAGGGGATAAATCAGACCCTGGTAATTACAGGCCTGTATCACTTACTAGTATCACCTGCAAATTACTAGAACACATAATATATAGTAGAATAGTTAACCAACTTGACAAATATAATGCCCTATGCCCACATCAACACGGCTTTAGAAAAAAACAGATCATGTGAAACACAATTAATAGGTTTAATAGATGAACTACATCACTGGATCCAAGACTTCCTTTTGGGCAGGGAGCAAACTGTAATAATTAATGGATCTAGATCTGCACCAATAAAGGTTAACTCAGAAGTTCCACAAGGAACTGTGCTAGGTCCCTTTTTCTTTTTAATTTATATAAATGATTTACCCAACAACATCTCAAACAGGTACAAAAGTTAGGTTATTTGCTGATGATTGTATAATCTATAGAACAATTAAATCAGAACAAGACAGCAAAATTTTACAAAAAGACTTAGATGAATTGATAAAATGGGAAACTAACTGGAGTATGTCTTTCCACCCAGAAAAGTGTCAACTGTTAAGAGTAACAAACAAAAAGTAACAAATAAATTCAAATTATTACATTCATGGCAAAGAACTGACCCAAACTAAAGATGCAAAATACTTAGGAGTCTTAATAAATGAGAAACTATCATGGAATCCCCATGTCAATGAAGTTATTAAAAAATCAAACAAAACCTTAGGCTTTATAAAAAGAAACTTTAACAAATGGAATAGAGAGATAAAACTAAAATGCTACCTTACTTTGGTGAGACCTGTACTAGAATATGCATCTTCTGTATGGGACCCATCCACCAAAGAAAACATTGATAAACTAGAACAAATTCAAAAAAGAACTGCCAGATTCATTACTGGAGAATATTCGAAACTGACAAGAATAACACCATTAGTTAAATCATTAAACCTTGAAACACTAGATGATAGAAGAACCAAAAGCAAAGTAGTAATCATACATAAAGCAATTAATTCTAATTTAGAAATACAACACAAAGATAACTTAATACAACCCTCAGATAGACATAAGGATAAAAACACCTTTCTTATTCCGTATGCAAGAACAAACACATACAAGTTTTCCTTCTTCCCGTCCGGAATTCGGGCGTGGAATGGGTTGCCTGAAGAATCCAGGAAAACCAACACTTTATCAGCATTTAAATCTCTAATAAAAATGCAGGACTAAACACAAACCATAGATAAGCGTAGGACGCAATAATCTTCTGTATAGAAGGAGCGTCTGTAAACAGATAAGATAAGATAAGATAAGAGACAAGCGTTGAATACTTGTTTTCTAAATGTGCTGAAGTGACATAGTTTTAAAAAGCTTCAGAAAGCTGTCGCTATCTAGTTAATAACATAAATATAACATGATATACTCCAATGATTACAGAAATATATTTTTTTAAATGATCATCATATTAGAACTACTCGTACATGCATAATCATATTGTAAACACAATTACCTAAAATTGACAATATTAAATTTCAAAATACAAAAAATTATAAAAATGTATACATGTTTGAATGGCGATACATGCAATACAATTTTTCTAGCTTTTAGTTATATTTAATTAATTTTTTTTAAAAATTGCTTTTTCCTGATCTTCCATTTTCTGATATAATTCAAAAAAATTAAAATGGAAATTAATACCTTTACGAACATCCATACAGAGAAATTCTTTTCTTTTGGTGCAGTAATCACTGTTGATATGCGCGTTGTTAAATAAAAATAGACATGTTTCATTATTTTCATTTGATGTAATTTTTCTTTGCACTAGTGGTGAGTTGTGGTTCATACTTTCGTTAGTCGCTATCCATATACAATGGGTCATCTCTTTTAAACAGATTCCTCCGATCCAAACTGTAACATATTAATTGTAAAAATACCGTGAATAATTTTTTTTCTAAATAATAGATACATAAAGTAAATGTAATTAATTATTTTAATTTAGACAAATATTTTAATGCTTTTCAGACCTGCTAAACTTCAAAAAAAAATATGTATAGTGGTCCGCATGCGGACTCGCCACACCCGGGATGCTGGTTTAAGAAGTACATACTATCTAATATATAAAGCTCAGTTGGTGTTTGTATCTTTGTATGTTTGTATGTTTGTATGTGTGTATGTTTGTATGTTTGTATGTTTCACTTTTCGACTTTCTGTTAGGCAGTCACGGAAAAACCAAATGACGGACGGGGACCAAATTTGGTAGGACGGTTCCTTTTACCCTGAAGGTGGTTTTAAGTTAGTTTTTGTAATTGTCCCTTTTGCCCGAATAAGTATAAAGTAATACCGTTTACCCCAATAGCTTCTAAGTAGTCTACATAGCACAAACAGAATATTAGGAACAAAATATTTGACTGGAAATGTTTACATTGCATCCAGATATCTACACAACAGAATATCCATGTTTATTTACATATGAACTGAGGCTGCATAGACATACATTTTACAGCATATTCCCAGTTTCATGTTTACACTTGTCAAACAGTTCTTTGTTTCTTTGAAGTTAGATGTGCAATTGATTTTTAGTTACGCATTACAATCTATTTTTAGTTAGAAAGAGTTTCAGTATCAGATTTAATGTTTATCCTTGTTTCGTATTAATTTTTCTGGAAACATTACTTTTACTTTGGCAATAAAAAGATAGATTCTAGGTATTGACAAGATATCTATTTCTTTCCATAAGAGTGTTGTAAATGAAACTTTCGATCTCCTGATTAATACAGAATTTGCTATACCAACAATAAAGTTATTGGTAACATATGTAGATTAACTACTTATACTTTAGTAATTTAGCAGCATTTGTAAATTTTGAGTTTAAATAAGTTTATTGTTAAGATTGAAAAAGCACTTTAAAATGATAATTGGGTCTGAAACATATTGCAAATATCTCGTCACAGCGACATCGCGAATAAATTTGTGTTTTTTCTAAAAATCGATACTGTTTTCAAAACTAAAAATTACATTTTGTAAATGTTTTTTTTTAGTTGTTCAGACAAGTCTAAGTACTAGTGATGTTACTCTCAAGCTCTGTGACTGGAAAATATATTTTATCAGGTTGTTAAAAAAAGGTCATAAAACAGCTGAAGTCTGTTGTATTATCATGTTTAATGGAATAATGTGTGATCAGATGGCAAACGAAAACTTCAGATATCACGATTGACTTTAATAACGTATGTGAAGAGAGAAAAACAAAAAAAAACAAGGAAGTGGCGTCATCGAAATGACCAAACCTGACAAACTCGACTTCTATTTTATTTTATGATTATTTTTTGCCACGTTCGGATTTTTTTTTAACCTATCAAATTTTAATGGTCGAAAAATAGGAGTTGAACAGTTATTTTAAAAATTTCGAAATCAGGATTGAAAATTGAAATCTTGCACTGTATTGGCCTGTGGGCCCCTGAATGTTGTTTATTTTCCCTATATTAGCTATATAAAAATTAGTTTAAGTGTTAGATAGATAGATAGATAGCTAGATAGATAGATAGATACATAGATAGATAGATAGATAGATAGAACGATATATAGATAGATAGATAGATAGATAGATAGATAGATAGATAGATAGATAGATAGATAGATAGATAGATAGATAGATAGATAGATAGATAGATAGATAGATAGATAGATAGATAGATAGATAGATAGATAGATAGATAGATAGATAGATAGATAGATAGATAGATAGATAGATAGATAGATAGATAGATAGATAGATAGATAGATAGATAGATAGATAGATAGATAGATAGATAGATAGATAGATAGATAGATAGATAGATAGATAGATAGATAGATAGATAGATAGATAGATAGATAGATAGATAGATAGATAGATATATAGATAGATAGATAGATAGATAGATAGATAGATAGATAGATAGATAGATAGATAGATAGATAGATAGATAGATAGATAGATAGATAGATAGATAGATAGATAGATAGATAGATAGATAGATAGATAGATAGATAGATAGATAGATAGATAGATAGATAGATAGATAGATAGATAGATAGATAGATAGATAGATAGATAGATAGATAGATAGATAGATAGATAGATAGATAGATAGATAGATAGATAGATAGATAGATAGATAGATAGATAGAAAGATATATATATAGATAGATAGATAGATAGATAGATAGATAGATAGATAGATAGATAGATAGATAGATAGAAAGATAGATAGATAGATAGATAGATAGATAGATGGATAGATAGATATATAGATAGATAGATAGATAGATAGATAGATAGATAGATAGATAGATAGATAGATAGATAGATATATAGATAGATAGATAGATAGATAGATAGATAGATAGATAGATAGATAGATAGATAGATAGATAGATAGATAGATAGATAGATAGATAGATAGATAGATATATAGATAGATAGATAGATAGATAGATAGATAGATAGATAGATAGATAGATAGATAGATAGATAGATAGATAGATAGATAGATAGATAGATAGATAGATAGATAGATAGATAGATAGATAGATAGATAGATAGATAGATAGATAGATAGATAGATAGATAGATAGATAGATAGATAGATAGATAGATAGATAGATAGATAGATAGATAGATAGATAGATAGATAGATAGATAGATAGATAGATAGATAGATAGATAGATAGATAGATAGATAGATAGATAGATAGATAGATAGATAGATAGATAGATAGATAGATAGATAGATAGATAGATAGATAGATAGATAGATAGATAGATAGATAGATAGATAGATAGATAGATAGATAGATAGATAGATTGATAGATAGATTGATAGATAGATATATAGATATATAGACAGATAAGCAGATTGAAAGAAAGATAGAGATATGTTTTATTTCATTTATTTTAGTAGTTAACTGAAATAGTTATTTTTATTAAAGTTTTAATTATACCGTGTATGGGGTAGAGATTATGTGTTTAATTCTTCAGTTAACATGAAGTTTTCAAGAATGCGCACCACGCTTTCGCACGTATTCCTTCCTGTTCTTTAAAGTTTCACCAATTCTTGGTGCGTTGTAGGCTAACTAACTGTATATAAATACTACAACGCACTTTTATTGAACGATCGCATTATTATGTATGGCTGTCGTCAGGAATGACGTATTTCATGAATCGCCTTAGTAGTGAAATTGCCAGAATTGCATTTACCACCCAAACCATTATCAACGTTGGTATCAGGTGACACTAACCAGTCGAAACATTTCTTGGCAAACATACGCAGGTACAATTCATGTTTCCAAATGACATCGTTTAGTGCAACATAAATCATGCGTGATAATTGCATGACAACTTTCAAAGTCCAAGTACAAGTTTATCATCGTGCTGGATCTCTTTTACCACTTGCGAATTCAGATCACACATTTCTCAAAATTTATTTCATTGGGACAGCAGAGGAGCAAGTTGATCAACGTTGTCAATACCATACCAGAAAAGACGAGAAATCGTTGCTGGTTTGCAAAAATGTTTCGATAAACACAACCCAAATACTGCCATCTACATTTACAGTCCACATCACTTACATGAATACGCGCAAGATGCAATGACTTATGTTCGCTCATACGGCCTTCCAGATTTGTTCATAACATTAACGTGCAATCCTAAGTGGGATGAAATTAAATAACTTTTTATTGCCTGGACAACTGATATGGGTTGATCTTGAAATGTATTTGTAAAAATGTTTCACACATTATTTTACACTCAAATGTCAAATTTATTACCTATATTTTCAATAATGAAAAAGGATACTTTATTTTAATATATAATATAATTAAATATTTAAATTAAATATTGATCCAAAATTGTTGTTATGATTTTTCTAAGTTATTTGTTTCTGTATTCTTTCAAAACCGTGTACGATGTATCATTTTTGTTTCTAGAGAAGTGTAGAATTGAGCACAAATGTAGCTGACACCATTTACTAGGTTCTCAAGAGAGTTTTAACTGTATCTCTTTTGAATGAATCTGAATTATTTTTAATTCTATACATTTATCCCCATCATTTTTCATGACCCCGAAAAGATGTAAGACATTTTTAAAGTATTTTTTGTACATGAAAACCCACTCTTGAAAGAAAAATAGCATATAGATCATAAGTACAAAGCTTCATCATTGTATCTTCAATATATTTTGAGTTATGATGATTCTTAAATATGATTAAAAAATTACGTAATAATGGATTTTTGTTCAAAAGGAAAACTCATTTTTTAAATTTAGTTTTCATCTATTGAAAGCCAAATGTACCCACACAACATGTAAACATCACTTAAATATGGTCATTAAAGTTAAAGAAAAGGTTTGCAACCCGTAAACCCCCCTTTAGAGCCCAGGGGTCCAATCTGGTCAAGATGTAAAATATCAAACCAATTAATTTAAATTTCAATTTTGATCCCGACGGATAATTGCGTTCATTATTACTCCCAGTATGTGTAAAAATGAAAAGGGTTAAAGTCTCAAACGTTTACGAAAAAAGATTTTGAGTCACCGGCCCAAAGGAAAGGAAATGAGTCGATTAAGGATTTATATTATTTTAATATGGGTTATCAATTTTGATGTACCCCGTTTTGTCAAGAACTATTTATTTACGCTGTAGCCAATGATTAAAATAATGAGTATATATACCTCATATTAGTAGGGGAAAAAAGAAAGTTTGGTTCCCATGCCGCTAATGATACGTAATTGAAACATAAAGTTTGCCAGTTTCCTTTGCGAAATGGTACCCCAAGATTTCCTTACGATGAAAGGTATGTTAAGGCTTAAAGAACATTTAGAGATACATTAATTAACAATATTTTAGACAGATTACACGATGTAAATTAAAACATTATAGTAACAAGTTTCCTTGAATTTTCTTTCTTCGGATATCGTTGCAACGCATGAACGGGTACGCTAGTTTATTTTATTTGTTGTATGGTAAACTTAATTTTCTAATAATGCTTTTTGGATTAAAAACAAATTAGCTTTACAATCTATTATTATTTATACCATTAATTATCAAACGTTGATTTTCTAGTGACAAGTATTGGTATCTTTAAAATTTTACAAACAAAAATAGGTTAGTATTTTTACTATCTGAAGAGGCAAAAATTAAATCATCAAACGATGTGTATAAAGCTTTTGGACGGCCTTTCATTATTTCATTTATTTGGTCTTTGAATTTGATTGTGGCAAGTGCAGTTCCATTCATTTCACAAGCTTTCTGGAATAAATAACAAAGTGCTTTTTTAATATTGATATTAGTATGCAATATCTTAATGTGAGTAAGTGTTCCCTGCTATTCTTAATATTCTTTGCAACTGTTATGTATAGAATCAAGCTCTAAAAAGATCTTATCAATTTGATTTTTTTAAAATATAATTTTATAAGTTAATATATTTGCGTATAAAAAATTATCGAACCAAACTAATAAAAACCTTGACATGCATACATATATTAATTACAACCAAAGAAAACAGTAACACATCATTTTACGTAAATTATTTTTTTTTAAATGTTTTTTAAAAAATATATATTAATAGTTGTTTTAATTCTATCTCAATGAAAATTTATTTAACTTAAGTAAAATTATGTACAATTATTTCATTTTTTGCTTTACGTTTTTTTATATTATCACAAGGTAATAAGGTCGGCCAAATAAATCACTCGAGCCATACGTTTAAACGTGTTGATAGTGTATGATGAATACATGATTTCGATTATTTTGTAAATAATTTAAAAAAAAATGTATTTATTTTCCAAATATTAAAGGGACAAAAAGCATTTCACAAATTCATTCTAAAATTTAAAAAGTTATTTAGAAAAATTATTCACACAGTAAAAATTGATATTACCTTAGCGTCCCACCAGGTTTTTCTTTGAAAAAAAAGTGTAAAACATGTGTTATCCAGCCATTTTTGGTTTTTTGCGACACAACTGTTGGTCGATATTTCTGCACAAATAATAAAATTTGCAAAATAACGATGTGTCTTTTTTTTATGAAAAGATGTTGATTGTTGACATTTTTGTAATGAACACAGTTTCTCAAACTTTTTAAAGGATATTTCATGAGATAAGGCAGAAACAGAAACCATGAAACAGCTTTAAAAATAGCGTATGGTATCCTGTTTAAAAAGTTCAGACAGTACATATTATTAACTAGGGAATAAAAATGTTTTAAAAACTGATAATGATTTTGTTTCAATTAAAAAGAAATTAAAAACGAAAAGAATGTATATGCTTAATTTTTCAAGCAAACTCAGCAAATACAAAACAATATGGCTTTATGGTAACCACGGTGACGCAACCAGATTTTGTTTCCTCAATCATGGGCTCTATAGTCGTCAGTAATATTTATTGCTCTATTTTGCTTAAAGTGATTTAATTATCCCAGCTTTTTTATTGTTACGCTTTCTATTATTTGATATGTGTTACCACACAAAATGTCTTATCTGACTCTGCCCTAGATGGAGGGTGGGTTGGCCAATCAATCAGAATGTCAGTGCAAACACAACGTTGATCCCATGTGGCTCTGCTTTCCTAAATGAGCTCTTACTTTTCTCTCCTTACTTTATTTCTGCTGGACTACTTGGATTTCGCCGCAGCTAAGTGTTTTTATTATTTCGTTATATTCGTTTCATTTGTGTACTATTTGTCCGTTGAGGAATGCTCTTTGCCTAAACGTTCGCTGTTGTGTTACGTCCTGTCAGGCATACTAATACCCTGTTTTTATGTTATACATTTACCTATTTAAAAGCCTGATTGCAGTCTCACCCCCAGAATTTACTTAGTATGTAGTTTGGTGTACAAGAAGTCATGGTCTAGAGCCAAATTAAAAGCGGTTCATTTATTCAGATGATTAAAGTTTAATATGCTGTTAGTTAACTTAATTTCTAATTTTATGTAGTAAAATATTATTTGTACTTGTACCTTATTAACATAATATATTTTCTCGTATTGAAATTGATTGTTTTAATATATTTCGCATGGATTTGAATGATTTCATGATCAGCGCTTGTTAATTTGTTTAATTTGGTATATATTTATAATTTAATATATAACTTAATTTGTTACTTAACTTATGTTTTGTAAGTGTAATATTCATAATATATAGAGTTTATAAATGTTGAGACTGTATAAGATATAAGATGTGAGACAAGCAATACGGATAAACGACCAACCCTTACTTTAAAATATTTATTTCTTAATATATTGATATACGATTTTTAAAAAAAAATGAAAACCAAAATAATAAAGTTCCTCAAAATATGTAAGGCACATTTAAAGTGCTTGTGAACGTTCTTATGTTTAAACTGTAGTGGATAATTTGGATATTAAAAAATGCAAACCTTCTCCAATGTTTATACAGACGTAGTATAAAACGTTGCTGCAATAAGTGCAAAAAGGAAATTGTTCATTATTTTCTTCTGTTATAGACACACATTTATCTTCTTTCTTCTTCACATCATGAAACATATTGTAGGTCTGATTGTTTGAAACCCACACAAACTCTCCTTCAGTCACTTCAAAAGCCCCGATCCAGACTGGAGAAATAAAACAAATGGAACATATTTAATTGTAACTTGTGCATTATATGTACATACTTGTATTGCTATGTACATGACAATCACAGTCTTACATATCAAAGCTAGTAATGTAAGATTTATTATTTGTCGTAAAAGATATAGCTAATATTATCAAATTCAAAACTTCTTTTTGTAGCTTTAAAAATTACATATTACAAAATATCTGAAAAAGAAAAATAAACATAAAACTACAGTGACAATTCAGCATTTTGAGTAAATAGTAGCAAATTAATACATTAAGGCAAACAAATCTTCGTCTGGTTTATTTTCAAAAAAGGCATTAATTTGTGTTGGCGAAACTTGCATATTAAACTTGAAAACAGGAAAACGATATTTGCCGTAATAAAAATTATATGTTATGATTTGCTATACATAATATATATATATATATATATATATATATATATATATATATATATATATATCTTTAAAATTTAATGTTACCTTCTTTTCGGATTAAACTTTTAGGTAGTCGCTTGTATGCGTCTTTCAAGCGCTGTTCTGAATCCAGCATACCTATGACTGATTCTTTCTTTCCGCAGTACTCCTTTTTCAATAGTTTAAAGATAGAAAACTAATTATTAGCTTGTTTAACGTGTCAATACATCAATCGTTCTATCTATCTATCTATCTATCTATCTATCTATCTACTATCTATCTATCTATCTATCTATCTATCTATCTATCTATCTATCTATCTATCTATCTATCTATCTATCTATCTATCTATCTATCTATCTATCTATCTATCTATCTATCTATCTATCTATCTATCTATCTATCTATCTATCTATCTATCTATCTATCTATCTATCTATCTATCTATCTATCTATCTATCTATCTATCTATCTATCTATCTATCTATCTATCTATCTATCTATCTATCTATCTATCTATCTATCTATCTATCTATCTATCTATCTATCTATCTATCTATCTATCTATCTATCTATCTATCTATCTATCTATCTATCTATCTATCTATCTATCTATCTATCTATCTATCTATCTATCTATCTATCTATCTATCTATCTATCTATCTATCTATCTATCTATCTATCTATCTATCTATCTATCTATCTATCTATCTATCTATCTATCTATCTATCTATCTATCTATCTATCTATCTATCTATCTATCTATCTATCTATCTATCTATCTATCTATCTATCTATCTATCTATCTATCTATCTATCTATCTATCTATCTATCTATCTATCTATCTATCTATCTATCTATCTATCTATCTATCTATCTATCTATCTATCTATCTATCTATCTATCTATCTATCTATCTATCTATCTATCTATCTATCTATCTATCTATCTATCTATCTATCTATCTATCTATCTATCTATCTATCTATCTATCTATCTATCTATCTATCTATCTATCTATCTATCTATCTATCTATCTATCTATCTATCTATCTATCTATCTATCTATCTATCTATCTATCTAATTATCTATCTATCTATCTATCTATCTATCTATCTATCTATCAATCTATCTATCTATCTATCTATCTATCTATCTATCTATCTATCTATCTATCTATCTATTTATCTATCTATCTATCTATCTATATATCTATCTATCTATCTATCTATCTATCTATCTATCTATCTATCTATCTATCTATCTATCTATCTATCTATCTATCTATCTATCTATCTATCTATCTATCTATCTATCTATCTATGAAATTAGTGTCTACGGGATTACATAGCTATCTTATATTATCTGTAACAGACGCTCCTTCTACACATAAGTTTAATGCGTCATATGTTTATCTATTGGTTATGTTTAGTCCTGATGTCTTTTTAGGGTTTTAAATGTTGGTAAAGTTTCCTGGTTTCTTTAGGCAACCCATTCCACGCCCGAATTCTGGACGCAATATACGAGACTTTGTGTTTGTTCTCGCAGACGGATTAAAGAAGATGTGTTTATCCCTATGTCTATCTCAGGTTTGTATTAAGTTATATTTGTGTTGTATTTCTCAATTAGAATTACTTGCTTTAAGAATGATTAGTAATTTACTCTTTGTTCTATCCTCTAGTGATTCAATTTTAACGATGAAACTAATGGTTTAATTCTTTTCAGTTTTAAATTTTGATTTTGCTATCTTGCTCTGATTTAATTGTTATTTAGATTACATAATGATCCGGAAATAACCTGAATTTTGTTCCTTTTGAGAGATTGTTGGTTAAATTATTTATATAATACAAAAAAAGAGTAAGAAACCTAGCACAGTTTCTTGTGGAATTCCTGAATTAACCCTTGTTGGTGCAGATTTAGATACATTTATTATTACAGTTTGCTCTCTACCCAAAAGGAAGTCTTGGATCCAGTGATGTAAGGGACCTGAGATTCCAAAGTAGCTAAGTTTATTTGAGTAAACTAAAGTGGTGAACTATTCTGTGCTATTGTGAACACATCATCGTGTCAATGAATGCGTTGACCCCTGACACCAAATAGACTCTAAACGAACTGTTTCGGCCAAGACATGTCCGACATGCGTATTGGTCATGTGGGGCGAGGGAAAAAACAACACCATAAGAATTATAGATTCACCTGTGGTGTTCTACCCTTTAAAATAAAATAAAAAATTACTTCATTTATTATTTTTAACACTGAGAAAAGAAATGTTAAAAATATTTTTTTTCCTGTTCTTTAGAAATATTTTTTGATGACTGATAACAGTTTGCGCTACAACCCTATGAAAGATAAATAATCATATCTTGCCAAATGTAATTAATTTTCATTTGTGTTATGTATATATTTATTTTGTTTTTAATTGAAAATATGATGTCACCTTTATTTGAGTTGTGAAGCAAGTATTTGTGAAGCATGTTGAGCCCAGTTATACGTTTGGGAACAGCGCTACATAAAAGCTTTTTAAATCATTTATATTAACTCGTGGTGTCTGCTTGAGGCAGGCGGGCGGTGCGGAAAAAAATCTTTGGATCGATTTTTAACCCTTTTCCTCGTAAGCTAGCTAGTAGGCAGTTTTGTGCTGACGTTAAAATTGATGTATAAAAATTTCAGATAAAATCAAATGTACCATAATGAAATTAATGAATTTTTAGATTATGTTATTTATCGCTATGTAACATGTTAAATTTTGTTGCTATAGTGTCGTGGTGCGTATTATATTGAACACCCTTTTTAATACTTTCCTGAAGCGACCGCTAGGGGGGTTTTCCCAGCTGTTACGTCCCTTTCTGGGTTAGGGGACCAGGAAGAAACATGAAGAGCCCTAGGCTCAGGGCTTCTGATTTTCTTCCACATGTAGGATTAATACTTTCCTGTTGCGCGATTTTGTGCGTATTATATTGAAGATCCATTTTAAAAATATATTCCCGAACGGTGCGCTTTATATTAAACATGTTTTACGAGACAGATATACCAATTCGGATTTTTGGATTGTAGTGCTATGCGTATTGTAATGAGCCTTATTTTACTTATGTCTCGTATATCTTATCTTATCTTATCTTAATAACGACGCTCCTTCTATGCAGAAGAGAATTGCGTCCACAGACCATGAAAGATGATCTGTTGGCAAGTGATGCAGCAATCTCGGACCACGGCTTTGTGGGTTCCACGCATTACTAGTTTTAGGTACCCATTTGGGGCTGGGTGACTCAGGGGCGCCCTAGGCCCCAGGAACTAATTATTGCCTTGACATGGATTCGAACCCGTGACCATCGGTACGCCAGTCGAGCGCGCTGCCACTCGACCACCGCGTCCCGCGTATATAAATGATTTATAGCCAAGAAGTTATTTTGTTACGGTTTTGTTTTTATTTAATCAGCGGCAATAACGTTAAACTTACGAGTTTAACAAGTTATTCTCCTAGGCCCCGGTCTCTCTATTACTTGTACAGTAATGAATTATCAAGCAGCCACTCACCAGGAAGAAATATTGATTAATAGCTTTTATTTAAGCTGTAGAACATGTCGTTAAATTTTAAAAGAGCAAAATATCACAAAAAGTCTAATATGAATTTACAACAATGGGAAACTAATTGGGATGTTTCATTTAATCCCGAAAAATTTACAAATGTAAATAGAAACAAACAAAGGTAAACATATAAATGCAAACTATTTAACACATGCAAGGCCGCCAAGCGAAATGGAATACTATATTACTTATTGGAATGGTGCAGTTATTTAGTGCATATGTTAAGGGAGTATTTAAATCATAAATTAAAAAAAAATTTGCTTTGAATTTTTTTACGAATGTAATACGAATATATGAGTGCAATACTACTATACTCTGGTGAATATAAATTAAAAGTCTAGGGCTCAAATAAAAATATATTTAACCCGAACGAATTAAAAACACAAGAGCAGAAAACTATATTCCTGATGCATATTCAAAGCTAATATGAATTACACCATAAACACATTGGGTGGTCATAGCACATAGTCCCAAGTAGTGAAAATAAATAAGACAAATATTTATAACTTGGACATGCAACACAACAAAATTGTGTAATTCAACCCTCAGAAAAACATACATTATTTTTCTGTTTTCGTGTCAAAGAATTTGCAAATATTAATTTTCTTTTTATAAGCACTGAATTGGACCTGGATTTGCTGCATAATCAAACAAAATCAATAAACTAGCAACATTTAAAACTATATTTCAAATGCAGCATGGACAAGCTTATTAAACAAACATGGTATGTAAAGAAAGAGATTATTGTTGGATTTTTGCGTTTGACCAGTAAGGTAACAAAAATACCATCCATGCAATTCAGACAAATTTAGTTTGTACTCATTATTCTTTACTATATTTGTACTAATAATTAATGTTCACGTTAACATTATTCATTGTGTCTAAATGTTAAATTATCACATAAATTGTGATAAATAGTACCATGAGTTAAGATGTAGGACCTTTTTTGTTGGTTATTAAGGTTCATTTGCTATGCGGAGGGGGCGAGTTGGGTGCTTGTTGATAAATCTCTTTAATGATAAAATTGTCCATGCCTTCATCCGAGTTTTGGGTCATTATATTAAAAAAATGTTCAACACAAGGTTCAGTTATCTAACCTTTGCATCATACCATGACATTTGATTGGTGTGTAATGTATAGCAATTTCCAAGGATGAGAAACCTATCAGGCTCACTACACCAATTATAGCAAACCTCTGAAATAAAAGAAATACCAACATTTAAATGTACGTTTATAAGGAAATTGTAATGTTTTAATGAGTCAATAGTTATGGTGTATCTCGTAAACAGCATTAGCTTCTCGTTATTCGTTTGGAAGAGTAAAGCTATTTTTGCTACACCTGCCTGATATGAATTTTTAAAAAAAGTAATTAAGAAGAAAAATATCAAATCAAATGTATTATTTATGATTAATTTAAATACAATTTATTTTGCCATATATCCCTGATATGGTCCAAGTTTGTCACTGCCAGGGCGGGAGTGGAAGATAAGCATCCACTCCTGTAGACATGTCCTAAATGGCTTGCGTCTCTCAATGCTTCTGTCAACCAAAAATCAAGATCCCGGCCTTCACGCTTGGCTCACACATAAGCCCGGCGGACAATGTTTCTACAAACAGAAGAAGGGATGAAGGCGGTCAACTGGCGTCTCAACACCAGTATCTTTGGGTAGATGAGACTTGTTAACCATGGTCGGTAGCTCATCTTGGAGATTGAAAGTCTTAATCTAAACATCCGCTGCCTTGCGGCTAAACCCTAATGGGAAAGGCTAGGGGAGTAAACCCCGACAGAAAATCAAGAAATGGAGCTCTTAAGGTGGTCTGCTTTTGTTACGCTCGTGATTTAGCTTTACTGGAGAGGACACTACAACATCGCCGCAAGGTGTGAACACAAAACGAGAAAAAGTAATTTACCAGTTATAAGCCATAGCTCAATTGGTGTAAACCTAGGAGCTCGGGTTGCTTCTGACGATTGGAGAGATATTCAAGTCTCAATGGATTGCTGCCGCCCATCTAAAGCTGGGCAGCCCCCAGACCATAAGGTGCTATACCGCCATGGCCTATCTGGTCCACTGGGTGTGTGGAGCTCAGAGGAACTTCTCAACAAGTAGGCCAGTAAATCCTGCACCTAGAAAAAAACAACAACAAAAGATAACAAGACCCCAGCTCTTCGCATAGCAAGCTGGAACGTAAGGGCTATGTGTCCAGGCATTACTGCCGACCTGCAGCTTATTAATGATGCCAGGAAGACAACCATCATTGACAGAGAGCTTGGCAGATTAAACATCGACATTGCCTGCCTTTAGGAAACTGGACTCCCAGAAAGTGGTGCAATAAAAGAACACTACTACACTTTCTTCTGGCAGGGTGGACCAATGGACACACCAAGGCAAAATGGGGTTGGCTTTGGCATAAAAAAATGGCCTCTGCTCCTCCATAGAACCCCCAAAAAAGGGCACTCACAGAATAATAATACGTATATAAACATCCTCAGGATTAGACAACATCATCAGTGCTTTTCGCTAACCTTATCCTCGAGCTCAGAAGCGAAGATATTAATCAAACACTAGCAAGCATACCCACCAATGAAGCAAACTACGTCCTTGGTAACTTCAATGCAATAGTTGAAAATGATCACATGGCCGCTCTAAACACTGGCGCTAACTAGATGTCATCATCACAAGACGCACACGACTAGCCAGTGTCCTCCTCACACGCAGTTACCACAGTTCACACTACGACACAGATCATTCCTTAGTGGCTAGCAAGGTAAGGTTACTGCCAACGAAATTGTACCGCAAACAAGGGGAAACCACGCATACGCATCTGATCCACAAAATATCCAGAGAGAACAGCACAATACACCCAGACACAACAATAATATATTGTACAAATGCCACCAGTAGACACTTTTGAGTCCAAATGAACACATCTGCGGTACTTCATATATGATTCAGCTATTGCGGCATTCGGCGAGACAGAACGCAAAAGTGCAGACTGGTTTTAGGCTCACTGGGAGGAAATGAATTTTGTTACTGCTGCAAAAAGAAAGGCTCTTTTAGCATATAAAAACATGCCTTTCCAGGAAACTCTACGTTCCCTTAAGCCTTAAGAGGTCCAAGAAAAAATGCCCCGAAGGCAGCTTGCCACTAGGCTAACACATACTGGCTCCATCATACAGTCAGCTGCTGATAGAGGTGATAACACAGGATTTGTACGAGATAATAAAACAAGCAACATGCCCTCTGACCTCCAAGACAGCACCCTCAATGTCAAAAGCAGGGGAAATTATCATTGAAAAACAACTCAAACGGTGGATTGAGCACTACCTGGAATTGTACGCAACTATAAACCATGTCTCAACTGCATCCCTGGACAATATCCCAGACCTGCCGTTCAAGGGATATCTTGATAGCCTACCCATCATAGCTAAGTAGAGCCATTGCCTAGCCTGTGGGAAAGCCCCTGGTAATGATAGAATTCCCACAAGAAGTTCTCAAATGTGGAAAAGTTGCCAACATCGTTACACTGTAAATAAATAACGGAGACCAGAGTGACTGCAATAACTATCGTGGAATCTCTCTCCTCACTCCTCAGTATAGTTGGAAAGGCCTACGCCCGAGTTGCATTACACGCCTGCAGACCCTAGCATCGCGTGTACTCCCAGAATCGCAGTGCGGCTTTCGAGCCGGAAGATCAACCATAGACACGATCTTCTCTCTGCACCATCTGCAGGAGATATGCAGGGAGCAACACATGCCTCTATACATCACGTTCGTCGACCTATCTTAAGTTTTTAATCTTGTCAGCAGTAGCGGGCTTTTTTAGATCATAGTAAAAATTTGCTGCCCTACACATCTGCTTAACATCATCAAGCAGTTCCATGATAAAATGCGGGGCACAGTGTGCTATAACGTTGCCACCTCCGAGGCTTTCCCAGTAAGTAGTTGATTAAAGCAAGGCTGCCTGTTGGCACCTACTCTATTCAAAACATTCTTTTCCATCTTACTACAGTATGCATTCAAGAAAAACAGCGAAGGGATATATACATACACAAAAGAGCTGAAGTGAGATTATTCCATTTTGCCCTACTTAGAGCCAAGACCAAAATAAGGAAGATTTTCCTGCGCGAGATCTTATTTGCAGACGATGCCGCCTTAATATCCCACACATCAGACGGCCTGCAAAACCTTGCATCCAGCTGCTCCACTGCCTGCAAAGAGTTTGGCCTGACCATAAGCATAAATAAAACCATCATTTTGGCACAGGATGCTGCCTCTCTCCCGACTATCAACATTGACGACTGTAACCTGGATGCTGTTGACAGTTTTACTTATTTAGGATTAAACATCTCGAGCACCCTCTCACTGGAAGATGAGATAAGTAGTAGGATAGGGAAGGCAGCAACTGTTATGGCTAGACTGTACAAAAGAGTATTGTCCAATAACAAACTTACAGCAAGGACTAAGCTGCAGAAATACGAGGCCTGCGTACTGAGCACACTCCTCTATGGATGCGAGTCTTGGACAACCTATACCAGCATGAAAGAAGGCTCAATAGCTTCAACCTCAGATGCCTGTGACACATTCTAGACATCAAATGGCAAAGAAAGTCACCAAACACAGAGGTCCTGGCTCAAGCAAACACGAATGAATAGCCTTACAGCAATATTAAGCCAAAGACGCCTCTGTTTGCTTGAACACGTCAAGAGGATGCAAACTGGTCGCAAAAACAAGGATGTGCTATACAGCGAGCTGGTGACAGGGAAGAGATTGTTCGATCGGCCATGTCTCAGATACATGGACATATGCAAGAGAGACATGAAAGTAGCAAACATTGATGTACACAACTGGGAAAACCTGGCAGAGGATAGGTCAACGAGGCGCTCTATAGTAAAAGAATAACCACTAAGGGCAGATGAGCAAACTGGGGCAGAAGCAGTTGGAAAATAAGCGTGGAGAAAGGCCAGACAACACTGCCCCATTGCATGCGTGTGTGTGTCATGCAGAAGAGTCTACCACTAAATGATTAGTCTTAGCAGCCACACTAAGAGCTGCAAATAATAACGATAAATCTATCGTCTTTCGTAGACGGACAGATGCCATACAATATCCAAGATGCAAGTTGAAAATTTTCTATTATATACGTTCTTGTTTACGCAAGAGAACATTTTAAGTTAATGTCCCTTGGACTGTCCACCTAAACATTGTATGATCTTCTTTTCGAGACAAACGTATTTCCATATATCTTCTATTAGTATTATAATAGTCTTATATTCGAATTTTATCTATTACAGACGCTACTTTTATACATAATATTATGGTGCATTGTGAAATCTCTAAAAGTCACATCTCTAAAATATGTTCTTTGAAATGCTTTTTTTAAAAAATATATATTCATATAAATTGCAATGTCTTAGTATAAAATATACACTCTGATTTAAATCACCAACACTTTAAAACTAGGATATTTGTTTATGTCAAAGCTAACAGCATATAAACTATTTCTTCCTTAACAATTAACAAAATTATCTATGAATCAAGCTTTCACTAAATACTATTAAAATGAAGGTAAATTGCCATTAATCTAAATATATATAAATAATCAATTTTAATTTAGAATGACTTACCTGGTTCAATAAAGCAGATTGATATCAATACCAAGATATAAAGGATAGGTTTTAACATTTTTGGCTTCGCAATATCTTCCTGTATTTAACACTTTATGCTGTTCCAAAGAAATTAATTCACAATTTTATTGCGTATATTGTAATATTTATTTCGGACATGATTATATAACAACAAAAACAGATACAAAATATTAAAATATGTGCCAGGCACATTGTGCCTCAATTTTCTGAAATTGAGTTTGATGTATAGCTTTTACTGTTTTATTTATTTTTTCAATTAAAATGTATTTGTCAAAATCTTGATCCCCTACCCAGAACTCGAAAATACTACAAATATATTAGTGGCAAGAGTGTAACGTTTTAGAAAATTTCAAGTTAAAAAACAAAAGACAGCTTTGTTAAACTATTGGCCATCCGTTAACGTTTTGGATGAGACACTGAAAAATAAAATTAAACAAATATTTAAAGAATGATATTGTGCTCTGGGGTTATCTTTCACATCAATGAATGTGAATCAAGTTACAAAATTTAAACCACGTTTAGTTCTTCTCCTTGTAAATTTAAATACATTCATGTCATATGTAGGTCTGTTTATAATTTATTAACGGTAACAAAGCAAACGATATTGCTTGGTGCCCAGCACTTCAAAAGCAAATAGAGTAAATCTAATAATCTCAATTTGCATTGAGGGCATACAAATGTGTTAAATATAGTGTGTCTTTACAAAAAATAACACCAGATCCATTGAAATCGATATGCGAACTTTTTTTCCCAAGTACAAAAAAATATGTTTTTTGGTTTAAATGATGTTTGATTATTTTTGTTTTGATAAAGCACCTCTTCTTCTTCTACATATTCTTTTTGCCTGAGACTTAGTCTCTTAAGGCCTTGGCTAATACCTTGGTGCCTCTATATTAATGCTTTAAGGTATCCTTTTTCCAATTTATTTTAACTTGTTTTAATTTAGTGTGCGTATTTGTTGCTCATACATTTAGTGTTTTCTTTTTTTAAATTAAGTGAAATATTGTAATAACAATTTTTAAAATTTTAAAAATATTTTTAAAACATTATTTTTTCTTTGTTCTTTAACAATATTAATCACATTTATTAAAGGAGCTTTTGGAATAGCTACACCTGGTAATTGTTTTCTCTATATTTATTTGTATGTAATTTTCTAAAGTTAATTAATGTTTATTAAATATGTTAGCCTTACAATTGGTAGAGGCTTTACAAAGGTTCGTGTCACCCACTGCAATATCTCATGGAGTCATCTTGTCATGACTTATAACTTTGATCTTCTTCAATTATGCCTAATAACGGGAACATACATAATTTTACTCATTTTATTCCATTTCAAAAGTTAGAAAAACAACAACGTATGTTTGTTTACTATTTATTTGAATAGAAATGCACACAATAAAATTTAGTACTCTTAAAAATCGTAGTACTACAAAGTGTGTATTTTATTAAATCTCTTATATTAACATCACCGTCTTGTCGTGATCACTTGGTCGGTCGGGCGGAAAAACAAAAGTAATAAATAAAGGTAAAAAAGGATTTTTAAAAACCACGTTTTTATAAGTGGACTAAAAAGAAGAAAGTAATTTAAAACTTACAAGTTCAAATAATTTGATTTCATATGACTAAAAACGTGGGGCTGGTGTTTGTTATAAAAATTAAATATTAATAATTTTGAAGGCAAAAGAGAGATCTATAAGTGAGAGAATGAGTGAACTGCATATGTGAAACCTCATGAGCGCCCGCCCCACGTTTTAAGTCGTATTAAATTAAAATAAATGAACTTGTAAGTTTTAAATCATTTTCTTCTTTTTAGTACACCTATAAAAACTGAAAGTCACAAATTATCATATTTCTCGTGAAGGTAGAGGATTGAAACTCTGAGCAGTTTATAAGTATACTTCCGCGATGGTAATAGGCGAACACAATATTTAACTTAACACTTACTTGGGGCCGAGGGCCAAAATGTATTTTTTTTTCTTATATAAAAAGTGACTGATCACTAATTCTAAAATTTCTCATGTAGATAGAAACATGAAACTATGGTAAGTTGTTAAGCAACCTCTCGCGACTATAGTTGGCGTAAAAGAATTTTAAAATTCACACTCATGGGGGCCGGGGACAAAAAAACGTTGTTTTCCTAATATGTGCTTTATAAAAAATTAAAAACCGCTAATTCTCCTATTTCACGAGTAGGTAGAAGATTGAAACTTTGGGAAGTTGTTAAGATCAATAATTCTCCTATTTCCGTGTAGGTAGAAGATTGAAACTTTGGGAAGTTGTTAAGATCAATAATTCTCCTATTTCCGTGTAGGTAGAAACTTTGAGTATTTGTTAAGTAACATTTCGTAATGGTAACAGGTAAAAAAAAATATATATATAATTTTTCACAACAAGCAAAAAAGAAGTTTGAAACTCACACTCATGAGGGCCGGGGGTCAAAAATCTTGTTTTCCCTTATTTCGGCTATATAAAAGGTAAAAATCAATCATTCTCCTATTTCACGTGTAGGTAGAAGAATGAAACTTTGAGTAATTGTTAAACACCATTTCGTGATGGTTAATGTAAAAAAATATATAAATTATCACTTACTGGGGGCTGAGGGCCAAAATGTAGTTTTTTTTCTTATACTTAAAACTGACTAATCATTCATTCTCCAACTTCCAGTGAAGTCAGAAGCATGAAACTCTGGAAACTTTCTGAGTACACTCTTATGACTATAATTGGCGAAAAAGAATTTATAATTTCCAATCATTTGGGGCCGGGTCCCAAACACGTTTTTTTCTTAATTGGGCTAAATTAAACTGAATCAACACTAATTCCTCATCTTCCCGTGTAGGTAGAAGCATGAAACTTTGGAATATTGTTGAATATCCTCCTGCGATGGTAAGGGGCGTTAAACTTATACATTTAAAACTAACTGGGGGGCCGGGGGCCCAAATGTAGTTTTTTTTTCTAATATGAGCTATTCAAAACAGACTCATCCTTAATGATCCCATTTCCCATGTACTTAGGAGCATGAAACTTTCGGAAGTTTTTGAGTGGTAACATCGGCAAAAGCAAATTACTTTTTCACCTTGATAGTATTACTTGAAGTGATTTTTTTACTTTTCGTTTTTGTTTTTCTGAGGGACCACAACAGACAGACAGACAAGACGGTGAAGTTAATATATGTAGTACTAGGGGCAAGTACCCGGCTATACCCGGGTTTAACAACAACAGCAACAACAACAAAAACAACAACAGCAACAAAACAACAAAAACAAACCACAAAACAAAACAACAACAAACAACAACTACAACAACAACAGCAACAACAACAAAGCAACAACAACAAAACAACAACTACAACAACAACAGCAACAACAACAGCAACAACGACAAAAACAACAACAGAAACAGCAACAGCAACAAAACAACAAAAACAAAACAACAACAAAACAACAAAATTAACAACAAAACAACAACAAAACAACTACAACAACAACAGCAACAAAATAGATCGCAGCGCCTCCTAACTTACATCCATACAGACAACGGGAATCAATATACATAATTACATAAGTACCTTATCCGTGTTTGATAAATAAGAAATATTAAACTTGCTAAAATGTAGAAAAAGTATTTCATAAAAGTTATAAAACCTCAATTCATATTTTTACATCGTTCCCTTTTCAAAAATTAAAATATAAGCATAAAACAATGACGTCATATAATAATTTTATACAAAATCGATCGCAGCGCCACCTAACAACAGTATTCCATACATACATACAGACAACGGGAATTATGTATATTTATTAATAAACATTGGAGAAAAAAAATTGAAATATTTTATTAAATTTTAATCAAAATTTAATCGATCAAATTAATCGATAATTTCCGCAGCCCTGATATAATTATAAATAAATGTATTTATATATATTTAAATATATATATTAGAATTTAATCTTTTTTAAATCAATGTGTTTAAAAATAACTAAAATAATGCATGTGACACCATCTATATCAATATATATATATCTTAAAAAGTACTTAGTAATTATATGTAAAAAGAGAAAATTAATATTTCTTTCGTATATTCATAAAAAAAAATTATATGTTTTTGTAGAAAATGAAAGTATTTACCTCACATATTGTTTGATAATGACATTTTGAAACATGATGAATTGTTTTGAAATGTAAAAATATTCTAACTGAACACGAACGCGCAATAAAGTGAAACAAATTTTCCTAAACAATACAGTAATTTCGCCTCTGTATACGTATAACTTAATTATAGATCTATCCACAAGTGTATACTCCTTTTAACTGTCATTAAACTTCGTGCAAAGAAAATATCTTTTTTTAAATATCTTATCTCCATTTCCCATATATTAGCGATGTATCCGGTTCAAAAGTGTTATTTAAGATGTTGAGTTTTGTAGCTTCTTGTTGGAGACGTAACACGCGAAAATATTGGATGAGAACAATGATCACTGTGATAAAAGGTCTTTTAGGAAAAAAAAAGAAACAGTTATTTAATGTAACATTTATACATTGGTACTTTGAGATACGAAATTAATCCATTCCGTTTGTTATCTTTTATCTTGGATTTTTCGTATCTCAAAATAGGTTTAACATTAAAACTACTTAATCTGTTTAAAATCAAACAGAAACAAAATAGAAAATTGAAAATAAAATGGACAACTCTAGGAAAAACAAATTAGGACTGTTCAATCCTTAAAAGTACATATCATAAGTAAATTCAATAACAAGACAATGAAAACATAATAAATTAAATGACAAATATTATTATACCAAATGTACCTTTCGAGTGAGACTTATCTTATCTGTTTACAGACGCTCCTTCTATACAGAAGATTATTGCGTCCTACGCTTATCTATGGTCTGTGTTAAGTCCTGCATTTTTATTAGAGATTAAAAAGTTGATAAAGTGTTGGTTTTCCTGGATTCTTCAGGCAACCCATTCCACGCCCGAATTTCGGTCGGGAAGAAGGAAAACGTGTATGTGTTTGTTCTTGCATACGGAACAAGAAAGGTGTTTTTATCCTTATGTCTATCTGAGGGTTGTATTAAGTTATCTTTGTGTTGTATTTCTAAATTAGAATTAATTGCTTTATGTATGATTACTACTTTACTCTTGGTTCTTCTATCCTCTAGTGTTTCAAGATTTAATGAGACGATGTGGCAAAGAGTCGGACAAGGTCGTACATCAGGAGAACAGATGGCAGAAAAGATAACGACAGTGCGTAAATTACTTACGAAACACTTAACTTTATGAAAATAATACATGATGTAAAAACTACGCATGAACTAATGCTAATTAAACATTTACATGTAGTACAATTTTATACTAAACAAATGTAACATAACACTTACACTTATGTACTTTATCTTGTTTTTACTTTTTAAATATTTTGTTATTCTTCGCTTTTAGCAAAATGTTAATCCCAGAAAACGTGTTTTTGACTGCATTTTAAAATGTTTCTGAAATGAGTCAGGCAAATGTCATTGCACTTCACAAGAACTCTTGGTGGCGCGTTGAATGCAGTCAAGGAATGCCGAAAGTTGTCAGCTGTCTGTTTCGTATCTCGGAACTTTTTTGTATGTTTGGACAAACAATTATTCGAGTTGACTTTCTTATCTTGATTTTTAGTATTTTGAAGCATTTGCATCTCGAAGTACCTATACATTACTTTAGTTACTTGAAATTACCGTAAAATATAAATATAATTATTGGCACTTAAGAGTAATAATTTTATTATTATAATTACATTTTTTATTTCGTTAAAGGCTACGTTTAACAAAAAAAACTTACACGAAAGAGTGACTGAAAACATTTTACTTTTTTTATACATATGCAGTGAAAAATAGTTTCCACTAAAATACGTAAGAAGAATTTTAGAATAAAATGAATTTAAGAAACGCCATTTAAATTTTATTATTATTATTATTATTTTAGTTTTTTAATAATGTAAATCAAAACAGAAGTCATGAAAATAAACATTAAAATAAGTTTACATTAAATTTAGATGGAAATAAAACAATAGACAAAAACACATATTTCTATTTAGAATGCTTGGTAAATTGAGGTATACTTTGGCTTATAATGGTACAATGTGAATGGAGTCGCCCAAGACCGAGACATATGGACTGAAATAGTTGAAACCCTATGATTCTATGGCCTATGCAGATGTAGACATCTAGGTCAAGTCTAGATATTGTATATGTAAATATTCAATCTTAATATGTCATCTGTTCATTTATGTAGTATTTAAATTAATTTGTTGAATTAATTTTGAAAATAAGGGTTATAAAACAGTTTATAGTGCAAACCCGAAATACCAAATAATAATATAGACAATTTTGTAGCAATATATGGTTCTCAGATTTAGTATACATTATGTTGCATTGCCACCGAAAACTAGCTTAAAATTATATTATACTCAAGTGTATTTAAATATGGATCATTTTGGATATATATATATCTATAATTTAAGATTTGTGTAAAATTGTTCATTGAAATTCATTTAAACATTTAGCCTCCAACAACCACCAAACAAAATTAAAAACAAATAAAAATAATAATAATAAAAGATGGACATTACATACGGTAATTAAAGCCTTATAAAATTGTATAATAGACCAACAAGTATATAGTGATCATGATTATTTTAATTCAAATTTTAGCACAATAATGAAATGCTTAAATATTGTTTATAAAGTTAAATTAAGGGAAAAGACGACATGTTAAGCCCCAAACACCAACTATCAGTGGTATTTACAAAACGGCAAGATACAAATACCAGAACCCTATACAGAAGTGTATCCAACAACTTTCGCAAAATTTCAAGTCGATCAAATGAATGGTGCCCGTATCTAACGTTTCAAAGATTATTTACATAGCTAATGTAAGGAACAATAATCATTAACTGCCCTGGCCTAAACGCTCAAATATGTACATCAAAAGCATGCCAAATTAAATCCGAATCATGATAAATAAATGTTTCATAATTTTTCAAGATCATCTAAAAAGAAAATAGAGTCTAAAAGTTGAGCCCCAAAAATTGATTTGAGGCACCCTGTCTCAAAGGAATAGACATTAGGAGAGTGATGCCCATTACATATTTTATTAAAGACCATTAAATACATTATTTATTAAGTTTTATCAACATCGAATCATTAACCCAGTTTGCCATAATTAAAAAAAAATATATATTAAACACATTTTTACATAGCTAATATATGCACACAAAAAATAATAATCATAATAATAAAAACATTATCATAACAAACACAATAACAAAAAACATCAATCACAAAAATACAGTCTTCTGTCTTTAAGAAATCATAATTATTAGAAAATTATTAGAATTTTTTTCCAAAAATACTCTCTAAAAATTTACTTAGGATGTTTTTTTTCGTCAAAATATGCCCTTAATTACAATTATGATTATCGGAAGGGGGTAAAGATCTTTGATAAAAAATTAAAGCCAACTTTCAGCCTTTCCTTGTCTCCAAGGCTCAATTTTAACTATTAAGATTTTATTATAAACTCAAAAATACAAATTAAACCTAAAATGTATATTTTAACATACATTTATTAACTTTTCACATGCAATTAAATAATTCCTTACCACATTGATCTGACATAAGCTTTTTGCAAATCTGGATATTGTCGGAAATACTAAATGGATCACATGTAAACAGGGTATAGGCCTAACAGGACGTAACAAAACAGCGAACGTTTCGGCAAAGAACCTCAACGAAAAAACGATACACAATTAAATTAGTATAAAAAATAAAATCTTAGCTGCGGTGAATTTTAAAGGGTTAATGAAAGCAATGCTTACATTGACTCTTTCGATTTCACCGCAGCTAAGTTTTTTAATTTTTTTTTATATTTATTAAATTCGTTTTATTTGTGTACTGTTTGTTCGTTGAGGAAGGCTCTTTACCAAAACTTTCGCTGTTTTGTTATATATATATATATATATATATATATATATTATATATATATCCCTATATATATTGCGCCTAAGCGCGTCCGAAGCCGTGTGTGTGCGTGGGTGCTCGCTATGCGGGGTAACTCCCGAAAATAAAATAAATTATTGAAAATTAAATAATAAACATTTTGGTGTCGAGATTAACAAGACGGCGTTTCTCGCTATAAAATATTGTGACTTGACGTAATAGTTCGAGCTCATATTAATTTGTGAAATGGAAACAAAGTAAAAAGAGCCGCGGTTATTTCAATGAAATGTGATTTTTTTTAATGGTACCATCTGTTTGTGTGTTTATGTTTGTGTGTATAAGTGTGTGAATAAAGTGAGCGTGTGTGTGTTTACGTTGTGAACTAAATGTGATGAAACGGTTTATTTTTATGTCTGATAATGTTGCGCCTCTAACAAGAATACGTATAATTTTTTTGTAAAAAATTACAGAATTAATATTTGTTTGCAAATTACATCTTTACACTGTTTCCTTTATGTATTTTCGAGATGTATTTTATTCAGCCGTTCGAAAAATTTATTTGCTTTGGTCTTTCTCCAGATGTCTACATTTATGTTCAACGTTAATCTACCTAACATTTTTGTTTACAAACCATAGTCATTGTTTTTTTAGCGCAATATTTTAACAATATTTTTATACTATTATTTTCTATTATTTTCTTTATTATCAAATACACAGTATCATTTTACCACTTTTCTTTATATCTTTTATATGTTTAATTTAAATACTTAATGTATTTGACATTGTGCAAGTTAGTTCTAAATAATCAAATACTAATCAAATACTAACAATGTATTCAATGCATTAGAGAAAGAAAGCACATGAGTGAAACCAGATACCAAACACTATAGCTTAGCCACTGTTAATATTCTTTTTGCATAAATTAAGTCAAACATGCTAGGTAAGTTATATTTATCAATGATTCTTAGGTGGGATATTAATTTTCCTTCTGTGCTTAAATAGTTTACACGATTATTTTTTTTCTGGAACGATTGCTCCATAAACTTCCCCAAGGAAATAGAAGGAATGAAAAAAAAATCGGTACTGTTATAGACGAAAATGGATTATATATAGGAGTTATATGCACGGACCAATGAGTGTGGTTAATAAGTGGAACAGCTATTTTTATATTGAGTACAACTTTATGACCTTTTGAAATGTACCATTTATTGGTGGGGTAAGAGTCAGTAATATCGCCCAACCCTGGATGACATAAACACTATAGCTTATCAACTGTTTTTATACTTTTTGCATAGATTAAACTAAATCAGCAGTGTAAATTTTAAGCCCAGACCTTGCGATTCAAAATGTTTCTTTAAAACAAATAAAACCCATGCACACCTTACTTAAGCATCAAAATTCATATAAATAATATGCTTTTCCCATAAAAAATCATTGCTAAAAAAGATATTTAAGAGCTTACAAAACTAAAACATTTATTTTTAAAAAATAGTTACATTTCTAGAACAATGACTGCGTGGCACACACTTCGGGTATAAACTGTACTGTTCTTTAAGGTATACATATATTTAGTGTAAAGACATATCAAGGGTATTACGACTCATATATAGGTTCTAGCTTCAGAAAGTGAGTGCTCAAGCGAAAAAATACACTAACAGCAACTGATATTTAGACATAACAGCTTGATTTTATTTCAGCAATATTATGCAACGAGGATAAATTTTTGTATAAAGACTGTTGTTTACTAAATGGCAGTTTTCTATTAAGCTGTATACACTTTCTTGACAAAATTCTTTTTAAATTATTCTGATTTAATATCAAATGCCTACAAATATATGTTATATATTAAGACCATTACCAAATATGTCATTTTATAAGCTATAAAATCCTACAACGAAACAAGGCTTAAATACAAATACAACAAAAAGTAATCCTTTATTTTAGTGGAACAAGTATCTGCCAACTTATTGCTTTGTTAATACTAGAAGAAAAGAGTGGAAAGTCCTTTCAAAATGACACAATTTATTAGAAAATCAATCTCTAGGAATTTAAAAAAAACAACATTGTTTTTATGTTATTATTCGTGTGAAAAGAAAGTAAGAACCATACACCCGTAAACCATATTTCCACCCTCCACTAAGCAAACATATTCAAATAAATATTATCTGGCTCAAATAATCACTAATTCGTCTTAAACTAATTTCATGCTTAAACTATACAATGGAATTGGGGTTTTTCAGAGCATTTTCCTAGAACCAAAGGAATCATATGGAAATATATTTTTAATTTTTTTTATTCATGTGAAAATAAATTGAGCCTTGCCGATTAGATTTTTTAAAACACTTAAGTACCTTTCATATTCTGTAGGAGTATATTATATAGAGAAAAGCATGCGTTATTAAAGCAGACATACCAAAATTGATGGTTAATATTTAAATTCATCATACTTTCTATTTTCTCGACACTCATATCGTGAATTTTATAAGACGTGGTTTGATTTATCACTACCCTAATTTCATGATGCATTTACATTCAATTTTAAGTGAAATTTGAGACCCAAATCAAAATAAAGTTATTTTTTTATTACACGCTTTTATTTAAGTCACAATGTTTGTATGTTGTATCCATCCATCCATCCATCCTTCCATCCATCCTTCCTTCAAAACTTGAAACGTAAAATTATACCACTTAGGATGGTTCTAGAGATCTAAAAATTTTACCACAGATAGATCTTGGATGACAATGCATTGTATCAAAATTTCAGATCGATCGAATGTACCGTATTGAAATTATTGCATTTTTAGTTTATCTATAGTCTATATATAAGCATCGGTACCCGTCTGCTTTGTTGACATCCATGAGTTCACCACGTGGACACAACATCGTGTTACAAAACGTTGGGCGGGCGCTTATGAGGTGTTTGGTATAAAAAAAAATAGTGGTAAAAAAGATGTGTGGGCTTCAGACGTGAATTTTAAAGAGTTTTTATTATAAGTTTTAAAAAATAGCTGTAAAAACAAAGTTTTTGACTATAAATCCCTTATATATGAGACATAACTAAAAGTAGTGATTATGTTAAAAGCGTGTCCTTTTTAAAAAAAGATTTTTAAAATATTTATTATATTTTAATTGTGCCTACCCCTGTTATGGAAAAAATTACACTAACAGCAACTGATATTGTGACATAACAAATTGATTTTATTTGAGCAATATTATTCAACGACGATAAAATTTTGTATACAGACTGATTTTTTAAAAACTATTCTGTTTTAAAATCAAATGCCTACATAATATATGTTATATATTAAGCCCTAACTTATATGTCATTTTATAAGCTAAAAAAGCTACAATGAAAAAAGGCTTGAATATAAATAAAAATTAAATAATCTGTTATTTAAGTGAAACAAGTATCTGCCAATTTATTGCTTTGTAACTTTGCTAAAAAAAATATCCTATTCGTCTTGAACTAATTTCATACTTAGCTTATAAAATGGAGTGGGTGATTTTAAGAGCTTTTACCTAGAACCAAAGGAATCAAAGATGTTGTTTTAATTTTTTGATTTATGGAAAAAGAAATTTAGCCTTGCCCATTAGAGTTTTGTAACTGTTAAGGACCTTTGTTATTCTGGTAAAGTATATCGAGAAAAGCGTGCGTTATTAAAGCAGAAATACCAAAATTGATGGGAAATATTTAAATTCATCATACTTGCTATTTTCTAGACACACATATCGTGATTTTTATAAAGAAGGGGTTTGATTTATCTCTACCCTAATTTCCTGATACGTTTACACTCATTATTAAAGGGAATGTGAAACTCAAATCCAAATACAGTTATTTTCATTGTGCCTACCCGTAGCATCGCACGGGCATTGCTCTCGTATATATATATATGAAATAATCAACTTCCATTGAACCAAAATGATGTATATATATATATATATATATATATATATATATATATATATATATATATATGTACAAATTTGGTAGATTTATATGCATAATAAAACACAGAAATAAGTACAGGTTAGGTTGTGATACAGTTCGTATACATGTTTATTTGAATAATTTTGCTCTAAGATAAACACCGTTACTGTTGTCTAAGTAAATAAACTAAAACAGGAGGCACAGTGTACAGTCTTGTCCAACCAAAACCGTACAAATAAAATCCGTATCCGTGGTTTCTGGTCGAGATTTGCTTTTGTTTTGGACGGGGGCAGAAGCGGGGTGGTAAACTTTGGTGCTTGCGAACACTGCAAAATATATACATACTTATAATATATATATATATATATATATATATATATATATATATATATGTGTGTGTGTGTGTGTAAGTGTGTGTGTGAGAGTGTTCCTATTTAATTAAGTTTTTGTTATTTTTTTATTTTTTAAATAAGCATCTTGGAATGAATTATAAATTGAACATATAATTTATATATATATATATATATATCATGCTATATTTCAAATTCAATCAAAGGTTTTTTTTAAAAATCTTAAATAAAAATTAACAGGCGGTTATTGAACATAACAGAATACCAGAAACGATAAATATGATTTAGAAACAGTAATAAAAGCTACATTTGCCACACTGATTATTAGAAACAACTTAAAAGTAAAATACAAGAACATTTTTGAAGACAAAAGAAATAATTGAGTAAAAAATAGTATTCGAATAATAGATTTATAATTGTCAATGCAAAATTGGGAGTAAAATAAAGTAAAATATATAAAACTACGTGTAAAGGAAAAAAAAAGAGAGAAAAACGTATGACAAATAGAACATGTTAAAGTGATTAAAAACATATCATTTAAGTATAGTTTTTTGACAGAGGAACAAAATGTATGATAAACCGCAAAACTTATAAATCGGTCAATGATCTCCTTTAACATAAGTGTTACAGTCGTAATGAAGATGGTGTGTGGGGAAAAGATAAACTATACATAGATACACTATACATAAATGTGTATATATTTAAATGGTTAAAACAAAACCGTTAAAAACAAAGTTTTTTAAATCTAAATCCCTTAAATATGATACATAACTAAAAGCGCGTTCAATATAATGCGCACTGCATGACAGAAAAGCATACACATTTACAGATCGGGAAAATATTATAAAAGTATGTTTAATATAATTCGCACCCAGCGACAGACTAATACAAACATATTTACATGCAACATAGAGATTATCTAAAAAGCAATAATTTAATTACAGAGCATTTGATGGATGTAAAATTTTGTTAGGTTATGTTTGTACATTGTCACCACGACCTTGCCTACGACATCTCAACTCGATATGATACCGGGAAGTGGGTTAAAATATATCTACATTTTTTGCAACAAGGGAGCAGACGCTACGAATTAATATAAGGTATTTTAAAAAAAATAGATACGTTGACCTCTTTTATATCTTCGTCTTAATGAAACTAATTTAGTTTCTATGCTGTATGTAAATACTTATTATTATTATTTTGTTAGTAAGTATTGTTTTGCTTGTAAAGTATAGGTAGCTCTATATTTAGTTGTATGTTATTCTTTTTGTTATAAAACGCAAAATACTGAGAAGGTCCTGTTGTTCTTGTGCAATTATTGTCAGCCAGGAAGTAACTTCTACAAAAATCATATGCAAGAAGAAATCTCAAAATACAAATTCATGATCAAGTAGAAGTTTCTAAATTGGGTCTAAAACAATAACAATATTAAATCATCAAAAATAACTGAATAAATGTCCCCAGATACCTTTTGTTATATTCATTACTTTTTTTGAGTGCTACCTCTTTTAAGATCAGAGATATTCTATTGTTGGTGCGTTGAATGGAGATGGTTTAAATCATGATCTGATTACAGCAGAAAAAAACAGCCGGCTAAAGTCGGAGACCACGGGCCAAATGGCGCAAAACTCGCCGGCACGCAAAACTCAAAATGAGAACGAAGAAGAAGAAGAAGACTGTATGCCATTTTAGATAGCAGATACTCTTCATATGTGTCACACATCTTTTTTCATGTGAGTTTGTAGGCGTTATCAAATAATACCTTGTATATAAATTCCTTCAGATACTGTACCTTATTTCGGTTAACTTCAATAATGATATATCCCTATGTACAACAATGAATTTTAGGATTCACATGGTGGAGACACATACTAGCACTTTCAGCCATCTTGTCCCTCTTTCGAACCTTCTTAAACATCTAACACGCGCCTTACATGTGATATTTTTCTCTGCTCTCAATCCCATGATTATCTCATGACAATATGTTGGATAATACATATTTTAATAAAGTGTATCAAATACTAAATAGAAAGTAGTAAAGTACACCCCCTTAGCTCTTGCACTTTAATGTGGAGATATCCGGATCCGTCAAATCTTAGGTTCAAACAATTCGGATCCTGCGAATAGTAAAAAACATAATTGATACTCTCGACTTAACGTTTTTGATAAAACACTGGTGTATTTTCCTTTTCATTTTAAACATTGTTTATGACAATGTCAACATTAAACGCTATCAGTTATTGATTGATTTGATTGTAAATTTAAAACATATTCATATTATGGGACGTCTAGACTTGCCCAGGAATATAACACTGCTATAAAATGCAATACGGCAGAAAAAAATTAATAAACACAATTTTTAAAAATCATTTAGCAATATGAATCGATATTCCAATCACTCGATTGTAATTGCTTCCACTTTTTTAGCGATAAATTCTCTGCTTGTCGTCATCCATTTGTCAAATGTATTTTTCCATATCTAACATTTGTTCTAAAACATTTTTAGCTTTTCTTATTACATGATGAATCAAAAATACAACACAACAATTATTATGTATTCCATTTTTAATTTTTAAAATATTGAGCCTTTATAAAGGCGACATTTCAATTGCTTTTAAAGCGACTATAAACAGAAATTAACATAAAGAATGAAATGTCTCATGGCGACTGTTGTTCCTCATCGTGCAGCACTGGATATCAACAATTTTAGCTGAGCAGACACAGAAATTGTCACTGTGATATTTGTATGTTTTCTAAAGATTCCACATTATACGCAATAGTTTAATTCCTGAACAAGCCCACACTCAGTATTTGTAAATCTTATTTTACTCAAAGTAAATCGTAAATGATTTGTGATAAATTAAGGTTAACGAAGCTTTTCTACAACTGGCACTAAATATAGCTAAGGCTGTGTTTTCATCAATAATAGCTAAAATGGCCTCATTCTATGAGTAAAATTATGTTGGAGCGGGTTTATTATAATAAATACATATGACACATGTTGACACTGAGTTACACGAATTTTTAAATAAAGAATATAATTGCGCAGTATACATTGTTATATAATAAAATATGTCGATGTATTTAAGGATACTTTGTAGAATTATAAATATAGAAACAAATATACCACTCGAGATATATAAACAAAATTACAACTCTTAATATGAAGCACTAGAGAATTGATACGTATCAGCTGTAATAATTGAACTCTGAGCTTACAAGTGGAAATACTGGTCGGTTTGATAAGAAAGTTGTTGTAATAAAGAATAGGCGATCTGTGTTGTCACGCACACTCTATCACCTACTGTCCAGGATACATTACTCTCAAGTGGACACTTGACCCTGATCTCGTAAGTAGTCTTGATAAACTGTTTCATTGATGAGACTTTTACCAAAGGCGTACCAGCAGTGGGGTGAGAAAAAGTAGAGACATACATTTTCACAACGCCACTGTCAACGCTCGGTTTCTTGACTCTCCTGACCAGAGTAGCAATGGGAATAACAATGGGTCCATGCTGGAGACGTTCGTTTTGTCCAGGAGACATGTTTCGTCGTACGTGAGATTAAATGCACCGATCTTGTTACACAGTCTATTGACATTTGAAGATAATGTTCTGTATTTTTATGAATATTAAGAGAGTAATGTCTTTTATAAATTTGTTGAAATTGTTTGTGAAGCGCAGTGAGCCCAGCCATAGAGTGATGTGCTGCATTATATAAGAATACAATATAAATAAATATATACAGAAATGTCTGTCTGTGGCACTTAAATGAAATACTTTTTATATCAACACGTTTAACAAAAATTAATTTCCCGACCTTTGTCATTGATTTTCTTTCTAAGCTACACAGGCCCCCTCCACCAAATCATCTAACCTTAAAATCCTAAATATTAGTTTTTTTTCGACTGTCATATACCACTTTCAAGTTATGCTTCCCTGTCCCATTCTAAGTCTTCGAAATGTTTAGTATTAAATGTTAAACTTCCTTCAATGAATATCTATTTCCGCAGTCAGTTCCGATAATTAGACATTATGTTAGCATAATTAACTATTTGCTTTCTTCAGTGTTACGTTGACGTTATGTTACGCTATAAACAGTTATGTTACATAAAATCAAATTATCTTACACATTATGGAGTTTCAAAATTTAAAATAAAAAACATAATTAAAAAGTAAATAAAAACCTCTTGGCTCTTCACATCACGAGTTTGTGTGGACATGAAACAAGTGGTAAATTGATTAGTATGCTGAGGTGGTTGTACGAGCCTACACAGGATGGAACTATACATATATTTTCTGTTAATTCAAAAAGTATATACAGTCGGACCTCGCTAAGTCGACCTCATTGGGACCCAGATACAAATCGACTAACGAAGTTTTCGAGTTACGCAAAATGGCTTAATAAGGGCGGAATGTTGCCGGTACCTTACAATTAATTCGATGTAGGGTGGTTTTAGACTTATAGAATTTTAAATTAGAGTGGTCCGACTGTGTTATCTTTATTATACCTTATAAGCAACTTTTATATGGCAATGTAATTAAAGTGTTCCACATTATGAATATTTATGCACTAGTTTATTACCCATAAAAAACGACGGAATTTTGCAAAGAAAATAAATAACAATAATTCAGTTTTTGTAATTCTCCCTTTTAGCTGAAAGCAGTATAGTAAATAACCAGAAAAGTAGAGACAAAGAGAGAACAATGAAATTTCATTTCATTAATTAACAATTTTATTGGGACGTTCCAAAAGAGTTATATTTGAGGAAGTAATTTTTGTCAAGCCTTTTTTTAGCAGTACGCTTTCTGCAATCTAGCGTAACGAACGGACATACATTGCAAATTATATATTTTCATTATATTTACTAATATATGTGTAATTAGAATAAGCAAGTAACAACCAGTTAGTTAGTTATTTCCTCTCGGGTGACGGCACATAAGGCAGAAGTCATGGATTTTCCTTTACGACGATCCGTCGCCAATTGTATTAGGTCTTGATTATTTCTAAAACCCATATTTGATTGTTCTACTCAGGGTTTCCTTTGGTTTTCCTTGATTTCTTTTGCCTTTTGGTCCCACATGAAGGCCTGACGAGGGAGTCTTCTCTTGTTCATTCGAAGAACATGACCGATATAATTCCAACGTATTCTCCTTACAAAATGTGTCACATATTCTTGGTTGGTTTCCTCTCCTATTGTTTCATTTGATTTATAATCCATCAATTTGAAATTGAACATTTTTTGGAGGCATTTGCTTTCTAAGGCAACTAATTTCTTTTCTATAGCTTGAGTGCATTTACAGCTTTCGCATCCGTCTGTCAGTACAGGGATTACTCAAGAGTTGAATAGCCTAAGTTTTATATGTTTGCTAAGTGTCTTTCACAAATATTTGTAAGTATTCAATAACATAATTTTCAATCTGTCACGTAGTGTCTGTCTGTGACGGTATGCGAGGTAACTCCCGATAAAAAATGAAATTGTAGGAGTAAAAATGTTGCGTTCGAGATTAACAAAATGTGTTTCTAGCCATAAAATATTGTGACGTGACGTCATTATTTGAGCTTTTATTAATGTGTAAAGGGAACGAAGTAAAAAGAGCTACGTTTTATTTTATTAATATTATTATTATTTTTATGTATCAAATTTCCTTTTTGTGTATGTGTTCATATCTATATTATGTAAGTAATTATAAATTTAATTTTCTATATCAATATATAACATTCGTGTTTCGGTTATGAAGTTTACAATTGGTTGTCGTTTGGTTGTCAAGTTTCGATGCGTTTTGAACTACAAAGCCATTATTTATTACTGCAAATGAAATTTGTCAACTTATGCTTCAGTTTAGCGTTTGTTTTTCTTTTAAAAACCTTGAGATTGAGTATTTGTATGTTGAAAAAATTTGTCAACTTATGCTTCAGTTTAGCGTTTGTTTTTCTTTTAAAAACCTTGAGATTGAGTATTTGTATGTTGAAAAATATAACATATTTACAAATCGGACTCCTTCCCACAATTGTTTTTTTATTGTTATTTACATGTACTATTTTAATCCGTCTTAGACTAATTTGGTATAAACAATTATATACCTTTATTATAGAACTGGAAGGGGTGCTGACTTGACAATAATGAAAAGGTTTATTAGAATTCCTAAAACGTGTATATTACATTTTATATACGATTACCTGTTGATACTTTAATATTTTCTTTTATCCAGTGATTAACATATTACTTAAAAGGTTTTATGCAACATAAATAGTTCTTTGTTATTCATATTTGTAAATAGTTAAAAAAATTTGTTTACATGTTTTTGATAATGTAAAGGTAATAATGTATGGACCAATGGGCGCATAACCTGACAAGTCATAATAGATCTTGAAAAGGTGCTGACTTAACAATAATAAAAACGTGTATGTGAATTACTAACACGTTTATATTAAATTGTAAATATCATTAACAGTTGATAATTTAATCTTTTCTGTTATCCTGTGACAAACTTTGTTTACTACGTTTCATGCAAAATGAATAGTTATTTGTTATTAACATGTGTAAAAATTACATTTTATTTCTTGCATGTTTTGGTTATGTTGTGGTAATAATGTATGGACACATTGGCGAATAAACTGACAAGTCATAATCATCAATGAAGCTTAAACTTCTTCAAATCACAGATGTTCTTGATGTGGATCACAATACCGTCACATAATTTATTTTTAACGCTCTGCGCTGTATTATTGGTGCACTCATAATTGGTGCGCACTATTCAATGCCGCAAGTTAACGTCCGGCTGACGCATCAGCAATATTGGTTAATACTTCGAACTTCAAACTTCTTTGCTGTATTATCACCTTATGCTGTGTGTAATTCACTATGCATTTACTATTATCCTGATTATATCATTATTATTCATTCAAACTTATATAACGCGAAGCCTAAGCTTGGAGGTTTTCTCATAGCACATATATTCGTATATATAATCAAAATATATACTCTTGTATGTCCGTTCGTAACGCTAGATTTTATTAAGCGCACCGCTAAAAAAAATTACGCTTAAAAACATACTGCAAAAAAAAAGAAATAAAAGAAAAGAAAAAACGCTATTTTCAAACGTCCGCATAAAATTGTTCAATTTGGAAAAGAGATTTAATTTTTTTCTCTTGGTCTCTACATTTTCTGATTATTTACTATGCGGCTTTCAGGCAAAAGGGACAATTACAAAACCTGAAATATATCCGTTTTGAAAACTTCCGTCATTTTTGACGGGTAATACACTAGTATATATATTATAATAAAATTACTACCTGCTATTAGCTGATTAGGTATACAAAATAATAGTATTTAGTATAGTGAAGCGTTCCCTCTAAGCCTTCTTTGTTCAAAAAGAAGATGCGTGCAAGGATGCTCAGTATCGTTATTAATATTAAACGTTTGACCCAACAAACACAGATAGCTATGCTGCAGATAATTCTTATGTACGATTTGTATAAACATATTATGGAGCATTTCTCATTTGCTTTTCTTATTTTTATTGAAAACCTTTTTACTTTGTTTTCAATAACAGGATAAAGTCATAAAATATATATTAACTTTGTTGTACAATATCCAAGTTTAGTTTTGTTATTTACTTAACTAATACTAACCACGGAGGTTGCAATTTATTTCGTTTTTCTATATTCCAATAAAAGTCTAGCACCCAAGCTTTTTTTTTGTTTTGATCAACCGATTTCATCGGTTTAACGAGCTATCAACAATAGCTTTCAATAACGTTCCAAAATATTGTTTCCAAAAATATTAAAAAGTAGAAAGTATAAAAATATTTTATAATGACCAAAGAAAAGGAAAAAAAAGCTGAATAATTTAATAAACCATGGAATAGTATAGTGTGTCTGTAAAAAAGAATGATAATTGCAAATAATAAAATTGATTACCAATTTTGTATTAGCTCTTAGGCTTCATGTTTTGAAAAAAGTGTAAAATATTATTAATTTATTATTACAGAAATATATTTCATTAGAAAAACAGCACTATAATTAGAAATCGACATCTTAGAAAAAAATTATGAGCGGCTGCCTAGGAGAAAGGGTCGACTTCTTCAAGCTTATACTCTCACCGGAAACTTCTTAAATTTAACTTTAGACACCATTATCTTCTTTTTTATGGAAAATGACATTAACTTTTCAATTGCCAGCCTAAGAAATGTAATGCAAATACTAATTGACATTTTTGACATTGCCCGAAGAAATGCCACCAGAGACTACTTTAAAAATATTAGTATGTGCCAGAGAGAAATTTATCTGCAAAGACTCACCCCAAGCTCCAGGTTTTAGGCAAGAAGAGATATGATCAACGTTATTTTGAGCAGTGCTTCTCAAAGTGGTGGTCGGCGGACCGGTGCCGGTCAGCGGGCCATCCGCCACCGGTCCACAGAAGTTGTCAAATGAGGACAGAAAAAATGGTCAGTGCAGGGAAAGTAGTGCACCGGTTCCTGGTGCAATGGGAAAAAATTCCTGCCGGTCCGCCATACTAAACAGTTTGAGAAGAACTGATTTAGAGGAAAACAATAATTGTGGATATAAACGAAATTGTCTACCGTCAATTCAATAGAACTTTGGGCGTTATAGTGACTAGCTGTGTTTTGTCTATTTATGCTGGAAGCTTACTGTATAGACTCGGTCTATTGCCTGTTCGTTCATAAGCCGACCTATTTTCCAAGAAAAAAGTATACAAATTATGTAACCCGCTTAAACGCGGACCCTAAAAATGTTAAAGGACATTATAAGCAAAATGGTATATATTTGTTTTTAAAACAAGAAGCTAAATCAACCAGTATGCAATTTTACTGCATCATTGGCCGATCTTTTTCTGTTGCACCGATTATTCATTTTCAAGAATATGGTTATTATTTGGAATATTATTGCTCAGAATATTATGTTTTGAAAATATTTTAAATATATAACGATGTATAAGTACTACCCACTATTTGTATAATACTTTTCTTAGTATTTCCTACTACTTTGTACTACCTATCTTTGTCATTGTGCTATTTGTTAGGCAAGAGTTACAGGTAATTGTGTTTCTTTTTTTCTTCTTTTTTTGGATACTCAATTGCGAATTGCATTAAAATTTGTTTTTGAAAACACAATTTGTAAAACAATTTATTAAAATATTCACAAAATAAATTAAATAAATAAATAAGGTAAATGCAGATGTTTCATAATTTTTGTATCGCTTCGGGTAGAGCAGTCCAATTTTGAAGAATGGAGACAAAATACTTGATGATCAACAATAACGACGTCGATAATGACGTTATTCAATCACCTATCTCCCGCCCGTAAGCAGACACCCCAACACTTTCCTCTAGCATTTTTCGAAAAAAAAGTCGGCTTTTGAACGATTATATACGGTCATCAGACATTTGTTTTAATCTTATTCGCCCTAAGTATGAACTCCCAGTCAAAATTTCAAATACATCTGCCATTTACAAACATAACATCTTAGGAAAGAAATTGCTTTCAGCTTTCCATTGACGCACACATCACTTTATATATTTTATAGGAAAACGGTTTTGGGTAAACGAGGTAATTAACGTCCGAAGTTCTCTGGATTAAAATTATTATTTTCACTTCCAAATTGACATTTCCGACAAAAAATATTGTGTATCATCTAACGTTAATTTTGATTTAACAATATCTCACTCCATGCCCAGTAAAGTTGGTAATATATTTACCCAAAAAGGTAGCTTGAGGTTCTGGGACTTGTTGATGCTAATTGTATTGGAAAATACACGTCATTGGAGATACAAGCAAGAAAACAGAAACCAACTCTAGGAACATTTCAATGTAATGCTGGAAACACTCGTATGGTTTAAATTTTTAATTTTATTCTTGTCGTATCAGCCTTGACGTATCAGCCTTGACGTATCAGCCTTGACGTATCAGCCTTGACGTATCAGCCTTGACGTATCAGCCTTGACGTATCAGCCTTGACGTATCAGCCTTGACGTATCAGCCTTGACGTATCAGCCTTGACGTATCAGCCTTGACGTATCAGCCTTGACGTATCAGTCTTGACGTATCAGCCTTGACGTATCAGCCTTGACGTATCAGCCTTGACGTATCAGTCTTGACGTATCAGCCTTGACGCATCAGCCTTGACGTATCTGTCTTGACGTATCAGCCTTGACGTATCAGCCTTGACGTATCAGCCTTGACGTATCAGCCTTGACGTATCAGCCTTGACGTATCAGCCTTGTCGTATCAGTCTTGACGTATCAGCCTTGACGTATCAGCCTTGACGTATCAGCCTTGACGTATCAGCCTTGACGTATCAGCCTAGACGTATCAGCCTTGACGTATCAGCCTTGACGTATCAGCCTTGACGTATCAGCCTTGACGTATCAGCCTTGACGTATCAGCCTTGACGTATCAGCCTTGACGTATCAGCCTTGACGTATCAGCCTTGACGTATCAGCCTTGACGTATCAGCCTTGACGTATCAGCCTTGACGTATCAGCCTTGACGTATAAGCCTAGACGTATCAGCCTTGACGTATCAGCCTTATTTAGATAAATTAAAGAGGTAAGTGTCTCTGGTCACAACTTTTAAAATATTTTAGACCGTATGTATGTTGCCTATATTCTTCTGTTTCATTTATAAGGATCATCCTGGGTAGACTCAAATTTTGGAGTATTTTAGAGGCTCAGAGCTTCATCACTTTTTTACCATGATTCTTAAAGATTATCTTAAAACTATGTCAAGCCTCAGTATGTTGATAAAATACTCAAAAGCTGTAAAGTTAATAGAAACATGTCTAGGGAAGATTATTTTGATTTAGAATTTATATATTTAAATAATATACATTTATATTTTGTCATTTAATATGATACAGGTAAAATCTGATTGTATTTTCTTATTATGTCTTCTCTATTAGGGATCATTTCAACAGTTACTGGAAAAAATGATGAGATAAAAAATCAGATGTACACATTTGAACCACTATCAGATACTGTAGGTGGGATTTTTAATTAAATAACATGTGTTTTAAAAGTGTCAATTTTAGTTGATGTTCAATGACTAGATTACATTTGCTATTCACATTCTTAATACTAAATCTGGATAAATATGCTTTAAATGAGACCATTAACAATGTTTTACTTTGTCTTCATTTTTTGTTTGTTATAGTACTCTTAAGACAGTAAATGTATAAAATATAAACATGGTATGAGTTAACCTGACAGGAAGTAACAAAAGATCGAACATTTCGGCAAAGAGCCTTCCTCAACGAACAAAAAGTACACAAATAAAACGTATATAACGAAAAAATAAAAACAAACTTAGCTGCGGTGAGATCCAATGTGTCCAGTATTTGTGTACTTTTTGGGTGGCTTTCCTTTCATAAAGACTACATCTAATTAGTAAGTATTTTTTTCACAATTAAAAAGGTAAACTTAAAATATCATAATATAATTTATAACTTGTTCGTGTACCCTGTAGACCACTGTCACTGTTGAATTGCATGAACAGCTTATTGGAATCATTAGACATCACATTTTGACGTAACTGAACAATGTTAGACCACGCACCAACTCAACATTGTCAAGGTAGGAATATTTTTTATCGAAATTTCAATTGGAAAAATTGCGTTTAAGGATTCATAATGTCCGTAACGCTTGCACATGCAACTCCTCCTGAATCATACCAGATAGAGGGTTCGAGTCTTTTGCAAATATGGTCCCAAGGATGTGCAAAGGTCAAAACAATACCGAAAAGGTTTACTGGATTTAACTTTAATGTAATCTAGAATGATTGTTAATGGGGTTTTCCCACTTTTTGAATGCTTATGTTAGATTGTTGAGTGGTGCGCATTATATTGACACATTATTGGTGTGATGTAGCGTTAGGGGATCTGACTTCATATTGTGTTTTGCTTCAGAATTAATTGTTTGAATCGACTTTTAATGTAATCTATAGTGATTTCCTTTGATACAAAATCGGAAATTCCTTGTTGGAAATCGCGTTTAAATACTTATTCGAGGTTTTATTTCTTTTTTTCCCGTTTGAAATGACACACCATATTCTATACATATGATGACACACCATGTTATATACATATGATGACACACCATATTATATATATATGATGCATACATTTTGGAGGTTGTCATCAGAGATTATATCACAAAAGACCTCTTGATATTTGATAAGAAAATTCAAAGATGTGGCCTACGTAACAGTTGATTGAATTGTCCCATATCTATTGATTTTATACACACCACAACCGTAACAGCCTCCTAAATTACATAATATAACTATACCGAAGCGGATGATTTTACTAGTATTGCTTAGTTATTGATGCCGAGTCATTTTCGCCCAAAATGAGGCTCAAGTTTATTGTTTAATTTGATTGGCTTAAGCGAATACTGAACTACTTTAGCAGTTTTTTTTAAAAAGTGGTCATGATTTGGTGTTTAAGTTTTTTATTCTTGGTTTGTAATTTGTCATATGCAAATTCGTTTATATTTTGAAACAGATTTGATGCATTTATTTTTATATTGATACTTTTATTTTCTTTATTTGCAGGGTGTTGAAGAGAAGAAATGTGGTAATTTCTTATTTTTAGAGGACTGAATCTAGCCTTTCCACGGGCATAAGCTTGGCACGTTCAAAGGGCAGTGGTATCATATCATGGTCATCATTCATAATCGATGATGTCTGGTAGTTGTCTCTATCATTATCATCCGATATGAGGCATCAATAGCTGCCAGGAGCTTGACTCAGTAGGCAACTGGCATTTTAAACCACCCAAAATACAAATTTTCCATAGAGGCACACTAGTTAAAAAAAGTAGTTTTAACAGTTAGTGCATAAAAAAAGAAATCATTTAAATTGTTTGAAAACTATCCACTTTCATACTACGATAAATAGGGGGTGAGGGTCATAACCCATGAAGGCAAACTATGTTACAATAAATAGGGGGTGGGGTCATACAACATGAAGGAAAATTTTATTACAATAAATAGGTGATGAGGGTCATACCCCATGAAGGGAAATTATGTTACAATAAATAGAGGGTGGGGGAAGTCATACCCCATGAAGGCAAATCATATTACAATAAATAGGGGGTGGGAGAGATTGCAGATTTACCGGTCTACCTGTTTCTTTTCTGCTCAAGGTTTTTAAATATAGTATATATTTCTGATAGTTTTACTCTGCTTTTGTCCCAGGGCCCCCTTTAGTAATGTTTGCCTTTGTTGAAAGTGACAGCGCCGAGGTTAGTAGTGGTTTCTAATTTTAGAAATGTTATTGTGCCACTAATCTTGCTAGAATAGTCTTTATTTTGTGAAAACAAACAAGAAGTTTCCTCTATATGTCCTAACCACTGCCGTAAAAGTAGGTCTGGTACAGAAAGATACGATCTTTGATATTATTACGTTATTGCAAGTCGTCACAATTCAGCTGGGTGCATCCAACAATTTTGAAGAGGCTGTCAAGTGCTATTAACTTATATTTCAATACATATATTTGGGCAATGGAAGGTTTTATCTTTATTATTTTGTTAGTATGTTGTTTTGTGTGTTGTTGGTGTGTTGTTGGTTTGTTGTTGGTGTGTTATTTGTATGTTGTTTGTGTCTTGTTGGTGTGTTTGTTGCTGTGTCGTTGGTGTGTATCTTTGTATGATTATAAAAATCTTTTGTAAAACCTTCTTTTGTTTTTTTTAACTGGTTAGTATGTTAATTCTGAATAACCTAGATAACAATATATATTTTGCTATAAACAAGTCATTAACAAGTTCATGTATAAAATTAAATACAATAGCTACTATAAATACTTCTAATAGAGAAGTACTGGGTATTGATTCTAGTATGTGATTGTCACACTAAATTTCAAATTACTTTTGACAATTTACAGCTTATATTGTTGTCAGGATTGACTTAAAATTTCATAATGGCTTCTTTACTTTTAATTTTTTTGTCAATTTAAAACATACTAAAATTGCCACTTGGCTCTGAAAGACCCATTTCCAGAGTGAACTTGTATTTGAACCTTTCTTACAAAATGTTAAATCCGCTTTGCTTTAACTTCTTTTTTGAAGATGATTAATTGATAGGCACTAAATTAATTTCCAAGTTTTCATATGTAGTGTTTTTCAATGATATTCACAATGAATTTTGCCAAGTTACTGGTAACTGCAAACATCCACTCGCTACACAACTTAAATTTACACCGGTCACCTATCATTGTGCATGGCTGTTTATAAACAGTTTGATGGAAATTCCACATCAGACCATAACAAAATATATTTGTGTAAAAATAAGATTTCTCTCTACGGTTATATATAATGTATGCCTCCCAAAGCATTGTTTTTGCCATTATTTAAAATAATAATGCTAACGCAATATTTTATTTTATTTTTTTTAAAGAAAAAGACGTTATCTTTAACTTGAAATTAAGAGTTATTTTTAAACTTTCATTTTCATACGGAATGAAATTCACACACCTCATTTTAAAGTAGAGATAGGAAAAAAACTGTCACAAGATATGATAGATTTTTTGGGAATTATCAAGTTTTAAAAATACATTTCATCCAAAGTAATGAAATGATTTTTAAAAAAAACAACAACAAAAAACAAAATCAAGATAACGTTCAGTTAGACAAAATGTTCTAAAAGAAATCTAAGAAGTTGCACTTTGGTAAATTGCTGCCAGTGGGTATAAATTATAAATAGCATAATATAAGTGACTTAAAAGCTTAAACTCGAGATGATTGTGTCGCATCCTTGGCATTAATAGGCATTACTAAGTGACAAATAGTGAGTTCCTCATGCTTGCCAATATCCAAAATATGTACTCAATCATTAGTGAAGATGCCTAAGATGGCTAAAACATGTAAAAAGAATGAGCCCGTGTCTTATCCCTAAGAGATTCATATATGGTGAACTGGCATCGGAAAAGAGGAAGAAAGGTCGCCCCATTTTACGAATTAAAGATGTGTGCCAAAGGAACATTAAAGCACCCATAATAAACAGGTGATTGGAAATGCAAGGCAGAAGACAGATCTACGTGGCAAACAGGTGTAAAAGAAGACTTCGTATTAGCCTGAGGAGTGAAGTGTCGAGGAAGCTAAAGATCGAAAGGCAAGGAGAAAGGCCAACGCATAGGAAAGCACAGACCTCGTGTGCAAAAGTTGTGGTAAGGACAGCCACTCAATGATTGGACTGCTCAGCCACGTGAGACAACGCAACCCAACCAAACGGTGATGCACCATCGTCTCTCGAGACAGAAGGATGCCGATGAATATCAGTGACAACTAAAATATAGCTTCTTTGTATTAATTCAAATACTACATTGTAATTATAAAAATGTTCAGTAAATCAAAAGAATCCAAGAAACACCACTGGTAGTATTTTTATTTGTTAAATTTTCAATTTCTAAGAATGTGACAATGTCTTTGGGTTCTGTCCGTGACCATCAATCGATGGACTAAGCAGTTATCTTTGTTTCCAAACTGCTGCATGTCCTATTAGAAAAGATAACTAGAGTGATTTTAAAGGGAATCTGCTGGTGTTAGCCATTGCCTGTTGACGCTGCGTCATTAGCTAACAGACTGGCACTGTTTGTAGACGTAATAATCTTCTTTATAGTTGGCGCGTTCTGCTTATCAGGGCTTGGAAATTTAAGATTTTTTTTTACTTACCAGACCTTGGAACGCAGAAACAAAAATGGTAAGTGGAACAATTATCAACTTTCTAGGCCCTAGTAAGGAAAGATATTTCAATGCAGTGCCTTAAAGTTCACAACAGTATGTTACTGAATGGTGGCAAGGTGACATTGTATAGCTGTCACGATGGTGACATTTATGCGACTTTTCGCACATATAAGTACCCGTTCAAAATTTGAACGGATACTAAGCCATATTTTTTGTCCAGATGTATATATGTAAATTTATCAACGGTAGGTATAACTAAAACCTTCAGATCAAATAATCTAAAATTACTAAAAGTGTTGTTTTTTTGTTGTTTTTAAAAAAATAAAATAACAACAAATCAAAGAATCAGAGATGTGCAACAAGCACCGTTTTATTACTTCACATACAAATTATATTGTTTTGAAATTTTAATTAAATTTTTTAAAACTTTAATTGCACCAACAATAACATATTAGTTACATTAGTTTATAGTGCTCTGACATATACAGTTCATATTCTATAAGCCAACTACATTTGTTAGAATTGTTAGGATTTGTAGCAATTAAATATAGATAGGCTGATTATTTTATGAATTTAAAAATAAAAATATTTCATTGTAAAAAGAAATAAGAATATTGCCTAGTAATATTCCTCTTTAAACTAGATTGTAATGTTTTATCATCTTGTAATTACGTAAATGTAATATAGAAAAAAATCATTTATTATTTCGCAATGTATATATTTTTATGTAAGACTATTTGATGTGCATTTTATCAAGTGTATTTAGTTAAATAATGACAGGAAGATCTAAATAATGTTGATGAACCTATCACGGCCGGTGCCACAAACGTTAATTCCCTCAGAATTGACCCCCGTGTGAATGTGGTGTCCAACCGTCCAGTAAGCATACCCCATTATGTGGACATACGCCCCGCTACTTCCTGGACAAGTACAAGTTGTGTATGTGTACGACGTGACCTCGCTGTCAGTATCCAAACTCCTCACTACTGACCTGGCCATTGAAATACCAAGGGATATCTGCTTGGCGCAACCATGAGGATGTGATACTAAAAACAATAACTTTGGAACGCCGTCTAAACGTGAATATTGTTGGTTGACTTTGTCAAATAGAACCTGAGACCAGTGTGTAAAGGTATCACTAAGCACATTAAGCAAGTGAGAGTCACACGTGAAACATTCCAACTCACATTTGTCTGACTCTATGTACACATTCACCACCGTCCATCCAGAAATAGTGACGTATTTACAATCTGTTCTGTCATAAAACAATCTGCAGGTCGTATTTTTAGCCTCAAGCTAATCAAACACAAGATGAGTAGCTGTAATCATCCGTATCTTTCCACAAACATTTTTGGGAAAATGTGATTTGTGACAATTCTTGCATGAGCACGTTTTCTTGTTGAGTTTGTCTGTGTAATTAAAAACATTACTTATGAAACCAGTTCCTACTCTCAAGATATCAGAACCTCTCTGGTCATAATAAGGATATGGACAATTAGTTTGTGGCCAAAATTCAGGTCGTTTCGTACTGACCATTTTAACAGCAACCCTTACAGTGAGGTCAGCTGTAGCTTTGATAAAGTCAAACATAACATTTTCCCGGAATCGTTGAGGCAGGTTATATAAATTAAAGTCATCGACAGGAATAAAATGTTTGTGACCTGGATTCTTGTTACAATGTTTATAATGCTTGTATAAATCTGCCTCCCCGCTGGTTGATCCCTGGGTTTCATGTGTTACTAGGAGAATTAAAATAACGACATAAGTATTTTTTTCTGGCGTTTTAGCAATAGTCGTAATAGAGAGGACAACAGAAATAGTTATACCTAAGGGCTAATCATTTCTAAAATGGAACTAATACATATTTGTATATACACATAAAATGTTAATTGCCCATTAAAGAATGACTTATAATAAAATAAAAATGTCATTCAAATAATAAATGTGACTGTTCCATTAATACATTTAAAAAAAGCAATGCCCTATATCAGTGATGGCAAATTTTTGGGGCCGCGTGACCGAAATTCAATTAAAACCTACTTTAATATAGAAAATTGCCTACACAAAATGCCAAAATACTGGTTTGATTAAGGAAGTAATATTTTAGTTGCGTGCCGGCTGATGAGGCTCTGCGTGCAATCTGTGGCACGCGTGGCATACGTTCGCCATCACTGGACTATCTATCTATCTATATATCTATCTATATATATATATATATATATATATATATATATATATATATACTCGTATATAATTTAATACACTTTACCACAGAAATGGACGCCTACAGAATCCATTATATGTTGTTTATGGTTGTGACTGACCATCTACGTTGATGACTCTATCTGCAAGGTACGAAAAGTCTGATAACATTACAAAAGAACAATCACATGATGATACTTGTTATTATATGTGAACATACATTTCAGATCCAAATATATGCACATAGTTAAGAACATTTTTACTGTAACAATTATTTCTGAAAGAGAAAAGTAAAAAAAAATTAATTGAAATAAAATTGCTTTTACTTGTAACATAACGAAGTTAACACATACGAATAAGATCTTCCTCAGTCTCTACCCCCCTCCCTTAAAGAAATCTTAGGCATTGTATCAAATGGAGAAATTTGAAGTCACGTTTTTTCAGATACTGATATTCCCCGTCATTAAAGACACACACACAAAGACGAATGGTTATCTAATCAGCGCTACGACACTCTCATCATGTTTGTATTTGGCCTGTGCTAGGCCGCCACATGTGTCCTCTGGTGGCTTATTAATCTTACTCTAGCACTAAATTTGCGTCCGTATGTCGGACAAGAGATGGATGGGATCCCTTCAGGAGGGTTTCGGGTACGTCCTTCCTGGCTTGACGTTTTGTCTTTGCAGCCTGTTGTCTTTAAGCCTCACAGACAGCTGCACCATTCCGTATCATAGAGCACCAGAGGGCTCGGTTACTGGCTACTGCTTCCCAGGAGTCATTTCAGATGTCAAAGGCCTTTGGAGCAGTTTTAAGTGCATCCTTTTAGCGCTTAAGTGGACCTCCGCGTACTCTATGCCCTTCTGTAAGCTCACCATAGAAGAGCCTCTTGGGGAGGTGATGGTTGGGCATGCCCACTACTTGCCCTGCCCAGCGTAGTGGGCTCTGCATGAGGCTAGTGTGGATATTGGGTAGTCATGACCTGGCTAATATTTCGGTGTCTGAAACTTTTTCCTGCCATTTTATTATGAGAATTTTACGTAGTCTTTTGGTTTGGAAGTGGTTCAGCTACCTTGCATGTCGTTGATATACAATCCAAGTTTCACATGCATATTCTAATGTGGGGAGGACTACTGCTCTGTATACTTTTAGTTTTGTTTCGGTGATTATTCCCCTTCTGTTCCAGACACTGTCATGCAATCTGCCAAATGATGCGCTGGCCTTGGAGATGCTCGCGTTCACCTCGTCATATCAAAACTACATATATGGCTATTAGCTAGCGTCATATGCCTAAGGCGTGTCCCTCTTACAGTGTTTGGCAGTGTGCAATGTTTTTTTTGAAACACCTATTATTAGAATCCTCCTTAATTTTTTTTACATTATTTTTAACCTCTTCTGCTTTAACAAAAATATTATTTTATGTTATTTTTTTCTATTTAATTTTTTTTTAAATATTAAACTTTTTTTTTATTAAGTGGTGCGTTACTGCAATGTTTATATAGACAGCGTTTTTTTCTTTTCATATACTAAACATACTTAAAATATGTTAACTATTAAATCTTATTGAAAAAGAGCATACAAATCATAAAGGATTAATAATGTATAATTTGTAATGGGTATTTATATTCATTGTAGGAGGATTAATTAAATGTAGAAAAAAAATATTTGAATATTTCATTAATGTTATTTCATTAAAGTTCAGATTAAAAAAATGACCTGATTGACAAAATAAACAAGTATTATAAGTGCGAATATTTTTAATGAGAATACCTATTGCTACTGCAACAATATCGCAATAAGATTCTTAACTTATTTTTCAATTTCATTTAGTTTTAACAGCAAGGCTTTGTGTTGCTCTTTAAATAATCGTAATAGATAGCGTAATATTAACCACGAGCAACCAAGCCCGTCCAAGGACGTTCCGCCACCGTTCGGTGGCATGTTGTAACTCCCCTTTAACAGCCGTCTCGACCGGCATTACACGTGCATCACGTCAAAAATACTATTCATTATAGTTAAAATAAATAACTCGTAAAAACAGAGCTTTTGACTATAAATCCCAACTCGCATAACTCAAAATAAAGTCTTGGAAGAAATACTGCACCAAAAATAACTCGTTTTGAAAGTCCGCGTAAAGGAGTCATATGTGTTTGAAGGACCAATCGCTATAGATGAAAGGGACAGAACGGACAGAAACTTCCCTTTTATTATATAGGATAACATTCCTTTCTATAACACATGTAAATGAAAGAAAAACTATTTTCGAAGCATCTCTGGTGTGTTATAACATATGCAACAACACTGTTTTCAAAAGTAAAACATATATAATTGTTTTAATTTCTTGAGTATTAAATGACACACTATAATATATTTGTAACACTTACAGTTAACACGTTATAACAAACACAATGTATGAATATTATCCTACCGAAACACACAATATGGCGAGCGCAAATGATTTCTTCAAAAATAGCTTGGAGGAAATTTTTCGGGAATTCCTCTTGTTACATAATGTCTGACTCACTTTTATGTTAATGAAACATGATCTATATTTACTTTTTTCGACTTGTACTACTAAGATGATGGCCTGCTTTAAAAGTATATACCTTAAATAAAAAACGTATTACTCAAAATAACTATTCAATAGACATAAATGTGCATATCAATTGAGAGGGAAAACGTTAAAATAGAGCTTGTGATAAAACTTAACTACTTTGGAATCTCAGGTCCCTTACATCACTGGATCCAAGACTTCCTTTTGGGCAGGGAGCAAACTGTAATAATTAATGGATCTAAATCTGCACCAATAAAGGTTAACTCAGGAGTTCCACAAGGAACTGTGCTAGGTCCCTTACTCTTTTTTAATTTATATAAATGATTTACCCAACAACATCTCAACAGGTACAAAAGTTAGGCTATTTGCTGATGATTGTATAATCTATAGAACAATTAAATCAGAACAAGATAGCAAAATTTTACAAAAAGACTTAGATGAATTGATAAAATGGGAAACTAACTGGAGTATGTCTTTCCATCCAGAAAAGTGTCAACTGTTAAGAGTAACAAAGAAAAAGAAACAAATAAATTCAAAATATTGCATTCATGGAAAAGAACTGACCCAAACTAAAGATGCAAAATACTTAGGAGTCTTAATAAATGAGAAACTATCATGGAATCCCCATGTCAATGAAGTTATTAAAAAATCAAACAAAACCTTAGGCTTTATAAAAAGGAACTTTAACAAATGTAATAGAGATATAAAACTAAAATGCTACCTCACTTTGGTGAGACCTGCACTAGAATATGCATCTTCTGTATGGGACCCATCCACCAAAGAAAACATTGATAAACTAGAACAAATTCAAAAAAGAGCTGCCAGATTCATTACTGGAGAATATTCGAAACTGACAAGAGTAACACCATTAGTTAAATCATTAAACCTTGAAACACTAGAGGATAGAAGAACCAAGAGCAAAGTAGTAATCATACATAAAGCAATTAATTATAATTTAGAAATACAACACAAAGATAACTTAATACAACCCTCAGATAGACATAAGGATAAAAACACCTTTCTTATTCCGTATGCAAGAACAAACACATACAAGTTTTCCTTCTTCCCATCCGGAATTCGGGCGTGGAATGGGTTGCCTGAAGAATCCAGGAAAACCAACACTTTATCAACATTTAAATCTCTAATAAAAATGCAGGACTAAACACAAACCATAGATAAGCGTAGGACGCAATAATCTTCTGTATAGAAGGAGCGTCTTTAAACAGATAAGATAAGATAAAACACTAATAATAATACTACTCTTAAATACGAAATACAAATTAATAGAAACAACATTATTTTAAATCAATTGAGCTTCATACTACCAGACTTGTGTATAACCAACCATTTTATTGTTTAACAAATGTATCATAAAATATAACTGTCATCATTATGAAAAACTTTTAAAATAAATAAAACATTTTGATTAGGTTTTTTTTATCCTCTCAGTATGTTATGAAAGTATAGGTATCCTTTTTTCTTGTTCCCAATTAATTATCTATGTGTATATACTTAACAATTTGCGTCGAAAGATTAAATCTTAAATTACTAACTATTTTAGTGTGTCTCTCATTAATGCTTGAATTTTGAAGTAAAAATGATATATATTTTTTAATTATTTTTTAAAATTATTTTTTTTTCCGTTCATATTGTTGTATACACCAAGCTCTTCTTTTCTATAAATTATTGATCATTTTGTTTTACGATTAAATTAATTTTTACTTAAATTTGTTGTTTGTGCTCATAAAATCTAAAACCTTAACATACAGGATATTATCAAAAGCATACTAAATGAACGAAATAAAACCTCATACAGCCTGTTTGTAAAAAATATTATTTTGGAATAATTAAGATCCCTTATTTTTTCAATAACAATGAACGATTATCCATCCAATCCCTTTTCTCTCTCTCTCTCTCTCTCTCTCTCTCTCTCTCTCTCTCTCTCTCTCTCTCTCATATATATATATATATATATATATATTATACATTAGGGCTGCGGAAATTAACGATTATTTTCTCGATTAATCGTTAAAAATTTTAACTTATAAATGTACTGGAAGTCAAAAAGTAAAATAGTTGGGCTGATAAATATAAACTAATTTCCGGACGATTACACAAACATTTTGGTTTTAAACTATTGACTTACGTGAATGTTCAAAATATTGATAAAGGTTATTATGTCCATTCAGAGAAATCGTTTGCCTATCATGCGATATTTCCTCTAAGTCTAATCTTCATTGGTCCGTGCGCAAATTAAAAAAAAACCGCATATGCAAAGTTGCACAACTTCAATTGTTTGTGCAATATTTTACAAAATTTGCTGCGCGGTGATTCTAAACTCCTGCGTGGCGTCGGTCAAATATCTGCGCAGCTGCGCTGCCTAGAGGGAATATTGCTATCATGGTTCTAACCATTCGCTTACTTATCACCTGCAAACCAAATATCCACTAAAGTATAGGAAACTTCAGCTGAGAAAGTCTAAAGCTATGTGAACGATTGCTCAGCTCGGTTGGTTATATTGTCAGTAAGACCCGCTCATCACTTGAACCAAATAATGTCAATACACTGTCTGTTTGCGTTGTTGGTTTAAAGATGTCATGTAAAGAAGACATGCCAGTGTTATTTCGATTTTCGACAAGTACTTATTAATAAAAACTGTCCTTTTTTCAGAAGATTTAAGTTTAATAGGCTGTTAGTTAACTTACATTGTTATCTTATGTAGTAATATAATATCTTACTTGTAACTTTTTAACTTAATATTTTTTCCTCATATTGAAATTGATTGTTTAACTATATTTTGCATGGATTTTAATGATTTCATGATCTACCCATGTTAATTTTTTTATTTTGTTATATATTAATAATTTAATGTATAACTTAATTTGTTACTTAACTTATTTTGTATAATTGTAATTTTCACAATATACTTGAGTTTACAAATTATAAGACTAAATAATATATAACACGTGATACATGAAAGATTTTAAATTTCAAGTTCGCAACTCAAAGTCCAATTGATATCCGGATCCTATCCGGATCGGCCATTAGTATTTGGCAAATAAAGATAGTGGCCGAAATACCTATAATCGGCCACCCAATATATATATATAATCATTTAAATCAATATTTATATAAACACTCTAAGGAGGCCTGGGACCCATGATGTTTTGCGCTCCTCTTATGAGTTTTATAAAAAAATTAACAACTATGTACATTATTTATGTTCACAAAACTTTGTACAGACGAATTTGTTGGCCCTTTAAAATTTCAATAATGCATTTCTTTCTTTCTCTTGGTGGGCGGGACCCAAAATCTCCCCCGCTATAAATATTTATTCCAAATTCGATTTTACACAATCGCTACAAATATTGACACATTGTAGAACGCACCCATATTTTTTTGTGAGAAGGAAGTATGACAAATGATAAATATACAATCTGATCATTCGTTGACCGGGGCCCCTAATCCAGGTAGAAGCAATGCACTATACAGGGCAGGAAACAACAACATCTTAATAATGTGAATCTCTTGAATCCCTTAGGTATTTGATAGCTAAGTATTTGAAAGTGTAAAATATTTATTTAATATAAGTCAGTTTAAATTGATAAAAAATACATAATCATATCAAATAAACATACAATTATAGTTTTGCATCAATTTTCCTAACATCATTACGTCAGGACCTAAATCAATAAAACGCTGATAGCTATTAACATCTAATACAATGATAAATGTTGATGAATCCCAAAGAGCAAGCTTTAGTTTAACGTTACCTTACTGTTTACTTTCAATCCAGTGAGTAGATTCAATTTTTACAACAGTCAACATTCACAATCTGAGTGCACAATAAACTGAGCAGTCAATCACGTTCATCCACTTAGGAACAACTGTAAGTAAGGAGATGACAGTCCACACAATGGCTACAGTTAGACTCACAGCCCATTTATAATGGTGATCCGATTGGAAGAAATGTTCATTAAATTCCATGGACTATTTATAGCTTACACTTGATGATGTAATGCGAGACTTGCCACATAAAATATGTCTCCATCCTTCTCTCAGTCTAGGTAAATTATATGTCATATAAAACAGAACTTACAATCCTTTACTATATATATCTTTTCCTCCATCTTTATCACTCACTCTCTCAGTCACTTTCTCTCCCCCTCTCTTTCTTTCTTTTTCTCTTTACTTCTGAGTAGGAATTATAACGGAAACCAGCCTATTCTTTAAGAGAAGTGCAGTGTTGCTCAATATGTGATGTGCACAGCTCATTATGTTAATTTGGTTGGGAAAAGAGCTGAAGGTTGTCCTGCTGCAGTTATTATTCTATTGTCTTCTGCAAAATATGTATAACCGGCTTGTTGCATCTACTCATCGTTGGCAGGTACTTCAAAAACACATGAAATTGATACATGTTAACAAGAACTTGACTTACACAAGATGGTTAGCCTGACATGATGCTGTAAGGTCTGTTAATAACTCATATTATGAGAATATCGTCGCACTGGAAGAATTCGCAACAAATAAAAACTTGAAGCAGATTGATTTCTAAAGTAACTTGAACAACTGGATCTCGCTATTTTTACTTTAAATTTGAGTTTGTTAAAAGACAGTATTCTTAATTTGATTTCTATGAAGTCAAAGAAAAGGACAAGTACGTGGTAAAAAAGAGTATACACAATCTTCAATGCTATAAACAAAAATTCAAGGTTGAGGTATTTCTGGTAATCATTGACAAACTTTCTTAAACCCTACAACATCGGTTAGGTGCATATAAAGACATCCATGAGAAATTTGCCTTTCTTACAAACCTAACTGAGCTCAGCAATTTCACAATCCGTTGGGCAGCTGCCAAGTTAATGGAAGAAAATTCAAGCGTTTTCGATGACTGCTTACCTTCAGAATGTGTCCAATTTTCAGAAATCTTTAAAAAGTTTTTGTCCAGACCCAGGCAAGGGTAAGGAAAAGGAAGTAGCTCAATGATAAACTCAAAACAAGTGCACAGAGTTAACAATTTTGCTGCTTTTGAATGAGCTAAACTGCACACAGTCCTTTACAAATGTACACATCGCTCTTCCAATCTATCTTTCAATGATGACATAAAACTGCAGCTGAGAGCGATCCTTTTCAAAGTTGAAAAGAATATGAAATGAGTAAAAATTTGCATGGGACAACAAAGACTGAGTATGCTATAATGAGCATTGAAAAGGAACTTGTAAGCTTACTTAGCTTTACTGACTTGTTTGAAAATTTCGCTATGAGAAAAATTCGCAAACGAAATTTGTAGGTTGAAATAATAATAGTACATATTTTCAATACATTTTTTATTTCAAATGGATAAAACAATTCGTTACCCAAAGAAAAAAAGTGTTAAAAATATATATATAACGAAATATTAAGTCTCATATATTGAATTCAGAATTTTCCTTAAGAGAAACATAAACAAAGAAAAACCATATTTTGATTTTTTAGGGGAATAATAAGAAAAACCCGTAAAAAACCAAGTTTTTGACTATAAATCCTTTATGTACGAGAAGTAACTAAAAGAATGTTCATTATAATACGCAGCGCCAGACCATCCAGAAATACAAAATTGAATTTGTGTCGTAAAACATGTTTAATATAATACGCACCGATCAGGAATATGTTTATAAAAAGAGCTGTCAATAAAATACGCACCTTATTGCGCGACAGAAAGGTTGTTCAATATAATACGCACCGCGACGCTCTATCTCAAAAAATAGCATGATACATAGGAATAAAAAAAATAATCTAAAAAATCAATAATTTAATTACGGTACATGCGATCGATCTGAAATTTTGATACATTGTTTTTATCATTGGTACGAAACTGCCTGCAAAATTTCAGCTCGCTATCTTGCGAGCAAGTGGGTTAAAAATCGATCAAAAGTTTTGGCGACAAGCAAGCAAGGTCCGCCGCAGACACCACGAGTTAATATAAAGGATTTAAATAAGAAAAACCCGTAAAAAACCAAGTTTTTTACTATAAATCCTTTATGTACGAGAAGTAACTAAAAGAATGTTCATTATAATACGCAGCGCCAGACCATCCAGAAATACAAAATTGCAGTTGAGTCGTAAAACATGTTTAATATAATGCGCACCGATCAGAAATATGTTTATAAAAAGAGCTGTCAATAAAATACGCACCTTGTTGCGCGACAGAAAGGTTGTTCAATATAATACGCACCGCGACGCCCTATCTCAAAAAATAGCATGATACATAGGAATAAATAAAATAATCTAAAAAATCAATAATTTAATTACGGTACATGCGATCGATCTGAAATTTTGATACATTGTTTTTATTATCGGTACGAAACTGCCTGCAAAATTTCAGCTCGCTATCTTGCGAGCAAGTGGGTTAAAAATCGATCAAAAGTTTTGGCGACAAGCAAGCAAGCAAGCAAGCAAGGTCCGCCGCAGACACCACGAGTTAATATAAAGGATTTAATAAGAAAAACCCGTAAAAAACCAAGTTTTTGACTATAAATCCTTTATGTACGAGAAGTAACTAAAAGAATGTTCATTATAATACGCAGCGCCAGACCATCCAGAAATACAAAATTGAAGTTGTGTCGTAAAACATGTTTAATATAATACGCACCGATCAGGAATATGTTTATAAAAAGAGCTGTCAATAAAATACGCACCTTATTGCGCGACAGAAAGGTTGTTCAATATAATACGCACCGCGACGCTCTATCTCAAAAAATAGCATGATACATAGGAATAAAAAAAAATCTAAAAAATCAATAATTTAATTACGGTACATGCGATCGATCTGAAATTTTGATACATTGTTTTTATCATCGGTACGAAACTGCCTGCAAAATTTCAGCTCGCTATCTTGCGAGCAAGTGGGTTAAAAATCGATCAAAAGTTTTGGCGACAAGCAAGCAAGCAAGCAAGCAAGGTCCGCCGCAGACACCACGAGTTAATATAAAGGATTTAATAAGAAAAACCCGTAAAAAACCAAGTTTTTGACTATAAATCCTTTATGTACGAGAAGTAACTAAAAGAATGTTCATTATAATACGCAGCGCCAGACCATCCAGAAATACAAAATTGAAGTTGTGTCGTAAAACATGTTTAATATAATACGCACCGATCAGGAATATGTTTATAAAAAGAGCTGTCAATAAAATACGCACCTTATTGCGCGACAGAAAGGTTGTTCAATATAATACGCACCGCAACGCTCTATCTCAAAAAATAGCATGATACATAGGATTAAAAAAAATAATCTAAAAAATCAATAATTTAATTACGGTACATGCGATCGATCTGAAATTTTGATACATTGTTTTTATCATCGGTACGAAACTGCCTGCAAAATTTCAGCTCGCTATCTTGCGAGCAAGTGGGTTAAAAATCGATCAAAAGTTTTGGCGACAAGCAAGCAAGCAATCAAGCAAGCAAGGTCGGTCGGTCGGCCGCAGACACCACGAGTTAATATAAAGGATTTAAAAATAGCATCCCCCACCCCACTGTTGTGGAGGAAGTTATGAGGTGGGATTCGTCCATGCTGTCGGTGTGTCCAAGCCCAAATAGCTTTATATATTCTAAATCATAAGACACTGCCCCTTTCATGTCCAGCCTTTTTTAAAGATATCTCTGCAGCGACTGTTTCTTTTCTTTCTTTTCCTAATTTGTTTTAATATTGTTAGTGTAATGGGACTGTTTTATTATTGCAATTTAACTGAGTTAAAAGTTTTTGCTTTCAATGTATTTAATTGTATTTTTTAATTTCTTTCTAGATGAAAACATGTGTCTTCTTTTTTCCTGACATAAAATCTACACAGTAAAATCTTAAGCTCAGGTGTCACCACCCTGATGGGTGTCACCCGGGGCGGCCCGCCCCCCTAGCGACGCCACTGCATAAACAATAATAAAAATGAGGATAAACATCAAAATAATCGTACATAAAAAACGTTAACATTAAATAATATAATTTGCAATTGTCACGCAAGTAGTGTCTGTCAGTCCTGACGCTACTAATTTTAGAAAGCAGGGAAAACCAAATTTCTGCAACAATGCATAAAAATGTGTGCAAATTATAGATGCACTGCAAAAAAAAATTATATGACGTCATTGTTCTCGCTCATATTTTAATTTTGGAAAAGGGAACAATGTAAAAAGAGGATTTGATGCTGGTTAATCTATATATTTACAAATCAAAGTATGTATGTATGTTTGTATGTATGCATGTCTGTTATAGCTGACTAAACCATTCATCCGATCGCCATGAAAGTTTTGGAGACTTTTGAGTACGCTCCAGGGATGGAAATAGGCTACTTTTTTTCAAAATTTAACACTCATGGGCGCCGGGGGCCCATAATGATAATTTTTTCTTATATGAGCTATATAAAAATTAGTTTAGGGCTTAGCTGCTTGGAAAATGAATGGATCTTGACCAAACTTGGTACATAACAACTTAATAGCCTATATTAAAGTATCATATGGCATTGAACTCCTAATGTCCGTTCCTTCGGGGCCGGGGGCCCAAAAATCTTTATTTTTGTAAGCGTTAAATTATTTATTCCCGTTAGCTGACTATGCCATTCATTCGGTCGCCATGAAACTTTTGGAGACTTTTGAGTACGCTCCCGGGATGGAAATAGGCTACTTTTTTCCTAAAATTTAACACTCATGGGGCGCCGGGGGCCCATAATGAGAATTTCTTCTAATATGAGCTATATAAAAATTAGTTTAGGGCTTAGCTGCTTGGAAAATGAATGGATCTTGACCAAACTTGGTACATAACAACTTTATAGCCAACATTAAAGTACCATATGGCATTGAACACCTAATGTCCGTTCCTTCGGGGCCGGGGGCCCAACATCTTTTTTTTTGTAAGCGTTAAATACTTTATTCCCGTTAGCTGACTATACCATTCATTCGGTCGCCATGAAACTTTTGGAGACTTTTGAGTACGCTCCGGGGATGGAAATAGGCTACTTTTTTTCAAAATTTAACACTCATGGGGCGCCGGGGGCCCATAATGAGAATTTTTTCTTATATGAGCTATATAAAAATTAGTTTAGGGCTTAGCTGCTTGGAAAATGAATGGATCTTGACCAAACTTGGTACATAACAACTTTATAGCCAACATTAAAGTACCATATGGCATTGAACACCTAATGTCCGTTCCTTCGGGGCCGGGGGCCCAAAATCTTTTTTTTTGTAAGCGTTAAATACTTTATTCCCGGTATGATTTACACGATCTTGAAAAGCATTGACTAATATATCTATCATGATCCAGATTGAAATGAACAGGTATTTTAAAGTTAATTTCTTGCACCGATTGGGCCCGGGGGCCCTTAATGTTGTTTTTTCTAATCTTATATCTATATATATAAAAATCAAAGTATGTATGTATGTATGTATGCATGTCTTTGTATAGCTGACTAAACCATTCATCCGATCGCCATGAAACTTTTGGAGACTTTTGAGTACGCTCCTGGGATGGTCACTGGCTACTTTTTTTTCAAAATTTAACCCTCATGGGGCGCCGGGGGCCCATAAAATGATTTATTTTCTTATATATGAGCTATATAAAAATTAGTTTAAGCGTTAGCTATTAGGTAAATTGATGGATCTTAACCAAACTTTGTATATAACAACTTGGTAGCCAATATAGAAATACTAAAGGGACTAATTTCCTAATGTCCATTTCTTCGGGACTGGGGGCCCAAAATGTCTTATTTCATAAACGTTTAATATTTTATTCCCCATTCAATTATTAAAGATCTTGAAAAATATAGATAAATATATCCACAATGAAATTGATTGAAATAAACAGGCGTTTTGAACTTGACATATTGCACTAAATGGGCCCTGGGGCCCTTAATGTCGTTTTTTGCTTTTATGAGCTATATAAAAATGAGTTTATGCGTTAACTACTGAGTAAATGAATGGATCTTAACCAAACTTGGTATATAAAAACTTGGTAGCCCATATTAAAATAACAAAGGGCACTGCACTTCTAATTTTTAATTGTTCAGGGCCGGGGGCCCCAAATGTATTTTTTCGTATGTGTTTGAGATATTATTTCCCATTCTATTTTAACGATCTTAAGAAATATATCAATGATGAGACTGAATTAAAATGAACAGCATTTTGAAATTTACATCTTACATCGAATGGGCCGGGGGCCCCAAATGTCTTTTTTTGTGTGTATACTCTAAGATATTATTTCCCACTCAGTTTTTAACGATCTTGAGAAATATATCCATGATTAAAATGAATTTAAATGAACATGTTTTCAAAATGTACATCTTGAATTGAACGGGCCTGGGAGCCCCTTAATGTAGTTTTCCTTATATCTACATATATATAAAAATTAGTTTAGGTGTTAGATAATGAGAAAATAAATGGATTTTGACCAAACGCGGTATATAAAAACTTAAAAGCCTATATTAAATTTCGATAGGGCACTGATCTCATAATGTCCATTTCATCGGGGCTAGGGGCCCTAAATGTGTTTTTACTAAATTTTTAATATTGTATTCCCCATTCAATTTTACACGATATTGAGAAATATAGATACATATATTTATATTTTTGTTATGAAATTGATTGAAATGAACAGATTTTCGAACTTCATATTTTAAACTGATGGGCCTGGTGACCCTTAATGTAATTTATTTTTTATCTATATATATTCCTTTTTACTGAGATCGTTGCAACGCACGACGGGTCTGCTAGTTATAAAATTAAAAAACAAAGGGGGCGCCGTAGGCGCCCTACATCCCCTATTATAAAATACTTTGTGTACATTTCAGAAAGTTTAATATTTCGTATTTATCAAACAAGGACAAGTTAGTTGGGCTTTTGAAAAAGGTCGGCGTCGTAGGCGCCCTAAAAAAAGTGCATTTTAATAATATAAATAGATTTCATTTGAAAACATCGGTCATTTTTGACGATGATACGCTAGTATAAGTATAAATATCTAAATATTCATGCTAACGTAACGTTAAAATGGTATTCTACTTAACTGTGCATACACAATATTCGGCTTGTTAGTTGAACGTTATTTCTTATTTATACAAACTAATATTTAAATTAGCGAAAGTCTTTGCATGTCAATTTTAAAATATTTGAACTCATAAACGCAACTAAAACTAGTTTGGATAGAAGGAACGTCTCATATTTAGATATACTAAGTTTATTAATGAGTCTTTGACATAACAATGCTAATAAAATACATTTTAACTTGTTATAAATATGTGGTACTATGAAAAAAAAATAATTTACTAAATGTTCGTTCTTTGAATAATTAATTAGTAAGAAATCACTTCATGTATTTGAATATCAGACGAGAGAATCAAAACGAAGTTTTAAGTGTAAAATGTGTTCCACAATAGCATCAAACAATATCACCTAAGGATCTGATTTCACTAATGTGTAATCTGTGCATTGCAAAGTTGCATATTTTTTCCACGTTTGTCAGTGAAAACGACGGACTTCCCCTAAATTTTCAAAAATTGCACTAACAACATCACTAGAGGTGTTATTTAAGTTCAAACATTTCTTCTTGTCTGTATGTATTAAATGCGTGTTCTAAATTTATTATATTTCGAAAACAATAACAATGTGCCTTGCGGTCGTAATACAATAATCTAAAGCTAAAATATACTGGTATAAATGCACATTACCATACAATATCAAACAATAAAAAAAAATAAAATACCAGCTTTCCCCATTGTTTGATATGTTTTAAAATAAATATACAGACTATTAGTATAGTCTTCCAAAAATCAGTATTGGTTATGTTATATGTATAATAAATATCGTATCTTATATAATTTAAACACCCTTTCCATACAGAGGATTTTGTGTGCTACACGTTTACACGGTTTATGTCTAGACTTTCGTTCTGATTAGAGTTTTGAATGTTGACATTGTGTTCATTTTCTGGCTTGTTCTGACAACTCATTTCACGCCCAAACGCCAGACGGGAAGAAGGAACATTTGGTATGTTTTTTTAGTTCTTGCGCATGAAACAAAAAAGTGTTATACCTGTGTCTGTGTCAGTGATGCATCAGGCTGTTGTTAAATTGTTGCATTAGTAATCGAAAATGAATATTTTCAAAGACTCATCTTTACATCAGTAAATAAAATATTATATTTTAAAAAAAAAGGTCAATAGTTGCATTTAATGCCATTACTAAAAATTACTGCAAACTTACTCTAGAACAAACTTATGAATAAGAAACGATTATGTTAACTTACGTTTTTATTTAAAAGCAAATCACACACAAAATAATTGTTTAATGCTGAGACTGCGAGATGAGATTTGCTAGATACATAATGTGTTGACATATCGAACTTTGGCCGACAGTAAATGAAGTAAAAGGTCAACACTTGAGCAGAGTGTAAGATTGACACAAATTTACGCCGATTGGTGTTTCTAGTGTCATTGTATCCAACGTGAATTAAAGTACATGCTGAGTTTTGTGAAATAAGAAGAAAATTTAAGACATTTATGAAATTAGGTCAAATGAGAAATTTGTGTTCCTTGTGTTTTTGTGTTTCTTTCACAATTTGTGACACTTATACAATTTGGGAAAATTATACAATGTGTGACACGTATACAATTGTTATTTTTAAATGTGAGGCAATTTTTTTTTCTGAGTTTGTAATGTCAAAACAATTTCAATTACACAATAACGGAGGAGTAATTGTCAAAACTATATTATTTTGTAATATATTCTTTGTGTATAGAGCCTCTCCTGTTAAAAATAATGGGACACTAAATAGGAATAAACGCGGATGCCAGATTTTTCATTTTACACATTTCAGAAGATGTTAGTGTTTACTCAGTATCTCACTAAATGATAAAAATAAGAATACATCGTGTATGGGTTTTTGCGTAGCGATATGCGTTTTTCGTGTAAATGTTTAAGCTAAAAACATATGAGACATTCTATCACTCATGTTCTGTACAAATTTATATCCAAAGACCCATATCGTGTTTAGTTCATTCGCTTCTCATTAAATAGTTGTCTCTAAAATTTACGTACAATTTTAAAATGTCGGATTTGAAAGAAAAAAAAATCGTATTATCAATATTTTGTTTTAAGTTTTATGTCCAATAAAGATTTATATCTTTCAGAACAGGAATATAACAACACTAGTTCAGTCCAGTTCTAACTGAAAGGAAACATGTCGTACACGAATTCAACATATCCCTTAGAGCTATCGACTGTTCAAAGTAGAACGACCGACCCCAAGTACCAATACGATGTGTCGTTTGAAGTGTTTTATTGGGTACAATTAATTCTAAAGGGTTATTTTATTATTTCTATCTCATTGATTGGTGTCATAGGAAATAGTTTTATCATTATTGTTGTGTACCGACAGGGGATGAAGGATGCACCACAAATAATGATGATGTCATTAGCCGCATCGGATGTCGTGTTATCATCCATCACTGTGGTGGTTCATCTTCCTCAAGTCGTCTCTATGTTTGATTATTATCTGTCTACTACAATTTATACCTACATTAGAGTATACATTGTGGAAATTTACTTTTTTTCTATTGTCCTGAGTTTTTGCACATTTCCTCTGATATCAGTAGAAAGATTTATTGCAGTGTATTTTCCTTTCCACGTTTCTAGGATTTGCTCTCCTTTCCGTATAAAGTGTACACTGTTAGCTTTATGCGTGTATTCATTGGCAGCTACTATAAATTCCATCTTTTACTATTATCCTGTATGGTTACCCATTCCATTCAGTAATAATTCTTACGCTGTATTCGTTAGAACTGAGTATGTGGAGAATAATATTGAAGCATTAGTTTTATATGAAGTAATTCTTCTAATGTACCTGCTCTCAATCGTCCCAGTAATTATAACGACCACTTGTTGTTTATTGATTATTATTAAATTGGTTCAAAATTCAAGATCACGTTTTTCTATGACCAAAATGCAAACTAAGAGAACTCGAAATGTTCAGGTTGCTAGAATGTTACTAACGGTTTGCATGATATCATGTGTAACTTGCATACCAACACTATTCATCGAAATTTTTGCTGAAAGAATGTACGCAGAAGAAGATTTCATGTCGTTTAACTATTATGAATTGTTGCAAATATACAATCACATATTATATCAACTAAGCCCATCTTCAAATTTTTTTATCTATTTATTTATGAGCTCGAAGTTTTCGGAGACATTCATGAAAATATTTAAACGTGACCCAAAGAAACAATTTTAAACTTCTTTTTTTATATCCTGCGTGAAGCATTCTTAAACATCTTTGTTAGATCCTGTGTGAAGCATTCTTAAACATCTTTGTTAGATCCTGTGTGAACCATTATTAATTTTGCTTTTACTTAGAGAAAAATTAAGTAGTTTTTTTTTAACATACCCCGTTTTAAACAAATCCTTTAGATACTACGTCCTTTATCCTATAGCCTTTGTCTTTTTTGTTGTCTTTTTTGGTCCTTTTAAAAAAAATTTACATAAATATTTTATGATATAATATGTTTTAAAAATTTTAAATATTACTTATGGAAGTACTTATTTCATGTTATTGTAATGATGAAGGCATTAGCCGAAACATTAACAGTCATGTTATTTTAAAAATATAGCTCAAATTTAGTGCTTTCATTTAACAATTTGTGTATTTTGTATTTTATTTAAAAGCTTTATCGCAGTCCCATTCTGTATGATATATTAAACAGATAGTTTCGTGACGAATTTAAATTCCCTTTTAACTCCATATATTGTCTAATGTAAACAACATTATTTTGGGATGTATCCATAACATGATTATTTGTTTCTTCAACCATTGTACATTAACATAAGTTTTATAACCATTTTTGAAACATTAAATATTTGAAACATTAAATAGTTGATGAGCTATATTGCCAAGGTTAAAAAAGCAAAGTGTACCAGTTCAAACATAATATTTTCATGCTGCATAAATATTATTTGAATAACATTTATTTTTCGTGTCGTTAGGCATTTATTTTCATTGTATGTACTTTTTTGTTATTTAAATAATAATGAACAAACAATAATATTTATAAATGGAAAGTAAATGTATATATTTTTGACACCAAATGCTTCTAAATTGATGGAGGGTCCTTACATAGGTTAAAACTCAAAATGAAATATGATGCTTTGTGTGTTTTATTTTAATTTTTTTTTAAATTTCTATCCTATTGTTATTTTATTTATACAAATAAATATCTTCATGTCAACTCATTATTTGTGTAAAAAAGACTGGACAATAAAAATGTGCATATGTAAGTCATGGTTTGATCATGATTGACATAAATGCAAATGGTGACTTATTCTCTTTTAGATTATATTCAGTGTTATAACATTAATACGAAAGATGAATCTTCGTATTATTCAACTGCGAAGTGGATTTGTGAAAACCTTTAAATTTTATAGGCATGTAGACCTGTTGATTATTTTATGAGTGTACAGAGTCGTTGAGTCGTATGTTACGAAGTATTATTTTATAGGCATGTAGACCTGTTGATTATTGTATGAGTGTACATAGTCATTTAGTCGTATGTTACGAAGTATTATTGTATATGCATGTAGACCTGTTGATTGTTGTATGAGTGTACATAGTCCTTGAGTCGTATGTTACGAAGTATTATTTTAGTCAAACCATTACAGATTGGCATATAAAAGTTCATGTGCATGCGAGTATTTTCCGAAATGATTGGTGTAATACCTTAACTAGCCACAAATCAGACCTAGGTCTCATAGGTGTTGGGAATATTTAGGGCTTTATCTGAATTTAGAAAAGGCAAGAATTTTGAGTTAAAGTCTGGAATGTTTCAGAAAGAGCAAGCAGGTTTAGTTAAAGTCTGGAATGTGTCAGAAAGAGCAAGCATGTTGAGTTAAAGTCTGGAATGTTTCATAAAGGACAAGCATGTTGAGTTAAAGTCTGGAATGTGTCAGTAGCAGACCCTACCTTCTGCTTTCAGCAAAGGTGTCACTTCAACTGATACTAGTTATGTCATCACTTCGAAATTGCTTGTGTTTAACGACCTTATTCTGACAGAACTTCGCACCAAAACTACTAGCTACCACAACTACTAGCTACCACAACTACTAGCTACCACAACTACTGGCTACCACAACTACTGGCTACCACAACTACTGGCTACCACAACTACTAGCCACCACAACTACTAGATAACACAAATACTAGCTACCACAACTACTAGCTAGCATAAAATTTAAAGAAATTTGGAAGTTAAAAAGCTGCTCAGCAGAATCATAATAAAATAATGTCGACTATAATAATGATTTTAAGTGAAGAGTGTTTCTATTGATACATTTTACATATTTAAATATTTTAAAATATTACTTAACTGTAATGCTTATATTGCAATATATGTCTTCAAGATATTTATCCTTCAATGTTAAAAAAAAATAATTAAAAGTCAACAAATGTATTTATCCTTTAAATAAACCTCAAAATTTTTTTTAATGCTTTCAAAATGTGTCTTTATTTTCGTTTTAATGGCTCTCAGTTACTGCTGGTGTGACAACGCCTGATCTAGTTGCTTGTAAGTTTATTTAATACAATCATGTACATTTTTAATGCTCCACTGACAAAGATTTTAATCAAATTTAATTAGCTTGTAATTCAAAAGTCAATTACAAACATTCCCGATTAATTTTGTATACACATTTTCAGTTGTTTGAATCGCATTTCTTAAAAGAGGGCAAATCACGATTTCTTTCAGTTTCAGTTTTATTTTTATTGTATTTTTATTTTATTTTATCTTTTTTAATATCGACTACTTGCACACTGACCCATGCAGTTGACTTTATAGTGTGTTATGATTGTGATCATCTAGTCCTAGACACTGGTTAAGTAGTATAGATAGATTTAAAAAGAACAAATTCCACTTCTATACACGTTTTCTAAGACTTTTCTCAACATCTAATCCAGTTTTACGAAGTGAATAAATTGTACATTTCTTTACAATCTAACACACTGATAACGATGATGATGATGATGATGATGAATATTTAAGATCTGTGTCATCTTTTTCTGAAATCCTCCATTGGTTTAAAAGTAGGCTATATTTCTCAAACTTGCAAGGTGGTCTGAAATATAAATGATTTTTTTTTGTATACATGTGTTCCAAATTAAATATATATCAATATTTTCATATTATATAAAAAATCTTTTGATTTTAAATTATATAAGATATAATTGGCGGCTAGATAGTTCAGTCGTTAGTGCGCTCGACTCCATAGCTAAGGTCCATGGGTACTAGTCAACGTTAAGCCACGATAACATGTTGATAATGGCTATTGCTAAAAGCTCCCCGCTGACTTGGAGAGGAGATGGGCGTCCGGGAAATATAACAATTTCTAATTGAAACATTAAAAACCCTTAAGACCAGACGGTTATGGAACCAGACAAAATATTATTTAATCGAATATCAATAACGAGATTTAGGCTTTTGTAATATAAAATTAAACAAAACAAATTATTCAATGTGAATGACAATTGAGAAGAACCAGGTATGACTAAAACATAAGAAATTAATTTTGTGTTTTTTTCAAATTCATCTTAATTAGATTCAACAGTAAACAAGATCCTTCTAGCCAGTTAACTATAGTACTATTCTTACATTGATCAAGTTTGAAAAATTCGGTATTTACATTTAAATTGTTCAATATCATTTTGCTTCAAAATTTTTTTTCAGGACTTGAGTTTTTTTTAAATTTTATTTTATTTATTGATTTTATTTTTTGGGAAGCTTTATTTTAATGAATTTATATTAATTGGATGATTTGCAACATTTTGAATAGTAATTGAAAATGTTTTAATGGAATCTATTTCGGAAAAATGTAAATTAATTCCCGTTTTTTAAAAATGTTATACTTTTTAAATTGAAAAACAAAAAGGTTATATTCCTATGCAAAGTTTTGCTATAATACTAAATACTTATTAAGTTCTTTCACAACCACCTGTTTCTTTCACAGTAAAATTTCCTATAATAGATTTTTAAGGTAAGCCGCCAAAGCTACAATGGGCCGGTAATATTGAAGTCAATAATATAATATTACCACAACATATTTTTTTTCAACGCCCAGTAATTTTAAATAAATATAACACATTAATTTAAGTACTTATTATGTATAAATAGCACTTGACATAAACAGTGAAGAAAGAGATTAACTTACAATTTGCTGAATTTAGAAAGTGCATCCATCACTGCATCATGATCCGGGTCACCTAAATGTGCCGCGAATGTCACGTTCAGACTCCGCAGTGACTTTTTGTATTTGACTAAATGGTCAAGAAATTGCCGTAACTAGAAATGTAAATAAAATGTATTTTTTTTATTTCGTCTGTTATTTTTTTATGAGTACATATCAAACTTGTAAAAAATAGGAATTCTAAATTTGGGTTTTTCTTAAATTTCTTAAAATTCTTTAGGAAATACGGAAATATATATTTTTTTAAATTGTTTTTTTTAAATTTTCAACAATTTTTATTTTAAAAATAATAAAAATACTTTTAAAAAATGTACTAATAGAAACATTTTTAAGTGCATGCTTTTTACTTTCAGAAAATTAATTTTACATTCAGAGGTCAGTGGACGATACATCTGGCATAGTTGCAACCAAACGACAATTAACGTTTTGCTTGTGTAGTTAAGTATACGTGGTAGGCGTATTAAGATTATCTCCACTGAGCATTGCGTCCAAGAATTGATGCAGTGAATGATTTAACTAAGGTGTTAAATTGTTACAATGTTTTAATTCATGTCTTTTTTAATGTTTTTGCCACTTTTTAGTAACACAAAACAATCATTTACAATATAATGTTAACTTTTAAAGACTTGTTACTATATAAGTTGAAATCAAATAAAGGACATGTATTCTATTTTTTTTAATGTATTATCTAGTAATAGCAACAAAGCCAGTCCAAAGACAAGGGTGATCTGTGGGGTTCATGGTAGGACAACACAACATCCACATCAACTGACACCAAAATGAAAATGAAACGTCACCAGTCGTCGTTTCAAGAGGCTTTATCAAGAGACCCTACCTCCGACACACCGTGGTCTGTCCAGAGATCCTACCTACCCCCACACCACGGTCTGTCCAGAGACCCTATCTCCCCACATCGAGGTCTGTCAAGAGACTCTACCCCCCACAACTACGGTTTGTCGAGATACCCTACCTCCCCTCTATCGCGATTTGTCAAGAAACCCGCCATCTCGTCCGGCCATACATGTGTATCACGTCAAAAATACTATATATTATAGTTAAAATAAATAACCCGTAATGACTAGGTTCTAGACTGCAAATCCCAACGCGCACCGCTAAAAGTGAACTCTTGGAAAAAAACTGCACACATAATAACTCCTTTTGAATACCGTTCAATATGTAAATAAGATTTAATTTTTATCTGCCAGTGATTGACTGTAGGAGTCTGTACAAGTTTTAGGGCCCAATCACTATCGATGACCGCACAAAAATTGCCTTTTATTATATAGGATAATATCCAACATAGCCCTGGCAGATGAACATGTCGATATATTGCTAAAATTAAAGGAACAAAATAGACTTTCCGTAACTAAATTTGTTTACTTTCAGAGACAATCTCTTACCTTAGTTTTGTTTGAATAGCAGGCGTCGGTGCACCAAATCAATTCGACTAAAGGAATAGCAGGGGATAGTATATTAAAATCAAGTTCAACATCTGTGTTCTCGAAGGCTAAAATGGAAGCTTGCAATTCTGGGTGTTTTGCCACCAAAGCCTTCCATACCTCACTAGACGGGGCATAACCTAATAGATGGATGGCAAAGACCTATGATTTCTCGTGTCATGTCTATAGTAAATTTCCAGAACGTTAGTAAAACTTCATTATATTATAAACAGCTCTGGATTAGACTAAATGGATTATTCAAACTAAAACATGCTACCTGTGGAAAATAAAGTTAAAATCCAGTCAAATGTAGACACATATGTTCGCATTATAAAACGTTAATACTTCTGTTAAAAATACCTCATTGCTTTAAAAAACAGATTGCTTGTATGCACACAAAAGCTTTAAAAAATGAAAAAGATATATGTGGTTTAGCAAATTTTCTTAGGGATCGAGAGAATAAGTTCGCTTACAAACGAGCAGGCTGGTTTACTGTTGTAAATACATGCACAACATAAATACAAAGATAACAGTCCTTAACTCTGTCATGCAGATGTACAACATAAATACAAATATAACAGTAATTAACTCTGTCATAATAAATACAAAGATTGTAGTCCTTTTTTTGAGCTTAGTGCGGTGCTCATGTGGTAATTTATAAGCTTTAAATTCGGGCAGCAATGTTTGTATACTCTCCGTAATCTATACAAATTAAAGGCAAAGCCCAGACTGACTGATTCAGTAATCACTTAGTTCTCAATAATGTAGTTAGGAGCATGAAACTTTAAGAAGTTGAACTCACAATGTTAATATGCGAACAAACAAATTTAAATTACCAATCATTAAATGTTGAGGACTCAAATGAAGATTTTTCCTTATAAGCGCTATATAAAATTTGATCAAATTTCGGGTGCGTAAATTGAATGTTGTTTTTGTCCAAACTTGGTATATATAAACTTGATGGTATATTTTAAGTCATTATTAAATATCGACTTTGTATCTTAAAATCATCAACTTCTCTCATGCCTTCCCCTAAAATTAATGTTAAAATGTATTTATATATCAAAGTAATGTATTCCATTACAACTGTCCCCTAGTGACTTATTAATTTTTTTTTCTTTAAACAAAATTGCAGTTAATAAATTATATTTAATATATGATTTCCCCAAATTTGCAAATAATTTTTTTAAAATCAATTTATGCCATAATTAATGCAATAAAGTAATGTTATTACCTGCGATAAACAATTAAGTCCAAATCGATTAATTTCTAAAACTTTGACCAATAAATCAACATAATGATAAAGGAACATTTAGCCTAACTGTGAGATATCTTTTTACTTTAATTTTTATTTTCAAAAATTATATTTAGCGATAAATTTATTTAGGACCTTCATGTATAAAATTAAACTAAACATTAAAACAGTTATTTTCTATTTACAAACACGCCATAATACGCAACACTTTATCATTTCCTTTATCTTTTATCTAAATGGAAATGCGGAACAGATTTAATATACATCTATTTGTTTTTGTTTGCATTTAGACGATTCATTACTTAAGCTCTTTCTGGCACAATGACGTTATTTCTATCTTAATATGTAGTGTATTCACCCAACTGCTACAACTATGACACTACATCTTATTATGTACTCTACTCAAACAACTGCTACATCTATAACATAATAACTTATTGTGTAGTGTATTCACCCAACTGCTACAACTATGACACTACATCTTATTATGTACTCTACTCAAACAACTGCTACATCTATAACATAATAACTTATTGTGTAGTGTATTCACCCAATTGCTACATTTATAACATAATATCTTATTATGTAGTGTATTCACTCAACTGCTACATCTATAACACAATATCCTAGTATGTAGTGTATTCAACCAACTGCTACAACTATAACACAATAACTTATTATGTAGTGTATTCAACCAACTGCTACATCTACAACACAATATCGTATTATGTACATTATTCACCCAATTTCTACATCTATAACACAATATCTTATTATGTAGTGTATTCACCAAATTGCTACATCTATAACACAATAACTTTTTATGTAGTGTATTCACCCAACTGCTACAACCATAACAAACTTCTTTATTGTGCAGTTGATAAAAACGTTAAAAAATTAAAAATACAAATTTTCTAGCCATTGTAATCTTGACTACGTTGAAAAGATATAAAATCATTAACAGTAAACTAGAATATATGTAGAGAATAAAAGGTTAACAACAAAACTATTGTAGATGTACCTTGAGGCGTAAACCATATCTTTATGAAGGCAAGTGAAGGGCATTGCTCCGTCCAAAAACTGAAGACGTCCTTTCTTAAAAATGCATTATCAATTTCAATTTTGACCAGCTTGGTAAGTTTCTGAAATTATTATTGCAAAAACGAAATTTTTTTATGTGTCCCTGTTGATGTGATCGATTCCTGACTATACGGAAAATAAACAATACAAATGCCCAAGTCACTCACTCACTGGATGGATCAGTAACGCTGGGGGATGAACATAGCTCAGCAGTCCATATCAGTTATAAAAGCGTGTGTTGTAAAAAATAACATGACGTCATTGTCAGTGTCGTAGGGAGGGCGCCAAGGGGGCAAATGCCCCGGGCAGCACTTTGCTAGGGGCGGCTAATACCTCGTCGTTAATAAGGTTATACTAATGAAAATAAAAACCAAATAAGAAATTAATTTTAAAAATAAAAAAAATATAAAATATGTGAAAATTATGAAGAATAAAGTGAAACTTTTTATCGAATTAAAATTAAAAAAAAACAATTAAGAAATTGATCGTATCCTATAATATGTGAACGATTCCACTTCCAAAACTCCCATCCCCAAATTGGAGATATATTTTTCTGATACTAATGCTACTGAACTAAAAAACCAAGAGGCATAAGTAGTATGGTAACGTGGTATTGATCGACTGGTAATTTAATTAATTCTTAAAATTTGACCACCGCTCCTGTTTTAGAAGCGAAATAACTGGACCTTATCAATTTCAAATATGAACCAATGGAAGACTAGGGCGGCACTTTATTTGGGGTGGCAAATTCCTGATTGTTAATTAGCTTCTTAAAATGAAAGAAATTACGATAAAGATTAATAAAATAAATGGAAAACCAAGGTAAACATTTTATAAAAGAAATATAAAGGAACTAGCTTAAAATATGTCAATATTTCTAATATAATAACATCCAACTCCATAAGGAATCTAAACTCTTCTGATACTGGCTAATGAACTGAGATAACAAAAGTGTTGATATGTTGAATATAATACACAACACACGACAAACATTTACAGACTGAAAACGACTGATCTCACGTGACCTTAAAACCGGGGGAAGTGGGGATGGGGTGTGGACATCGATGCGTTGCGTGAACTCAAGTGGCAAGTGGAGATAAACAATAGCAAACGGCGACGTTGAACTACATAGAGTTATATAGTGATAAACTAAAACGACATTAATTTCATTACGGTACATTCCATCGATCTGAAATTTTGATACGATGCATTGTTAGGTGACACGAGTCCAGGTCCGAAATATCAGCTCGACAGCATCACGGGAAGTGTGCCATTTTGTGACTTTTGTTTTTCCGCTAACCCGCGAACGACAGACAGAGAGAGAGAGAGAGAGAGAGATAGAAAGATATCTGACGACAAGATTTTAAAGTTAATATAAGGGATTTTAAATGATTATGCATTATAAAACCAACAACAATATGTTGTTGTTAACTAAAAAAACACAAATTTGCACTAATTTATTATTAGTATATTCGATACTATGAAATCCTGGGTAATAATATAATTCAGCTTTTCGCGGTCACAGAGAGGAAAATACTAATGCAATTTAGGCAATATTCTGAAACTCATGTATCTTCTAGCAAATTACGATCCAATTCTCTGAGAATATCGTTAGAAAAGGGGTATCAAAAACTTGGCAACTCAAATTATAAGGTCAGTGCAGTTTTAGGATATTAAGTTCGCCAAAAATGAATTTCCAGATACAAGAGATCAACTATTATTTCATTGTATTCTATGGCACTCCAGATATTTCAAATATGGATTAAACAAGTCCACTTGTGTGATATTTAGAGATTGAAAATCATAAAGAAGACTTTGTTAGAATATTTCAAATGCTTCATTGAAACATCAAAAAGAATTAATCTGCTTGCGACATTTATGAATGACTTGTTTTAAAGTTTAAAGATGATGTTCTTAAAATAATGAACTTGAAGAGGCCCAAAGAATTTTAATACTTCCTCATTGCTAGAAAGTATACAGAAGTTCAAGAAAGACTCAAAGACATAAATCTCAAAATCAAATTAATACTTTGTAAATCAGTTTATTAACATTAATTTTTTTACATCCAATTGAAACAAACTCTGCAACTTTTTTGGTACACTAGAACGTTGTAACGTTATTTTTCTCCATCTCAACACACAATTTGAAAACAATATAATTGCGAATAATGGAAAGGCTTAAGGATAACAAATTGTGAATATACAATGGAGCCATTTTGATGTTATTTTGAAAGATAAACAAAAACTGACAGAGGCAGACCAAAAGCTAAACACACAAAAAGACGCATGAATTGTGATAGTAAAAATGCTATCTTTTACTGTTCTTCTTTAAAAAATTAGAAACGTGTACTTTATGCCTTCAATAGTAACCTAAACTATTTAAAAACATATTTTAAAAATTCTTTGCAGAGGCTACTCACAGAGAAACTAATGGAGTATGTAGAGAATGCTAAAACATGGAGGCCTTAAAATTTTAATTGAACATTCAAGCGAAGAACGAGAAAACATATTTTTGACGATGGAGGCAAATATGTAGTTACTTATTTTGGAAAAATCAGTTGAGAAGAATGTTGTATAGTTCATAAAATGAGGTTATCATTAAAATGTATGTGAGGTTTTGCAAGTTATATAATTCGTAAAACATATATATTTCGTACACCAACTAATCTACTGGACTCTGAAATTATGCCTTCATATTAGAGCAAGTTTCTCCCAACATTGTCTAAAAAGGATTATTTTAACTAAGAGGCAAAAAAAACCATAAATAAATGAATGAATGTATTCACCCTCACTTGATTTATTCAATTCTTAAAGATAATTATTCTGTAAGTTACGGTGTCTAATGTAATATTATTAATTCGAAAATTGCATGTCACTGCCACAAGTAATGCAAACAATAATAAAAACTATCTTCTCAAAAATTAAGTTTAAAAAAAGTAATTATGATCAATAATGAATACACCATGATTGACTAATCTATAGCTATTTTGACTTTTTAACATGCAATTGCTGACAATAATGACACCTCAAAAAGCAGAACATTTCATTTTGAATAAAGAAATGAAAACACATTACGTTTTCCTAACAAAAATATATAGTGTGCTTAGTATAACTTTCTAATAATATTTTCTTTATAGCATAAACATATTTTGTTTGCGGGGGCGGGGGCAGGGGCCTGCGGTAAATCTGGGTTCTGCCCCGGCGGCACATACCTACGCTACGCCGCTGGTCATTGTTTTAGCTTATATTTTAATTTTTGAAAGGGAACAATGTAAACAGAAGGTTTGAGGACTTATAATATTAAAATACTTTGTTTGCATTCCAGGAAGCTTAATATTCGCATTTATCAAATAAGGATAAGTTACTTGAGGTTTTAACAAAAAAAACTCCTAGTTTCTACATATAAACACACACACACACACACACACATATATATATATATATATATATATATATATATATATATATATATATATATATATATATATATATTTATATATATATATATTTATATATATTAGGGCTGTTATCGATTATTTTAAATTTAATCGTTAACTTTTGACAAATAATGGATTATTTAATCGATAATTTCGATTAAATAAAAAAATAGAAATGTATGACGTCATTAAACTGATCATTTCTCACGGACATTGAAAATTAAGAATATTTTGAACCAAATTTTATGACAATGAGTTGATACTTGATCGGATATTTGTGCTAAAGGTGGTACGTCAGCGATTTATTTGATCCTTTAAAAGAGAATTGTTTATAACAGTGAACACAGTAAACTTTTTCACCATCTTCGACTTTGCCGTCCGCAGTTAGCTTAAAAACAAAGTTTTTGCTCAACTTTCTAGTTATATTTTTAAATTTAACTGCGCTGATGCTGTCAGCCATTATTTAGTTGACGTCTGCCGGCCCACATAAATTAATAAAATAAAGTATAATATAACGCGGGAGAAGTTTGTACGTAAAAAATATATATAAATTATTATTAATTATTAATTATTTATTAATAACAAAAATTGAAAAATATTATAAATTTTTTCTTTAATTTTAATCGAATTTTTATCGATATATCGGCACCGATAACAGGATATAGGCAATATCAGTATTGGTGGCATGTAAAGGTCCCGATTTTGACGTCACCGATATTTCATAATTTTGACTCTTGGAAGAAAAAAAAATGTATCATTTAGATTTTAAAATATATCGACAAATTGATATATCGATCACATTGAAAGAACTTAAAGAGTCCCGAGTATTAATATATACAGAAATGATACAGCGTGAAATGTGCTAAATTTGACAAAGTTTAGGTATTGGCCGATTTTCGAATACTCGGACATACTGTGAAAGTGATGCCGATGTCGAGTATACCGTATTTGCTCTAATAGCCAAGATGCACACATAACCGCAGATGTCTAAAACATTTCGTTTCGTGATGAAATAACAAAATGTACCGTGTGCAGACTTGTTGTCATTGGCAATCATTCATCCTTCAACCTCAATTTGACTATATTACTATTGCCTTGTTCTCATTGTTTCATTCATAAAAGGTGGCCGTGTGCAAAAGGCATTAAACTATTGGTTAAAATTAATTATGAGTCAAGTTGTAGTTTTAAAAGGAGTTCCTAATTTTAAGTGTATCTTTGTATAGCTGACTGCGTTTTATCATGATTCATAATGTACGTTGTAGGTCATAATCTGGAACTTGTACTTACATGATAAACTTCATTTAAAGATAAATTTTACTCTTTACACAAAGTTAAATGAGTTATTAATAAATAATATTTTAAAAACAAAAATAAAGAAATAATATTTTTTTAAATAGTTATAGCATTGATCCTGAAATAAATCAGTATTAAAATGAGAGAAAAAATGTGTGACACAAACAGCGGAGTTAAGGTCACAAAATGTGGAGGTAAATTTGACCGCTGGTTTTTGTCCTAACAAATACTCATATCGACCCAAAAAAATATATACATAAATATCGGTAATATCGGCAAAAATGCATACCGTTAGACCTCGAATGTAAAATTTAAATCATTACGAGTAATAAATTTAAGAATGACGTCATCAAATATGACCGCTGGTTTTTGTCCTAACAAATACTACAATCTGCACTCATATAGGCAAAAAAAATAAAAAATAGCGGTAATATCGGTATCGGCAATATCGCCAAAAAATGCATATCGGTAGACACCTAAGAAGTGCGTGGGTTTTCAAAAACATCTTGCACATATATGAAGTAAAATTTTAGCTTTTTAAGATACATTTTCGATTAAGGAATTTATTATTTTTTTTAATATTACAACAAATTTTAAATGTGTCAAAATTATTGCATTCTATTTTAATTCATAAATATATATTTGAATGGTATGCTTTGAGTTACCAGTTTAAAAAAAAGAAAAAAAAAGAAATCTGCAGATCTTGACAAATGAACTGATTTGAAGATTACCTTGATTTCCGTTATCACCTGATCTTTGTTGTTCAGATGAGCTTTCGCTTCGAACAGACGGCATACATGAAGGGCTTTCAGTCGATCTCCACAAGTTCTGGTAACACTTTGAAGAACGTTGAAGCCTTTTCCCGCATCAAGTAGAGGGTGCTTTATCGAAAATTCCTAAAATTGTTAAATGGCTTCGTTAACTATGCCAATGTAGATGAGCTTAATATTATGTACTGTTTAATATCAATGTCATGAACCATAACTCTGCCAGATTAGATGAGTGTAATCCCATGTACTGTTTAATATCATTATCACGAACCATAACTCATTTTGAGTCTTCAGGAACAGAAAAATGACGTCTATTGAAACCGCGATATAGTAATTATCATTCTTCACGTGTATATACACGTCCATAATTCTGCTTCGCGGATTCGTTACCACTGCGTTAAAGCTGTACATTCACTCACATCATTACTTACCTCTAGTGATGGCTGGTTTATGATGATTCTTATAAGCGGTGTTACTAGATCAACATTTGGTGTATTACGCCAGGAGCTAAAAAAGATCACTCTAAGAGTTTTAAGCTTGGCTACCTCCAATAATTGAGCAAACGCCGAAAATTCAGTTGCATATGTTTTAGTATTTTTTTGCAAATGTATTGTCACATCATGCAGAAAGCTTGAGTAATTATGTGCGAACTTGATTGCTCGTTTTCCTGTTGAACATTTAAATTTAAAATTAGTTTCCTCGGTTGAAATTTAAAAGTATTGATAACTGGGAGTAAATTTCTTTTTTTTTAATGTGATATATTTAAAAACCTAATTTATTAGGTAATGAATTAATTTTTAACATAAACAGTGTTAAAAAATTTGGAGAAATTTAATGAAATCAATTGGACGTTAATTTTTATGGACTTTTCTATATTTGGAACAAAAACGATGGAACAATCTTCCTTCACCTCCATGAACAACAACTGAGGATGTGTTGCGCGTTGAAAAATATGTTTTCCTGTCAGGTTCCTCTCTTAGATCAACAAACCTGAAGAGCCCCTTTCTCCACAGTCGTGGCTCATACGAACATATTAGCCATGACTTGCAGACCTAAGCAAGAGGAAAAAGGTTTGTGTTCAAAGTTCTACTAAAGTAAGAGATTGCTTGTAATAATCGTTTACCAAAAACACATAATATAAAAATGAAAAAAAAAGTAACATTTATTGAGTTAGTTAAAAAAACAAACTATTAAAGAAATGTTATAAATCATAGGTAATGTGAATATCGGAAATGTTTAAGATAATTTGCAGAAATATTAACTTAAAGGCGTGCTACGTTTTAAACACATATTTATATTTACCTGGCGCATGGAAATCCTGTCTAAAATATCCAATAATAAGAAGATCTGAACCACCACCGTTGCAGGCAGTTGGCTCCATATTGGTTCCTCGGGATTGTTGTCCACTGGATGTGATGAACTATTTCTTGATGTTCTTTGTTTTTTGCTAAAGTTATTTGTATTCATTGTTATTTTCTATTCCTTTTTTATTTATTTTTAGTGCTAACACATTTAAACAATCTTTATTCTTAAATTGTATATTTGTTTCTTTTATGACGTTCATGATGTGTACCTTAAATTATTTAAAGTGCTATAAACTATTTTGGGGGAATTTCCGAAATGAAAATAAAATTAAACAGATTTTAATTATTTTTTTTAAATTAATCTTTATACGTGTAAGATTTGTTGACGATTTAGATCAGTTTAAGGGTAAATATAAAGAAGGGCTGGATCAAAATAATTTTTAAAAATTATCAACCTGTGACTAATATTTCTTTTTTATCGCAGGTTAAAAAAATAATAATAATAAATTTTTAAAAAAAATTATTTAAAAAAATTCGCATAAAAAAACGTGTGCTTTTCTTAACGACCAATCTCTTCTAATACAAAATAAGGCAGCCGACAGAACTTCTCACAGCGCAAGGGACCATCCTGTTGAAGGTAAAAAATGACCTCCTACTCGCACTGAAAAGTAGGAAAATGTATATGTTGGTACTCTTAGAGCTTAGTGCATTCTTTGACACTGTCGACCACCAAACACTGCTAAAAACCCTCCAATTTTTTAATAAAATGTATGTCTCAGTTCTGGCTTAGTTTCAATCGTACTTATCTAAAAGATCACAGGTGGTATCAGTAGATGACCTTATCTCTCACAGAGCTGACTTGTTTTAAGGTGTGCCTCAGGGCTACGTTTTGGGTCCGGTACTTGTTGTACTGTGTACAAGACCACTACTTCTACTGCTCGAAAAGCATTCAGTTAACAACCATTCATGTGCAGATGGTACTCATCTATACAATCACACGTATTCCTTTGATATTGACTCCACTGTCCAATTGATGCAAGAGTGCATTGATGAGGTAAAGTCTTTGATTACTTTCAACAAGCTTGAGCTGAATGATGACCAGACTGAAGCTTTCATGTTTCGCAACAAAACATCACGTAGTACTTTGTCTCTTCCGTATTATATTCAGGTAGCTAGTTTTGATATACTGTTCACAAAATCGACTAGGAATCTTGGCTACTTTATTTCTGACAGCATGTCTATCAACAACTTCATCAATCACATTTGTCGTTCTGCCTACACCATCATCCGTCAGATCAGCTCAATCTGTAAATACTTAACACGTCTCGTCTGTAAGATGCGCCAAAACAATGCATTGACAAACTACAGAAAGTTCAAAATTCAGCTGCCATACTAGTTTTTAAACGAAAGAAACATGACCCCGTTACTCCGCTACTTTACTCACTTCATTGGCCACCTATACAAGCCCGAATTGATTACAAACAGGCCAGTCTCTGTCAAAATTTATTTTCCGAATCATGCCCTTCCTATCTTAGTGTACTTCTGTCGGTATACTCACCCACTTTTCAGCTACGCTCTTCTGCAGTCACAAGTTCTCTCTGTACTTAAGACACATACTAAAACATTTGATGAAATGCACTTCTCTTTTGGTGCAGACAACCAATGAAATTTGCTACCATTGCACATCCTTAGTATTACAACTACGAAAACCTTCAAGACTGAACTTAAAATATTTCTTTTTAAAAGGTATTTTTAAAATTAATGAAACAGCATTTCTTTAAATGATAAACGTAGCGTATGTGTAACGTACAGACATTTATGCTTTTGTTATGATATGATTTTGTATTTAAATACTTATATGTATGTTATGATCTTCATGTAAAGCGCCGTGAGACCAGTTCCTTACTGAGATACAGTACTATATACATTATCAATTTAATATTTTTATTATTATTACTATAAGGATGGATTTGACACACCCTTAGGAAAAATAATAGCAGGTCTATGTAGGCCTTAGATTGGAACCTCCAGGGCAAACGACAGCGAGGAAAACCCAAGTGTACATCTGGACGGTGCAAGTTAGACGAGGCTGGAAGAACTTAGAAGAACTGAGAACAAGTGAAGCAACTGGCAAGGGACCAATGTAAAATTGCAAGCTTTGACAGAGGCCCTATGTTCTAAAAGGAACTTAATGGACGAATGATTATTATTATTATTATTATTATTATTATTCGAGCACTCTGAAAATGTTACATATGGTTCAGGGGCATATGGAATGTAAATCAGCCCAAAGAAAACAATATATTGGTAAGCAACTCTGTTGTCAGTCATGCAAACATCATAATGCACCAACAAAATCTGGAAGAGGTACATATATTGAAATACCTAGAAACCATTATCTATAGAGTTGATGCCGGTAAAGTTGAAATTCCATCAGATTTGGTAGCGTATAGGGATGTCAATAATGTTGAAAAAAAGCTACTTGTTTACCCGTCCAAATTTTCGAGCGTGTACCCGTGCACCTGCTCGAAAGAGCGAATAATTTTCGCCCGTCATGACCGTAATTCAAAATGCAATGCAACCAAGCCCCAACAAATGCACCTCATTTCACACAATAGTTAATGACATGCTCCCAGCAACACACAATTTTGCACTTAAATGCATACACACTTTTATTCATGCTGTTAATGTAATCGTCATACCCATAAACTCAAACCGAATATTCAAATACAAATGATAACAACCTTGACGTAACGTTCTGTCAGGTCGCACCGGCCCATCAGCTTGATTGTTTACTGTCCGTTCGGTGTTGGTAGCAATTATTTAATTTATTAACTTTAAATAGTGTCAAATTTTTACTTCTAAATAAACATCTTTTTTTTCTGCGAGGCCTGGACATGTTAACGTACAAAAAAACAAAAAAAAACAAAACGAATTGAAAGGGCGCTGTTTTTTAATAATAATTTGTTTCACTAGCTGTTAGATGGGTCATTCAGCATGTCGACACCTGAGGGCGGGTGGTGACAATTTACATCACTAACAAATTTACAAATCAACGCTACTGGAACTTTAAAATTTACACCAAGACCTAATTATTGACAGACCTTTGTTTCTGTCAAATTTAAAATAAAAAAAATAAAAAAAAATAAAAAAAAATTGGGTTCGTCGGTAGCTATATGCAGGGGCGGATTAATACTGCACGGGTCCCCTGGCTGCAATTCAAACTGGGGCCCTATCCAGCCAGCGTCCCTTTAAATAAAATGATTGATAGCAGCTGATATAAGACTGTAACTTATAAATAATTAGTTCATCGGTTCCCTTAACATACTTTGTCTGTACTACGGGATCGGCCTTCCAAGCCAAAAAGATTATTCATGAAAAAATGGAAGACGAAGAAATAACTGCTTGCCGGTATCCTAGTATTGAGTGTAAAAATACAATTTAAAAAATAAATATTTGTTCCCAAGTCGGGAATCGATCACGTTACCGCCTGCACAGCAGGCCGACTTTCTACCTCAAGACCACACGAGCCTGATGAATTATGTAAATTTTAAAAATATAAACAATAATAATTGATTTTTTTCTTTTAGTGAACCTATAAAATAAGTTTTTTAAATTAATTTATTTAATATATGATATTTTCAGGAATTCATGCAAGCATTTGTCCATATTTCTTATAAAATATACTAAATTTGGAGGCCCCTAAATCATCGGGGACCCCTAACTTTAGCCCGTTCAGCCCCCCCCCCTAATCCGCCATAGGCTAGATGTGTCGGTGTATTTCAAAATCATAAAACAATAGCAGTGGTGTTACTATTAATATTACAATACACTGCTTCTCTTTCATTTCCAGCCCTTTCGGCGGTGCGGTTGCGTTTTCCTTGTATATAACAACTTGGTAGTCAATATTGAAATACTATTTGGCACTAATTTCCTAATGTCCATTTCTTCGGGGCTGGGGGCACAAAATGTCTTTTTTCAAAAACGTTAAATAGTTTATTCCCCATTCAAGTATTAAAGATCTAGATACATATAGAGAAATATATTCGCTACGAAATTGATTGAAATTAACATGTGTTTTGAGCTTGACATCTTGCACTAATTTGGCCCTGGAGCCCTTAATGTCGTTTTTTGCTAATATGAGCTATATAAAAGTTAGTTTATGTGATAGCTACTGAGTAAATGAATAGATCGTAACCAAACTTTGTATATAAAAACTTGGTAGCCCATTTTAAAATAACAAAGGACACTGCACGTCTAATGCCCAATCGCTCAGGGCTGGGTGCCCCAAATATCTTTTTTTCGAAAATGTTTGAGATATTATTTGCCATTCTACTTTTAACGATCTTGATAAATATATCTATGATAAAACTGAATTAAATGAACAGCATGTTGAAATTTACATCTTAAATCGATTGGGGCGGGGGCCCCAAATGTATTTTTTCGTAAATGTTTGAGATATTATTTGCCATTCTTTTTTTAACGGTCTTGAGAAATATATCTATGATAAAACTGAGTTAAATTAAACAGATTTTCAAAATGATCATCTTGCACTAAATGGGCCCTGGGGCCCTTAATGTCGTTTTTTGCTTAAATGAGCTATATAAACATAAGTTTATGCGTTTGCTACTGAGTAAATGATTAAATCTTAACCAAACTTAGTATATAAAAACTTGGTAGCACAAATTAAAATAACAAAGGGCGCTGCACTTATAATGTCCAATTTTTCAGGGCTGGGGGCCCCAGATGTCTTTTTTTCGTAAATGTTTGAGATATTATTAGCCATTCTATTTTTAACGATTTTGAGAAATATATCCATGATGAAACTGAATTAAAATGAACAGCATTTTGAAATTCACATCTTACATCGAATTGGCCGGGGGCCCCAAATTTTTATTTTTTTTTGTGGGAAACTTTAAGATATTATTTCCCACTCAGTTTTTAACGATTTTGTGAAATATATCCATTGAAACTGAAATTAAATGAAAAGGTTTTCAAAATATACATCTTCAACCAAATGGGCCCGGAGGCCCCTTAATGTATTTTTTGTTCTTATATTAGTTAAATAAAAATTAGTTTCATTGTTAGATAATGAGAAAATAACTGGATTTTGACCAAACTTGGTATATAAAAGCTTAAGAGTCTATATTACATTTCTATAGTGCACTGAACTCCAAATGTCCATTTCCTCGGGGCCGGGGGACCTAAATGTGTTTTTACTAAACTGTTAGCATATTGTGTTCCCCATTCAATTTTACACGATATTTAGAAATATATATATACATATATTTATATATTTGTAATGAAAATGAACAGATTTTCGAACGTCATATGTTTAATTGATGAGCCCGGTGACCCTTAAAGTAATTTCTTTTTTATCTATATATGTATTCCTTTTTACTGAGTTCGTTGCAACGCACGACGGGTCTGCTAGTTATATATAATTTTAAGGGCCATAACATAACTTAAACAACATATATGGTGTTCCGTATAGCATGATATAACTTAAACAACATATATGGTGTTCCGTATAGTATGATATAACTTAAACAACATATATGGTGTTCCGTATAGTATGATATAACTTAAACAACATATATGGTGTTCCGTATAGTATGATATAACTTAAACAACATATATGGTGTTCCGTATAGTATGATATAACTTAAACAACATATATGGTGTTCCGTATAGTATGATATAACTTAAACAACATATATGGTGTTCCGTATAGTATGATATAACTTAAACAACATATATGGTGTTCCGTATAGTATGATATAACTTAAACAACATATATGGTGTTCCGTATAGTATGATATAACTTAAACAACATATATGGTGTTCCGTATAGTATGATATAACTTAAACAACATATATGGTGTTCCGTATAGTATGATATAACTTAAACAACATATATGGTGTTCCGTATAGTATGATATAACTTAAACAACATATATGGTGTTCCGTATAGTATGATATAATTTAAACAACATATATGGTGTTCCGTATAGTATGATATAACTTAAACAACATATATGGTGTTCCGTATAGTATGATATAACTTAAACAACATATATGGTGTTACGTATAACATGATATAACTTAAACAACATATATGGTGTTACGTATAACATGATATAACTTAAACAACATATATGGTGTTACGTATAACATGATATAACTTAAACAACATATATGGTGTTACGTATAACATGATATAACTTAAACAACATATATGGTGTTACGTATAACATGATATAACTTAAACAACATATATGGTGTTACGTATAACATGATATAACTTAAACAACATATATGTGCCATGTATAACACCAGCTAATTTAAATTGTGAATTCTTAATGTTAAATAAACTTAGTCAAAAATTATGCTTACCTTGTACATACAAATATTAATAATTTTTCCTGTCATACGTTTTCAATTTTCAATTTTATTATAAAGATTCAAATAATTTATCAAGTTATAATACATTAAAGAAAAATGAAATCATATAAGTTTAAAATTGCTTTGTTTAGCCTATATTCTCTAAAGAAATGCTTCTGAAAGTTGCGGTTTGCCAATCGGTGCCCATCCGCAGATGTTATCAATAAAGAAATGGCAAATATAATTACAATCTTCCATTTGTATAAGTAATAACACTATAGAAAATTTCAATCTTTTGACAATTATCACATAAAATGAAACAAATAAAATAAAATAAATTACTTTTCGCAAGGTAAAATATTGCATGGGTCCGTGGAGCAGTGGAGGATATCCTTCCGGTCCGCCATTCTAACAAGTTTGAGAGAAGTTACTCTAAATGATAAAATTGTCAAGATGTACTAACTGAAAATAAATCACAGTTATTTTAACGTTTAAATTTAAATACACGAAACTGTCTTTTAACTGGTCTGTGAAAAAACTAAACAAAAATATTGTAGATTAAATTAATGACACTTGTGGAAATATTAGCTATATCTATGAAAAATACAACTTTTATTTAAAACAATGAAAAACTAAATACCTTTGTGGAACAATTACTATTGTATTTTCGTATGTTTCAGAATTTACTTACGGAAAAGAACAACAAAAACACTTTGTTAGCCTACATCAGTGATGTCCAAACTTTTTGACTCCACGTGCCAAATCTTTTTTTCCACATGAGGCCGGGGGCCGCAATTAACGTCTTAAGAAAATTATTAAATTTATAAATACTTCCTACCTTATGTAACTTTTTCTGCTCATCAATACGAAAAATAACTTGAATAAAAACTGTAACACATCTCTAATGTGAAATTTGGCTTTGAACGGTACTTGCAATTTTCTTAATTTGTGGGTTCGTATTCTGTAACTGCTGCTCTTATTAAGTTTTCCAAATGTGCATTGGTCAAAGCGTTTGGTTTTTTAGATGTTATATTATTCATGATGAAGAATCCAGCTTCACAATTCCCTTAAATGAGGGCATCGCGAAAAATGGTTAATATTTTCTCTACAACTTTTCGATAGTTGCGGAATTTCGTCTGCAGAAACATACGGCATCCATACGTCAGTTGGCGTCGAATTCGTATGTTTATCACGAAGCGGCGTGTTATGCTGAATCTCGATGATTTCAAACTGCACTGCACTTTCATCTGCTCTTAATATGTGTGTATAGAAAAACACTCCAGATAGTGTATTGATATTTTTTGTGATCGATTGTGGGATTTAATGTGACATATATAATTGAATCAACTAACTTAAACGTTCTGAGTCCCCTCGTGTGGCTACTTAGTTTGGGACTAAAAAAGTATTTTCTGCTTTTTCATTCGAGATTCAACATTCCTCACTGCAGCTGGGCATCATCTTTTTAAAAAAATTGTTTGTTCATTTTATTAATCTTGATTTTTCCGGAGTCTTCATTCTAGCTGAATTCCAACAAATAAGTGTGAAGCCCGCGCTCGTAAAATTTTAGGAAGTCCTGCCCTCCTTGAAAAGAGTTAGGAAACTCCTTAGTGTGAACACAAATTAGTATTAAAAAAAAATACTTGATATAATCACCAAGTGGTACTTTCTCAATGGCATTCAAAATAGAATTAGTAGTACTTGCAAATGTAATTCAATACATAATCAATAGTACTTGCAGGATAGCTTTCGATTAAGTAAAAAAAAATAAAAAATAAATAAAATGTGCTTTGAAATTAAATATACTTTAAGAATTAACTATCAGTCATACGTGTAAGCTTTATGGAAATAGGGAATCAATAGTAGTTAAATGATAGTCACTAATAGAGAAAAGTACATTTTTTTTAAAACCTTCGGGTATTAATTAGTTTATCACGTTGTTTATACTTATTTATTGATCTCATTTCTTTGTCTTTTTGTATTAAACATACATCTCAAGAAATTTCATGTAATTATTAGTTCTCTATAGGCTGTCAGTTCTAAAATATTATCAACAATTAGAGTTTCTCATGTGTAGTAACGTTGTACAGGAAATGTTTTCTATGGTGTGTTGCAACAGTTAAAGGCTGTGCCAACAAACTTTGTAGTTGTTTCAGTTTTTAAAAAAACTGTTTTTAAAATGTAACTTTTTTCCCTGGCAGATTGCATGTATTAATGCACACACACTCTCTCTCTTTCACACACACACACACAAACACACACGGGAAATTGACCTCTCCTAAACATTTGTTCCACACACACACACTAGAAATTGACCTCCCATAAACGTTTTACACACACACACACACACACAAACACGAGAAATTGACCTCCCCTAAACGTTTGTTCCACACACACACACTAGAAATTGACCTCCCATAAACGTTTTACACACACACACACACACACACACGAGAAATTGACCTCCCCTAAAAGTTTGTTCCACACACACACACACGCACACACACACGAGAAATTGACATCCCCTAATGTTTGTTCCACACACACACACGCACACAGACGAGAAATTGACTTCCCCTAAACGTTTTTTCCACACACACACACACACACACACACACAGACGAGAAATTGACCTCCCCTAAACGTTTGTTCCACACACACACACACACACACACGAGAAATTGACCTCCCCTAAACGTTTGGTCCACACATACACACACACACACACACACACACATGAGAAATTGACCTCCCCTAAACGTTTGTTCCACATAGCATAAAATTGTTAATTCCTGAATACAACAACTTTTTATAAGGATAAAGTAGAAACTATTATCTTTTATCTGACACACAATCTTTTCAAAATTTATCAAGTTCTGATTACATTCGATTACATTTCCGTGACATTTACACACCAAGTTTTACACTTGGCGCTTTACAGTGCAGCTCATTGTGAGTGTTTTAATCTGAATTTTATGATGATGTAAATTTATAACATGTATGGAAAATATTACTTTTCAACATAACGTTTTCATTTAGTGTCTAGTCTTATTAAAAACGCTAATATGTTGTTGTTGTTGTTTAGCCTTCTCGTCCATGAGGGGCATCCACCGATCATCGTCCAAGGGCATAGGCCCCCTACCGAGAGACCTCCAGGCATCTCTATCCTCGGCCAGCTTCTCCAGGATCTTCCATTCATGTCCAATTCTCCTGATGTCTGCCTCCAATTCTCGGCGCCAAGTGTTTCTTGGACGGCCTCTTTTCCACTTACCCTGTGGGTTCCATTTCAGGGCTTGCTTTGTTGTGTTAGAAGCAGGTTTTCTGAGTGTATGACAAATCCACCTCCACCGCTTCTGGAGAATCTCTTCCCCAATGGGCTTCTTTTTTGTCCGCTGCCACAGTTCCCGGGTGCTGACTTTGTCTGGTCAGTGAATTCTGAGAATCCTTCTTAGACAAATGTTGATGAAGACTGGATTCTGGTCAGATTTAAGGGCCATTTTTCTCCATGTATCGGCTCCATATAGCAGCACATGTTTCACCATAGTGTTAAAAATCTTAACTTTTAACGTGCTGCCTAAGTTGTTGGAGACCCAAACATTCTTGAGTTGCTGGAAGGCTGCTCTTGCTTTTGTGATCCTTATTTTGACGTCAGCCTCTGCACCACCTTGTTTATCTACCACGCTGCCATGGTAAACAAAACTCTCCACCTTCTCAAGGGCGTCTCATTCAAGCCTAATGGGTGATGTACTGATGGCATTAACCTTGAGGATTTTACTCTTCCCCCATGCTAGCATAAGTGGCTGCGACAATGTCTGTTTTCTCCTGCATCTGTTGTTGGGTATGTGCAAGAAGGGCAAGATTATCAGCAAAGTCAAGCTCATCCAGTTGATCCCAAAAGGTCCATTGGATGTCATTCCTTTTCTGCAGTTTAGATGTTTTCATCACCCAGTCAATGGCTAAAAGTAACAGGAATGGTGACAGCAAGCAACCTTGTCTCACACTAGTCTTCATCGAGAAAGCATCTGTCACCTGCTGGCCATGGATAACTCGGCAGTTTATCCCTTCGTACATTTTTCTGATTATATCCGTAATCTTCTGTGTCACCCGGTAAAGCCTTAGCAATCTCCACAGGGTTTGCCTGTCAACACTGTTGAATGCTTTTTCATAGTCAACATAGAGCGGCGAGTTCCACTCTAGTGACTGCTCTAGAATAATGCGCAGTGTCGCTATCTGGTCAGTGCAGCATCTGTTGGTGCGAAAGCCAGCTTGTTGGTCCCGCGACAGAGGGTCTACAGCGTTGTTCATCCTGTTAAGTAGTACACGGTGGAAAACCTTTCCTGGGATGGACAGCAGGGCGATCCCTCTTTAGTTCGAACAGGAGCTTAAGTCCCCATTCTTTGGGATCTTGATAAGATATCCCGCTTTCCAATCGGAAGGAACTTGCTCCTCTTCCCATATCTTTATAAACAGAGGGTGTAGCATTTCTACACTGGTTTCCAAGTCCGACTTCAGTGACTCTGCTGGGATGCCATCAGGTCCTGCAGCCTTTCGGTTTCTGAGTTGTTTAATGGCCCTGCTAATCGCTTCTTTGGTGGGACTATTGCAGTGAATTAGCAGGTCATTGTCTACTGGTTGGATATCTGGTGGATTTCTTGGTTCAGGTCTGTTTAGGAGCTCTTCAAAGTGTTCCTTCCATCTCCCTCTCTGTCGCTCCACATTTGGTATGGTGTTGCCCATTTTGTTCTTCACTGGTCTCTCTACCTTGGTAAATTTTCCTGACAGCGTCTTAATGATTTCAAACAGTTCCCACATGTTCCCCTGGTGAGCTGCATCTTCTGCTTCTTTAGCAAATTTATCAACAAATCCTTCTTGTCCCTGTTGATGCTTTTCTTAACTTCCTTATTTGCATCTGCATACTCCTTCTGGAACATGTTATTCTGTGCTCGGGTGCGGCTGTTATTCACTTCTGATTTCTTTTTTTCCTTTCTTCTATTTTACTCAGCGTACCTGCTGTCATCCATTCTTTGTGTGCCTGTTTCCTGTTTCCTATCACTTCTTGGCATGTTGACTGGACTGTTTCTTTCATGCTTTGCCACTTTCCTTCGGTGGTTTCGTCTTCGAGTATTTCTTGTAAGGCTTGGAACTTATTGAATAGAGAGATTTTGAATTCTTCCTTTTTGGCTTGGTCCTTCAGGAGGGAGGTATTATACCGAGTCCTGTTTGCTGTTTGCTCGGTATAATGTCTCTTTAGCTTTAATTTCACCGTGGCCACAAGAAGATGGTAATCTGAGGCAACATCAGCTCCCCACTTAACACGTACGTCTTCGAGAGATCGCCTGAATTTTTTACAAATAAATACATGGTCTATTTGGTTCATCGCTCTCATGTCCGGTGAGACACATGTAGCTTTATGTATTCTCTTGTGTTGGAAAATACTCCCCCCTATGACCAGGTCTGCTGTGACACATAGGTCCGCAAACCTCTCACCATTGTAGTTCATGTCGCCTATCCCTTGCTGTCCCATAAACTCTTCGTACCCTGTGTTGCTATTGCCGATCTTGGCATTAAAGTCTCCCATGAGGATGACATTGTTCCTCCGTGGACGACCCTGGACTATGGTCATTACTCTATTGTAGAATTCTTCTTTGTCTCCTTCATCACTTTCATTAGTTGGTGCGTAGTATTGTAAAACATCTAGGTTGATGCTACGTTTCTTTGTCCGAAAGTTTTCTAAAAGAATTCTAGGTCCATGGGCCTACCATCCAATGAGTGCTCCTTTTGCTTCCCCTGATAGCATCATGATATGTGGGGCATCGTCTTCTTCGTATCCCGAAAATATCACCATCTCTCCTGAGGTCAGCCTCTTCTTTACCCATTCAGTCCATCTTGCTTCATTAATTCCGAGAATAGTGAGCTTATAGCTACTCATCTCATTGAATTTTTGTGCAGCTTTGCCAGCCTCTTACATGGTGCGGACATTCCAAGCTCCAATGATGGTGGTAGTCCTGGTAGAGATGATGTTTTTCGGCCTTATAGCTTCCAGGTTTTGGCTTCACTATTAGGCGTCATATTTTCCTCCTCAGTGAGTCCATCCTCTCCCAGGACTGAAATGTCTTTTGCTACTCTTTTCGGTGTTTTTGTAACTATGGTTTTTACACGGCAGGGTTGTTAGCCTTGCGCACAACCACTTGGGTGATTTCCCCTCACAGCTCAATGGGTTGCTGCCTTTGTTCGGGTTAGGTCCCTAGCATTTTTGGAGCCCTTCACTTCCTACAAGGCTGTAAGGCTGATTTTGGTCCGTCCCGGGTATTTTATTTCCCCGATACCCTTCATATCTGGTGGGCTTTCCCCTATCCGCCGGCTGGGCAGGCGCTCGATAGAAGGTAAGCATCTCCCACGAGGCTAATATATAGCTCATATTAAATGCATATATATTTTTTACCCGTCTTGCGTGAATATTGAAATATATAATTTTATATAGTTAAACAAATAATGTTTAAAGAATTACTTATTTTTAATTGAGGAAAATATTTTCTATCTTGGTTTATATGATTTAATATTGACTGATGTTGACTTAACAAATATATATATATATATATATATATATATGTATAATAAGGGTTTCATTTGCTTAATAAATTGCAGAGATAATAGTTGGTTAATTAAATAATATTTCCCAATCAAATAATAATAATTGTCTAAGGTCAAATTAAACAATTAATTGTGACACATGGTTATGGTCACAAGTTTTAATATCCGAAAAAACATATCCAACACCAGAGTGACCTTTATCATGTCTTTATAGCCTTTAAAAAAGCGTTCGACAGAGTGTGGCATGCGGCATTGTGGGCAACGATGCACAAATTCAAAATAAATGCAAACATCATTGAAGTGATCAAGAACCTTTTCAACAGAGCAACCAGCGCAGTACTCTTCAACAGCAAGCTGGGAGATTGGTTCAAGACCACTGTTGGTGTCAGACAAGGATGTTTACTTTCCCCCATCCTCTTCAACCTCTTCCTTGAGAGAATAATGACAGATGTGCTAGAAAACCATGTCGGAACAGTCAGCATTGGAGGGAGAAGTATAAACAACCTACGCTTCGCCGATGACATTGACGGCCTAGCTGGCAGCGAGGACGAACTAAAAGAATTCCTTGCAAAGCTAGAGAAAACATCAAAGGCGTACGCATGGAAATCAATGCAGAAAAGACCAAGGTCATGGCAAGTAGTAATTTCACAAGCGAGATTCGAATAAACGAGCAAAAACTCGAAGAAGTCTCCAACTTCAAGTATCTAGAGACCATAATATCCGACGAAGGCTCAAAGCCAGAAATTCTTGCCAGAGTAGCCCAAACAATGGCAGCATTGAGTAAATTAAAGCACATCTGCAAAATAAAAAGCTCTCCCTGAGATCAAAGATCTAGCTAATGCGCTCTCTGGCGATGTCGGTCTTTTTGTATGGTTGTGATGCTTGGACGCTCACTGCAGACCTCCAAAGAAGAATAAATGCGCTAGAGATGAGATGTTTCAGAAAGATATTGAACATCTCCTACACAGCGCACATCACAAACGAAGCGGTCCGCAACACAATAAGTATTGTCATTGGCCACTACGAGGACCTACTCACATCAATTAAGAGGAGGAAATTACGATGGTACGGACACGTGACAAGAACTGGGGGTCTAACAAAAACTATATTGCAACGCACAGTCCAGGGAGGATGGAAAAGAGGCAGACAAAAGAAGAGAAGGGAGGACAATATCAACAAGTGGACCGGCCTGTCATTCAGCGACTCTCAAAGGGCAGCACAGAACCGGGACAAATGGCGTGTGTTAGTGAGCGGTTCACGATGGTGCTCCAACGACATAACAACGGGTTAAGGGATAGTTCAAGTTCAATTTCAAGAAAGCAGGGATTTGTTTCCGTGTCCCTGAGTCCATACAGCTTATAATTAGTACCTGCCACTGGTTAGGTAGGGAGACAATGGCGGCTGAGAATAACGTGGAGCCCTCATTGCCGTGTCCTGTGAACGATGCATCCTTTGACAACAGACCGGAATGGTCTGCTGAAGCTTTAATCTTCTGTATAGAAGGAACTTCATTATAAACACGACAAAGATCCCCACTCACAATTATAACAATGTTTCAAGTCCCAGTTATGTCAATGACTTCTGTTACATGGTATCCCAAATCAAAAGTCCTCTGCCAAACAATTATTACACTGCTCTAAGGACCAGTTATAACAATGACTAGTGTCACATTGGGTTTCAAAACAAAGTTCCCGTCCTAGCTCATATAATTAAATGAAAATCAACATTTTAACAGAAATTCAATTTTATGGATGACATAAATCAATCCTGGTCACGATGTTGATGGATCTCAATCGTTTAGCCTGTTCAATTTCTTCACAATACCAACATTAAACATCAGCACAATATTCACCCCTGTATGATACATCATAATGACTCTCTCACGAGGAACTGATTGTATTATAATAACCCCCTTTCCAGTCCATGACGGACTATGAAGCAAGTAAAGTAGCCTTCATAATTTTTATTTAGCCACCACTAACGAGCATGAGATTGTGTGGCTAGCACAATGCCCCGGGGCCTTGATAGCACTGAGAATAGAGCCCATGACTCTCTTCTGTCTCTGTTCGGCAGTCCAGCGTGCTACCGCTAGACCACCGCGGCCCAAAATGATTGTATTAGTCTAACTAAAACTCAATACATAGTTTAATGCGTGGTCTGTAGCAACTAACTTTATATTGCGTTCTGTCGACACTGATGACCACTTTGCACCCATCAAACAGAACAAAAAAGTGGCCTCCACTCTCATTTTCTCTGATCTTATGCTAAAAAAACAAGCAGTCTCCACTCTCATTCCTTCTGATCTCATGCTAAAAGAGTGTTATGAAACAAAACCAGCTGTTACACACAAAATATTACAAAGAGAGCGGGTAAGGCATGAAAAGCATATTTTCATTTCAAATCCATGTTTCAAATCGCTATCCATGTGTCATTTCCTATCCATGTTTCAATTCCTATCCATGTTTCTCTTCCTATATATGTATATTTCACGTTTCAATAAGTGTGTAATTTTCGCTTATAATTTTAGGTTATTTCTCATTTGTGGAACATTTCAATTTCTATTTCTTAACTGAAGAATAGATATGAGTTTTAAATAATCTGCAAATGCGTGGCCTAGTGGTGAAAAGAATGTATAAACACAGTACGAATGGAATTAATCATTGAAAACAACATGCAATTTGAGTTACTGTTCCTTAAATTAAATTAAATAAATAGAAATAACAAAACGGTAAGTATCAGTAACTACCAAACAAGACAGTTCATTTAATGCTTGAAATGTTTTTTTTATTATTTCAAGCTAAGAATTTGTTTTTTACTACAGATAGTTTAGAAGACAGACACTGGGTTCTACCACCAGTTAAAGATCAAGCGACAAAATAGCGCGAAAATAAAAGCGTCTTAATTGTATGTTGAATATTTAAGAAATAATGGTGAACAATTAAGATTTAAAATTTCATTCCTTAAATAGATATAATAAATTTAAGATGGATCAAACATCATCACCAATACATGGCAAAAATAATCAAAGATTACGATTTAAGTAAAGTAGCGTTTTGCAAAACAAATTATTTAATTAAAAGAAATTTAGAAAATAAAAACCAACAACATCAAATAGAAAAAAAATGTATTTTATGTTCAAATAATTTATGTTAAAATACCTAAAAGAAGTCGTTTAAATATGAGACGCATTTAGGACTTTAAAATATTTCCTTGCAATGGCATTAATAGTTATAAGCATCGGGTCTTTTGTCTTCAATCTTTGTCAAATTGTGTAGTCATCTCTACGGGTAACAAGTAACAGTTACATCAATCCTGTATCTGGGTGAAGCCTCATACGTATTATCAGCTCCACAAGACCAAGATCCGTTGTGACGGGGGACAACGAAATCAAAAAACAATCTCTGTTTCATTGACCGGACGCTATCTAACATTGTCCCTACTTCCGTCCCATCTGGGTAGTACCACTTGTATGTAAGACCATTAGGATCACTGTAAGAAAGCAATAATCAAATAGTGAGTCTCAATTATATGTAAGTGTTAAGAGATTTATGGAGATAAAGTCAACTGCGACACGGTAACCGGGTAAACAAAAGGGGAACCACTCATATCTGCCCGAAAGGTCACCAATGCGGCAATAGGAACTGATTATGTATGCAAATGGAACCCCGTGAACTGTCAATGTCGCCTGACCATTGCGGCAATTAAGGACCAATAGGAAAATGAGTGAATATATTACGCATAAGTATAAAGGCTGACGCAACCAAGCCCCCGGTCTCTGTCCGCCCAGATGTTAGCAGGGTGTAGTGGCCAGTGTGAAAATAGTTCATGGAACCATATCTGCATCCATCATTGTAGTGGAAGAGCCGGCATTATTCTTACTGACCAGAATCCATTTAAGTTGAACTCTAGATTTGTTTACCCCGAGTATGTATATATATTTCCTACCATTACCTAAATATTAACCATTGTATAATGCCGTGTTGAAATTATTAGAATATGTTAACCCCATGATCGCCGTACGGGGCCACGTGCGATATTTAAATATCACACGTCTATTTCCTGACTAAATGTGATTATACACGCTCCATCATATAGATGGATCGAACATTACTATATGTGTACCTCAATCCACTTACGAGGTGTCAGCAAGATCGATCTGCGCCGTGGTGGTAGACATGTGATCCTAATTTTAGTCTCATATTATGTAATGTATTAGATAATAACTTGTTTTATATGAATGTATATTGATCCTCTTTTGGCACCTTGCTCTAAAGACTCGGTTGCCAAAAATGTGGATTAAACAGGCAAAACGGAGAAACTATAGATTTTTTTTTCTATTTTAGTCTGGCTCCTGGGCACACGCTAGTACAGGGAGACAACCATAACTCCTGACGGCAGTCCTGCCCAGACAGAGTTGTCGACACTATTTAGGATCAAGAGCAGGACCCACCGCTGTCCCAAGCGCCTTGGATCCGACACCCTACCTCATCCCTGCATACACAGTCAGGACATTGAGGAGGACGACACAGCAACTACCAGTTGTTACGTCCAACGTACAACTGAAGCCAACACACGCACACCGCACATGTTGTTGCCTGTACGTGTACACGCATTACACGTACGGAAGCCAGCTATTCACACTCCGGGATCGCCGATGTCACCTGGGCCATAGGTGATACAGCCTACAGAGTATCAGGGAATCGAAAGATCCAGCTCGTGGGAACCTGCAGTACCAACTACACACCCCGGCACTGAAGGAGCCTAGTGTAGGGCATAATTACAAAGCGGACCGCTTCATTGCACACAGATGCAGAGAACAGTACACAACGACCGAGGGAACACGGAGCGGGGCGAGACGACCCAAGCAGAGAATGACCCCATTACATTTGAGTACCAACCCAATAAACAATAGGTCACGTGGCATAACCTTGATGATGATAGAGTTAAGCCAAATAGGGGATAATTAATTTGTTATATCACTACTCCCATTTGGAACTAGTTTCCGCTGTTGTACAAATTGTATAATGAATTTCATTGTGTTACATTTTACAACCCTTTTAGTCTGTTGATTATCGATTGCAAGAGATCACTAAAGTTTATACGTTGTGAGCGGGAAGGTGATAAGTTAAATATTACAACCCTAGGCAACTTGCCAAACATAGATATACATCTTTCTCGCAACAGTAAGACCACGTGGATCACTGTAACAAAGCAATAATCACACATTTAGTACTACTTGAATGTGAGACCTCTGGGATCACTATAAGAAAGCAATAATCATTAATTTAGTCTCACTTATATGTAAAACAATTTAGATCACTCTAAGAAAGCAATAATCACACAGTTGGTCTCATTTATATGTAAGGTTCTTTAGATCACTGTAAGAAATCAATAATCTTATAGGTATTCTCACTTGTATGTAAGACCATTAGGAAAAATGGAAGAAAACAATAATCACACAGTTGGTCTCATCCTATATAATAAAAGGCAAGTTACTGTCCCTTCTGTGCGGTCATCTATAGCGATTGGTCCATCAAGCACAAATTACTCCTACAGCCAATCATATTGAACACGTTTACGCCATTTACGTGGACGTTAAAAACGATTTATTTTTGGTGCAGTATTTCTTCCAAGACTTTATTTTGAGTTATGCGCGTTGCGATTTATAGAAAAAAGCTCTGTTTTTACGAGTTATTTATTTTAACTATAATGAATAGTATTTTTGCGCGATGCACATGTAATGCCGGTCGAGACGGCTCTTGGAGGGGAGTTACAACATGCCACCGAATGGTGGCGGAACGTCCTTGGACGGGCTTTGTTGCTCGTTTATATGTAAGGCCATTTGGATCACTGTAAGAATGCAATAATCTTATAGTTAGTCTCATTTGTATGTAAGAACATTAGGATAACTGGAAGAAAGCAATAATCACAAAGTTAATTTCATAAATATGTAAGACCATTTGGATAACTGTTAGAAAGCAATAATCACAAAGTTAGTCTCACTTGTATGTAATACCATATGAATAACTGTAAGAATCCAATAATCACATAGTTAGTACTACTTGTATGTAAAACAATTTTGATCACTGTAAGAAAGCAATAATCACACAGTCCGAGACGAAACTTCCGGGGTCGAAGTGTCCGTATTTTGTAACGTCACAAATTTTGGAAGCTATATAATGACAACCACTAAAACTATTTCGCCAAATTATGAATCACAACTTAAAGGGATCTATATATGCGTTACTCAAAAATATATGTAATCAAAATTAATCGATTAATTTGTTGGTTTTTTTCAGATTATTCGAACATTTGTTAAAATTTATTTCAGCAATAACTAATCATAATATTTAGAAATAGTGTTTAAATATTTTAATAAACATATATTTTTTAAAAAAATAACATTCTAAATAACATATTTTTTACAAGAATTCTTGATCCTTCTCAAAAATACATAAAAAGCGCATTTCAAAAATTTAAGTGGACACATTAAAATTCTTACTCGTTGTAGAAGATGCATTCAAGAGTGATTGAGTCATTTATCCTTACTCGAACGTCGGGTGATGAATATTGCAGAAACGGTCGAAACGGTTGAAACGGTATTTCATCTGGATCTGTGTGATAAAAAATCATTTGTAAGTCAGTTCTTGTAATGTCTAAGTTAAAAAGAAACATAAACATGTCATCATCTAATGCTTTTTAATAGCATGTCAACACGAGTGGGTAATGTTTGTATTATAATAGATACATTTGAGGCTCAACCTCCACCGCAACACCAAATATCAAGCAAAAATATAGTCTAAAGTACCAGGGTCCGTCTAAACTTATGATGTGATTTTGTTGACCACCAAATCAAATCCACACACACACACATACACACACACACACATATATATATTAGACATTATTGATAATTACGTACTTTAAAGTGAAAGTAATACAAAATAAAGCACATGATGTACGCTCTGTATTTATTTCTCGAAGACCTCTGATTCCACATCTTGTAAAACATCGTCAGCTAGGGACGAGGTTGTGAGCCCCACTTTAGCTCTGCAGCCAACGATAGATTAGTGTGGTGAACTTTAATCCCAGAATGAAAATCTCTGTTCTTCTTGAGTTGAATGAACCAGAACCCCTCACTCCAGTGGCCAATTTCATCTTGCATCCAAGCACAGAGCATCGTTTCGATGTCCTGGTTAACTCATTCGACGCTCCCCTGGCTTTGTAAGTGGCGCAGCAATCCATGAACGATCTTCAAGGTGGGCCAGTACACCTTTAGGATGTTTACCCCATTGTTTGCAAATTCCCTGCCGTTATTGGACTGTAGAAATATTGAATTACCAAGCAATGTAAATATGACCACGAGCTGGTATGCTACCTTTTGTGCCCTCTTTGTCTTCAAGGCCCTGAGAACCACGAACTTGGTGGCATGATCTTAATACACCATTATAAATGTGTATTTCTCATCAGGATGTGATTGAAAGTCGATGAGATCGACCTGACAACGATATTTGAATTCAGATAAAGCCATTGGCTTGAATAAAATGCCTTTTTTGACGCCTATTCGTTTAGTTCTGGCAAGGTTCACTAAGCTTAATACACAGTTTAATATCATGGCGGTTTTCTTTCTTGAATTTATGTGAACGTTAATTCAATATTGTGTCAGGTCCTCCATATCCAATGGCCAAATGGGCATATAAAGTACGGCAAAAAAATCTCGGAGTCCATGAAATAAAACAGAATGGCACTCACGCCTTCTTTAACATGTTAGATAAAATTAATCTTATTTTCCACCATCATGACATCATAATGTTTCACCAGCCAATAGTCCCGTGGTTCTTGCTTAATGGTGGTCTTAGCCAATTACACATCGTACACCAATTCTTCGTAACAATTTTGGTTTTTAAAAAACGCTGTTTTTAGCAGCATTGGCTCTTACTTTAGATAACACCTGGTTGAACCATCGTTGCATGTCAAAATGACGTGATTCCTGTCCTAGCAATCCAAGGAAAAACGTTATGGGGAACGTCTGTGGAATCTCATGCGGATGATATAAACTAACGTCGTGTGAAGAATTTTGGCATTAATGTCTTTGATACGTTAGTGGAACCTAGTATAGGCTAAACGTTGTCTTAAAATAACTTTCAACACATACAGACTTCGATTTCCATCATCAAACAACGACCAAATTGCCACCGCCCACCTCAGTGGCTGGAAAAATGGCGAGGGTAGGCCAATTACATACTTTGCCGGACGACAACTAGTCATTCTATAGAATTCCTAGGCTATGTATGAAATAGAAATCATTTCATTTTTGCCTAAAACCACAAGACATCCTATACAGTGGCTAGGCATTCTGTAGAATGTCTGAATTTTACAATCTGCCCTTAACATTTATATTGAAAAGAATCGTTATTAAATCTAAACAAGGTTAGAAATCATAATTATGCTATTATTAAATAAATTCATACATCATACAATGTTATTTATAAAATAGTTTCAAAGAGCAAGTAAATTTAAAAACAATGCGTACATTCTACATTCGACTAAGGTTGCAGGAGAACTCGTGGGAGAACAGGAGTTGTTCCAGTCAAGTTTTCCCTCTGACAATTAATGACAGTAGAAGATGGATATCCCAGTCCTTTTAGTTGCCTTTAACGAAAGATCATATCATTTTCATCAGTACCAAGTTGAAACGTTCAGCCTGACCGTTGCCAGAGGAGTGTCTTCATGAAGTTTTTGTCTGATTGATGTCTAATAGGTTCATGACTTGTTTAAATATTTTACTTTGTTAATTTGATCCATAATAAATAATACCTTCCTGTCTTTTAGGATCTCTTGTTTTTGAGGCGATGTCTCGCTCTCCTCCAGCATCGTTCCTCATTTACACTAATAATCTTGTTCATTCTCCCCCAGCCTCGGGTTTTCGTACTCTGACCTGTCGTGGCGAGTATACGAAGAGTATGAATTACCCTTTGTCTTATCTGGAACAACTAGACTCCCTTGTTACTTTGTCCGGCGTACTCTAATCATTAACAATATATGCCAGGAAAACGTATCTAATGTTTATCTAATGTGTCACCTATCTCTTCATGTATATCCCTTAAGACAAATTCAGATGCATTATCTCTAAATGCAATTATGAGATAGTCAAGTTTTCATTCTGTGCTCAACTTGAACTCTTTAGCAAACGATTAGAACTGGAAAATAAACTGTTGCCTGTCAGGTTTCCCATTAAACGGTCTTGTTTGTCAAATGGAGGTAAGGCCATCGTTGTGTTTTCTCTGCGGGATCGTTAAATTTACAAAACTTTAATTTCTCTGTGGGGACGTTGCAAGGTTGAATCCCATCGCTGATACCAAATGTAAGGAACCTTGCTATACGTTGCTCTTCTACATTCTTAATCAAACACAAAGACGTCAATACAGTGATTAATCAAGTTCACTGAGCACATATTTGAATGTCACATACACGCTATTCTAACTTCACTCGCTACACGACACTCATTGTGTCTACTTCCACTAGACTCTGTAGCTAGCGTCCCTCTTTCTCGTTCCTCGGCTCCCCCAAAAATCTCTTCCCTCTCCTACAAAAAGTAATATCGTTCCAATCTTCACTCTCCGATGTCCGACAATCAATATTCTTACGCCGAACTAGATTCTTAAGACCCGAGCTGCGGCGGCCTGGCCATGTGACGTTTCCTGTAATCGTTTATCTAGACAACAGCATCTGGTCTACACACGACCCTTTTTCTCCAGGTCATACGAAACTTGACTGGTCTTTCATCTAACAACCAACGTGTCACAATTCCGATGGTCAGTAACTTTGATCTCACCTTTGACCTATAGACCTGTCATGTCAACCTGCGAGGTCATTCTTTTGAATTACCATCAGCACGTCCTGACTCTTTATACCTATACTCAATACTCAAAAAAAATTTCTCGTCAATTACTCCACAGTGAGTTCCCCACAATACGTATATATATATATTTATATACGTATATATATATATAAATTACCTAATATATATGTATATACATATATTAGGGAATTTGATAAAATAATTTAAATTTAATCCTTAATTCGTGACAAATTAACGTTTAATTATTCGTTAATTTCTCTTAAAGCAAAATATTGAGATTTATGGTGTCATAATTCAAAAGTAACATTTATTTAACGTACTTGTTGAAAATCCAAATAACACTGGAATGTCTTATTTATATGAAACCACCAGACCCGAAGTGCTTTGCAACCATCTCATTAATTAAACAACCCATAAAAATAATGTTTTTGATTATAAAGTCCTTCTATATGAGACTTAATTAAAAGGAATTACGGACACTTCGCCACAGGACATTTCGACCCAAGGACGTTTCGACCCCGGTCGGTTTGACCACGGACGGTTCAACCACAGACGATTCGACCATGGGCGAGTCAACCCCGGACATTTCGACTACATGACCTTTTGACCCCATGACGTTTCGACCCCGGACGTTTCGACCCTTTCGTGTCTACACCGTAGATAATTTTTTGTTTTCTTTACTTTTTAAAATGTATTGTTTTTATTAATCTTTGGTATACAAAATAATTTAACTTAATATTAGTATGCGTCCATTAATATTTAAATACAGTTTGAAATAGTTATTTGTGAAGTTAAATTTACGACAATTTGAAAAAAAAGTATATAAACGTACAACCAGTCAACATTCAACGCGAATTCATGATTGTGATAAATGCGCCGTTCCTCTGAGTTAGAAAGTCCTTCCAAACATGTCCAACTCCACCCCCACCACGTCCTATGTAATCGTACAATAAAAAGACAATGTGTTCAGATAATTCTTTCTAAAGGTGCACACACTCTCTGCCCCCACTCACTTTATTTACCTTCCCCATGACCATCGCCAGCACACAGCGTGTTGTGGTGGTCACTCAGGCTAGCCTTCGTAACATGTTAACCCCCGTAAAAATTGTAAACTTCAATGACGTAACGTTCAGTCAGGTCATACGGGCCCATTCAGCTTGAATGTTATTGTCTGCTAGGCGGTGGTATTAACTATTGAAATTTATTAACTTTAAATGTAGACAACTTTGTATGTCGTATTAAAATCTTTATTTCTTCAAGGAGGTCTTAACGTGTTAAGGAACAGAAGAAACGGAAAGTGATTGGAAGGGCGCGGGTTAGTAATGGTATTATTTTTGTTAAGAAAAAAGAAGGAAAAAAAAGTTAACTTATTTATGTTATAACTGTGAAAGTATTTGAGCCACTGAAATATATACATTTTTTTAAACCCATAATCAATAAGGTCCCTTTTAATTGAGTTTGGGATAGGAGTGAAGATTTTGATGTTTTTTATGGATAATAATAATAATATAAAAAAATTAATTTAAAATAAAAAAGTTTTACAAATAAATAAAAACATTTCACGGTGTAGAAACGAAATGGTCGAAACTCCTTGGGGTCGATCTGTCCGGAGTCGAATCGTCCGGGGTCAAATCGTCCGTGGTCGAACTGTCCGTGGTAGAACTGATCGGGTCGAAACGTCCTGGGGTCGAAACGTAATGTGGTCGAACTGGCGGGTCAAACAGTCCGGGGTCGAATCGTCCGGAGTCGAAGTGTCCGACCACCAAGTAAAAGTACTGATTATTTTCTGTATAATAGTCAACGCGCGACAAACATTTCCATACTGAACGTGACTGTCCATAAAACATGTGGATGTGGTCATCAATGGCTAGAGTGTATTACAGTGAAATGTGGAGGACAACAATAGCAGAAGGCGTTATAGAGATACATAGTGATAAAGTAAAATGAATTAATTTAATTACGATACCTTCAATCGATCTGAAATGTTAATATAATGCATGGTTAGTTGACACAAATGTATGTGCACAATTTCAGCTAGACAGGATCAAGGGAAACGGGTCATTTTTTCACTTTTGTTTTTTCAGTCAGACCGGCCAAGAGATCATGAAAGGTAAGACGACAAGACGGTAAAGTTAATATAAGCGATTTATAACGGAATTAAAATGAATAAATTTAAAAGAACCAATGAGTTGTTTGTTTTAAAAACAATTAAACAAAAATAACTTCGCTTATGTGTGCAAATAAAAGTCCAAGTTTCATAGGATAAATGAATTTATAATTTAAAAGCTTAAAGAAGGAAAAAAAACTATATTAAGAGCCTTGGCCCCAAAAACAATCACAAATTAATTTTTTTGATTCCCATTGTACTCAAGCTATATTTTTCAACACTTTGGGCCCTCAGCTACGAGAGAATGGACATTATACGTTCAGTAACCTAGAGTAATTTAATATAGGCTCTAAGGTTTTTTTATACTAAGTTTGGTAAACAATAAGGTATTTTCTCATTATTTAACGCTGAAAATATTTTTATATAGCTAATATTGGAAAATTAAAAACGACATTAAGGTTCCCTTGGCCCGATTCCGTTCAAGATGTACATTTTAAAAACCTGTTCATTAACTTTTTTTTCATCACGGACATATTTTTCACGATCAATAAAAAATTAGTGGGAAATAATATCTTATCGTACACAAAAAAGACACTGGGGGCCCCTGGACCCGAAGAAATTGACATTAGAAGTGCCCTTAATGTTTTTAATTTTTTTTTAATATGGGCTACCAAGTTTTCTGTATACAAAGTAGGGTTAAGATCAATTCATTTATTCATTATTTAACGCATCAATTTTCAGATAGCTCAAATTAGCAAAAAAAATTGCATTAAGGGACCCAGGGACCATTTAGTGAAAGATATAAAGTTTCAAACACATGTTCAATTCATTCAATTTCCTAATGAATATATTTATTTGTATATCTCAAGATCGTAATTGCCCTAAAAAAAGTGGGCGCCACGGCGCAGCAGCACAACCTATATATATATAAACAATATAATTTGCAATGTGGTCTGTAGTGTCTGTCCTTGACGCTAATTTAAGAAAGCAGCGCACCCAAATAACTACACCAATGCATCAAAAGTTGTGCAAATTAATGATACGCTGTAAAAAATATTATATGACGTCATTGTTTTAGCTCATATTTTAATTTTGGAAAAGGTAACAATGTAAAAAGAGGATTTGATGATGGTTAATTATAACATTTAAAAAAAACAAAGGGGGCGCCGTAGGGGTCCTACAACTCCTATTATAAAATACTTTGTGTGCATTTCAGAAAGTTTAATATTTCGTATTTATCAAACAAGGACAAGTTATTTGGGCTTTTTAAAAAGTTCGGCGACGTAGGCGCTCTAAAAAAGTGCATTTTTCAAAATAAATAGATTTTACCTTAAAACTTCCGTCATTTTGGACGGGTGATACGCTAGTATATAAATATATATATTAACCCTAACGCATTAATGTCAAGTTTATTGACATTAATTGGCTCTAAATATGAGGGGGTTTTATTGAAATATAAACTGGCGAGCCTAACAATCTTGCACATAACTTTAGATTGTCTCAGCTCAAGTTTCCGATACTGTAGTGGATGTTTCGTTTACATGTGATATTTAAAGCGAAGTGTAGAACCATGGTAGCAAAGTTCCCTATAAGCAGTGCGGCTGCGCAGATATTTGACCGACGCCACGCAGGAGTTTAGAATCGCCGCGCAGCAAATCTTGTAAAGTATTGACACAAAATGGACTTTGAGCAACTTTGCACACTAGTTGTTTTTTTTTAAATTTTCCACTCGAACCAACGAAGCTTAGACTTAAAGGGAACATGGCAAGGTAGTTAAACGATTTCTCTCAATTAACAAAATAACTTTTATCAACAATTTGAACAGTCAAGTCAGTCAATAGTTTAAAACCAAACTGTTTGTGTAAGTATAAGGAAATTAGTTAATTTTTATCAGCCTAAATATTTTACTTTTTGGCTTCCAGTACATTTAAAAGTGGAGGGTCAATTAATCATTAAAATATATATTGTTAAAAAAATTTAACGATTATTAAAAAGATTAATCGATAATTTTTGCAGCCCAATATATATATATATATATATATGTATATATATATATATATATATATAATATATATATATATATATATATATATATATATACACATATATACATATGTATACACACATAATGCAAACTTGGATGCTTTGGACAGCTTCTCCTAAATGCTATGGATCCAAGATATCCAATACAATGTCCATTATAGACAAAATAAAAAGTAGAATTGGCAAGGCAGGTGCCACGGTGGCTGGAATAAATAAGATCTGGCAAAACACTAAGCACAGCAAAAAACCAGTCAGTGTCTATAGAACGTGCGTCATTAGTACGCAGCTCCACCTGAGTGAGACTTGGACAACTTATAAATCTCTTAGTGAAATCGTAATAGTTTCCATTTGAGGTACCTTCGTCATAAACTCATATCCTTGGCACTAAATGGCAGTACAAAGTGTCAAATAGTGAAGTCATGATGCGTGCCAGTACCCAAACCATGTTCTCAGTCCTTTTTTAAAGACATATATGACGGCTAGGAAATGTAAAAAGAATGAGCCCTAGCCGCTTCCTCAAGTAAATTTTGTATGGAGAAATCGCATCGGGACTTTGGAAGACAGGTCGCCCACGTCTGCGATTTAAAGATGTCTGCTACAGGGACATGAAAGCAGCCATAATACGCACAAGGGAATAGGAGTATAAGCTGGAAGACCGATCTACGTGGTGCAAAGTTTTAAAAGAGAATTTTATAGTATCCGAGGGAAAAATATTTCCGAGGCTACAGAAAAAAGACCTAGAAATAATGCCAAAACTTAGGAAGCACACACCTGGTGAACAAAAGCTGTGGTAAAGAGTGTCACTCAAGGATAGGACAGCA
>CALYLW010001231.1:22371-37371 GCA_944989445.1 Ampullaceana balthica | reverse complement strand
GATAGATAGATAGATAGATAGATAGATAGATAGATAGATAGATAGATAGATAGATAGATAGATAGATAGATAGATAGATAGATAGATAGATAGATAGATAGATAGATAGATAGATAGATAGATAGATAGATAGATAGATAGATAGATAGATAGATAGATAGATAGATAGATAGATAGATAGATAGATAGATAGATAGATAGATAGATAGATAGATAGATAGATAGATAGATAGATAGATAGATAGATAGATAGATAGATAGATAGATAGATAGATAGATAGATAGATAGATAGATAGATAGATAGATAGATAGATATTTTTTTTTCATTTTGATTTTTTTAAATTAACTTTATCTTGTTCCAGGACACTTAGCATTTTCAAAATGTTATGTAATTCTAGTTGTATTTTGAGATGTCCAAGCGCTCGTGGTATTAGTTAAATGGAATATATTTTTGATGGCTTCCGGTAGTGAACGTGGTCGGTAGGGAAGACAAACATAACGGCTTTGATCCTAAATCTGTCTTTGGTCGAAACGTTCTCATAAGTATAATTGTATTTGAGCTTAGTTAGCAAAGAATAAGTATAGGAAGTGGTTGTATTACAATTGATATTTTCTTTTGATTACCCGTCTTTGGAGCTTTTTGTCTTTTACTTACTTAAGTCAGTAACATGTATCACAACATCGTGTCCTAATATTGTGATACCAAGCTTAGGACTATTGACCACGCAGTAGTAAATTCCAGTGTCGTTTTTGAAAACTGGTGAAAAACTGAGAATTCCTGAAAAAGAAATATGACATTTTCGTTCTATTCAAATCACCCAATGAAAAAACAAGTTAAATTGGAGTAGTTTTAAATGTATTTCGTCCAATGAGTGTTGCAGTGAAATAGTAATACGTACATCTTAAAATTATCTAGATAAATACACTGTGTAGTTAACGTACTCATGTCTGTGTTTTCTTTAGCATGATACTTACCACTTAAACTCACGTAAACACGACCTGTGGCCTCAATTGCTTTCGCCTCGAAACCAACAAGTCGATACCAAACGAAACTGATATCATCGCCAACGAATGTACCTTCAACTGTGCAGTTGTTCGTTAGGAATGTATACTCCTCAACTGCATAGCTTTCAGTCGTATCGTTTTGGTTGGTTTGTTGAATCCCTGTTAAAATATTAGTATAAAAAGTACAATAAATATATATATATATATATTTTTTTAAAAAAGGGTTTACATTACCAAATAACACATTTTTATTTGTTTTTAAATTTAAATTCTTATTATTGTTTAAAATTTTTAAAAAAATTTAATCATTTTTAAAATCATTTTTATATATCTTTTCATTTGATCATGATCTATTTTGACTCGTATTATGTAACTTGTGTCAAAGAGATATATCCACCAAAAACAATTGAATGTGTGTGTTATTTCCACAGCTAAGACCATTCAAAAATACTTGGTTTATTAAAAAGTGCGGTTAGGTACATGAGAAAAGCACAAATCCTATAAGTGGGATACAATTATATCATTTGTAATGGGAAACAACGAAGGTTTCAAATTTTTTTGATGTGTCGGGAAGTGATGTTTATCTAAATTAATTATATCCTTTCTTCAAATATAGTTTTCATAACGGTTTTACTGCATCATTACATTGAAAATTTTAACGTATATACTCGTTCTATAGCCGACTTTCTTTGGACAAATCCAGAGGAAAATGTTTGGGGGTCGGTTTACGATCTGGTCATAGGCGATGTTTGAATGTACATCGATTCATTGAATATGTGTGTTGTTATTGAAAATCATCAAGTTTTTTGTCTAGGTTCTACAAGATTCGACTGCTCTATCACAAGCTTTGAAATGTTATTAAACATCTGCACTTACCTTATGTTATTTAATATCTGCACTTACCTTATTTATTAACTTTATTTATTTGTATGAGTGTTTTAATAAATTACTTTTAAAATTTTGATTGAAAAAAAAAGCAGAGTGATATCCCTTAGCGTTAGGCCAATGTCATAATTGAGGGTAAATCTATATAAAATTATTTGCTATTAAGTTTTTAAAAAATCTTATTTTAATGTCATAATTGATTAATCAAACTGATTAAAAATGTTATGTTATAATACTTTGAAAGTTTGAAAAAGAAATATATTAATTTTTTTTAAAATTCGATCAGTACATACGAGACTTAATGATGTCGTACTTTATGTGACCACTGTGCCTGAAGTCAGATTTTCGAATAGTGCACGTGAAAGATTTGAATTGAGGGTTATAATCAAACGTTATTGGATTTTTATTAGTAGTGGATAGCATTTCTATATTATCTGGGATGTTGGATATAAGACTCCTAATAGTTGCTATTTTCACAGTCCAAGTGTAACTGAAAAATACATGTAAAGAATATGTATATAAACATGTAAACGTCTCATATTTTTCAAAAATATATTCACATACGTATAGTACATCACACAAAACTCTCAGACGTCATATTGGTAACTTGAGCAGTAGTATTACTCGTACAGATACCTTGTCCTTAAGGATCAGGGTATTTAAAAGACACACAATTTTATTTGTAGTAAACCATTTATTGTTGTTGTTTAAAAAAAATACCCTGAGATTACATAGAAGTCTAAATTACTAGAAATCTATATAAGTTACAAATATTTATATTTTATAGTGCAAGGATTTGTACTTCTCTCTTTCTCTGCTACTGTATTAAAGCGATACTTGACCCTTTTGTCATTAAATTCAAGTATAAGAAAAGAATACAGTAAACCAAAGACATTATGGGCGTCAATAATTTTAGTCCCTTATTATAAATTCTTTGAAACGATATTATAAAAATGTTTTTTTTAATAGAATATTTTTTTGTAAAATTGACTCTTCTGTGCATGGCAAACACCTTTACTTGAGGAAGAGTTTGATACTTTAACATACGGAGGAAATAGAAACTCGAAAAAAATCCATCAGGGGACAATGTCTGATTGTTAGTGTGTCTCTGTTTCCGTCAGTTGAGAACGTCTGATTTAATAAGTGCCTATTTTGTCGTTAGCTTTCAATGCATGATTGCTAAAAGGATTTTTTTACCGTCATTTGTCAATGTCTGATTACTGTAGTGACCTTTTTGCCGTCACTTGACAATGTCTGTTAAATGAAGTGAATTGCATTAACTCCTACACAACGTCTTTTAAACGAAATTTCTCTCACAAACTTTTTAAAAAAATTACCGTTTCCAGGCCGTGGAACAAATGGTACCAAGCCATGCAACACATTTTACCTAGTAATGGAACAAATGGTACCTTGCCGTGGAACAAATGGTACCGGGTAGGGGAACAAATTGTACCTGACTGTGGAACAAACGGTACCGGGCCGTGGAACAAATTGTGCCAGGTAATGGAATAAATGGTACCGACCGTGGAACAAATTGTACCGGTTCGTGTAACAAATTGTACCGGACCGTGGAACAAACGGTACCAGGCCGTGGAAAAAATGGTACCGGGTAATGGAACAAATGACAATGGGCAATGGAACAAATGGTACCGGGCCAAGGAACAAATGGTACCGTGTCATGGAACAATGGGAACAAAGGCCATGGAACGAATGGTACCTGCTCGTTGAGCAAACGTTACCGGTCCATGGACCAAATGGTAACGGGCGATGGAAAAAATGGTACCGGGCCTTGGAAAAAATAGTACCGGGTCGTGGAACAAATCTTAGCGGGCCGTGGAACAAATGGTACTGTGTCATGAAACAAATGGTACCGTGTCGTGGAAAAAATGGTATCGTAAAATGGTACAAAGATACCGGGACGTGGAACAAATGATACCGATTCTTGGAACAAATGGTACCGGATTGTGGAACAAATTGTACCAGTTCGCCAAAGGAACATTTAATTATTTACACTTGACAGCTGTGTATTTCTTAGGGATAGTACGTCTTCCCATACACAAGCTACAAAAACTTGTAATCCGCTATGGCAGCACTTCACGAAACGAATATCAGTGACACATTAGAGCAGATCAGAACAACCACTTACACTCAACATTTGCGCCTTATTTCCGTGATCTCCTGCGGGCGCTCTTTTGTCGTTCGCGCCGCGAATTTGATGGGTAACTCTTTTTTCCAAACTAATCCACTTCTATGTCCGTTTTTTTCCACCTTAATTTAGTAGTATATTGATTGATTTTATTAAACTTCTAAAATAAAACAAAGCAAACTAGCACCTGTTTGAGCAGCTTTGTTAGAAGATGGATGCTGTGCATAGATACATATCTTTGTACACACAAATAAAATGGTTTTCCAAGAAAACAAAATGCTAAACAGAGTATTTTCATTAAGAGAGCGATTAAAAAAAAATTTCAGAAAAGAAATAATCGCTGGAAGCAAATTTCATTTACAAGGTTTCGGTCGCAAAACTGCCTTACCTGTTTGACATATTCAGCAAGCTCAATGAACTCAATATGTACCTTGAGCTGAAAAATAAACTGTTTTCAAGTATACTTACAATGTACATGCATTTAAATACAAACTTGAGTTGTGCGGATGGCGCAATTTGGATATGTTTCAAACATTAGCGGACATTCTAGGTGAGATTAAGCCTTGGCATTCATTACCGCAGTTGTTGCAAGCTCACTTGTCTTTGCTTTTAAAAAGTTTGAGAGTTCCTTCCAAACCACATAAGTGAAACATTTATGAAAAAACCAGGCGAATCTCGCCTTTGTGCAAGAAGAATTTCAACTGCTCGAGATTCCAAATGATTGCATGATATCATGAGATTGCCACCATAGCAATTAATTCCATATTGCCTTTTCCGACTCCTATATGTGTGAAGCGGGGTTTTCTTAAGTAACAGCAATAAAAAAACACACCAAAAAAACACAAATAACAAACAAAGTAATAAAGTTGATAACATCAGCACACATCGGATTTCATTGTCTCCCATTACCCTTCGATGGAACCGTCTTGTTGCAGAAACACAAGCTCAGTGTTCTCATTGATTCAATTTTCTAGTAAGTTAAAGTATTAAATATTTTTTAATTTATTTTTTGGTGTGATCCTATTTTATTTTTTATAGGAATGGATTCTCTCTGGATTTGGAAGGAATTCTTTTAGTTTGTCCTCGCTCCCAGCTATGCAATATATGTCATCGGCGAAGCGTAGATTGGTTATAATTCTTCCTCCGATGCTCACTGTTCCGACATGGTTTTTAGCAAATCTGTCAAAATCCTTTCAAGGAAGAGGTTGCAGAGGATGGGGGAAAGTAAGCATCCTTGTCTGACACCAACAGTGATCTTAAACCAATTTCTCAGCTTGCTTTTGAAGAGTGCTGCTATAGCTGCTTTGTCGTATTGGTTCTTGATCACTTCAATTAAAGATGTTTTTTTACAGAGCAATCTCAGATTAAAGATTTGCTCCGTTGTTCTTTTTCCTGCTCTGAAGCTCGCCTGCTCTTCTGAAATGATTTGCTCTGCTTGTGTTTTCAGTCTGTTTAATATGATCATAAGAAGAACTTTGCTGGTGTGACTAATCAGGCTGATTGTAAGGTAGTTCTGAAACATCTGTAAATTACCCTTCTTTGGGAGCATGATAACCTTAATCTTTAACAAAAAAAGCATTGATTATCAAAGTGTACCGTTGTCTAGTTCGTGAACAAACATTTTGCTTACTTTTTCACGAATTTTTTTGAATTGTTTTTTTGTCCAGCATTAACAGTTTAAAATTAAATCAACAACACATGTTTTGTAGGTTTGTAAAAATAACCTATGTACTCTAAAAGCTAAACAGTTAATGAAATCGCACAAGTGCGTTTTCTAATGTTGCTGTCACACGAGATTTTCTACCATTTATAAAAAAATATAAATAAAAATGAATTGATTGCTTCCCTTCCTTAAAATATACAATTTAATCTTTTCGACACAACAACACTTACACATATAAGCAGAATATTTTTTGAAATTAGTAAACATTTTTTGTTTGTTATCTAGAAGCTTCTGTGTTCTTCTATCACGTTTATGATAATTGTTTTTCAAAATGACTTACGATGCGTTTTCTCCATGAAAATGACGTTTACAATCTAATCTATTGTTCACTGGCGCTGCGTAAAACGTTAATAGCCTTGGTGACTCCTCTGTACACGAATCTTTGGTTTACATAAGGAAATAATTTGAAATGACAGTGGAAATTTTAGTTTGATTACAAAAAAAAATAATAACATTAAAAAAAAATAATAATAATTTTAAGATGTGCGTTTAATAGGATGTTCTACAAAGAGTGGAAATATAGATTATATGCGACAGGTTATCAACAGGCAGTTGCGTCACTAGGGAGATTTGGTGGGGAAGGGTTACACCATGGGTGAAGTAAACAAGTGGGTTGGCAACAAAGTCTAAATATTTAATGTGTACGATTTTAAGTCAAAAGTAAACGGAAAATATTTACCTAGAAAATAATAACAAATTAAAACTTATTAATAAAAAAAGCACTATTAACCTGCAATAATAATAAAGCTCCAATAATCTACAATAAAAGTAATTAGCAAAAAAGAAAAGAAACCGCCCCACTGGAGAGAGAATACAAAAATGCTGGACATGAAAGAGTTGATGTCTTTTTTAAAATGAAATAAAGCCAAATGAGCTTTGACATACCGACACCATGGAATAAGCCGGTGAGACATAACCCACCCCACTACTCACTCCGCCACTGTGGGTTAGTGGCAATAATATTTTTGACATACCAAAACCATGGATTAAGCTGGTGATACGTCACCAATCTCACCAATGCCTTCACCACATTTGGTTAGTGGCAATAAGATTTTTCTCTTCCTATTTTTGGCGCTTTTTTTAAAATGTTGAAAGTTATGCATTAAATGTCTTTGAGTTAGTATTTTTATTTCATATATATTTATTAAAGCCGCGAAAACATGTATTTTTCTTGTGTCCATTAACCTCTTGGTCGTGGGGGTTCTAATGTTTCCAGTATAACTTTCTCGGGGCTTGGTAGACCTTGGTGGCACCCATCCCCTCTCCAACTCAGCGGAGGCCTTTTTAGCAATAGTCATTCATCAAAATTTTGTATAGTGGCTTTAACGTGGGCTTGATTCTACGCCCCTCAGCTGGTGAGTCGAGCACAGTATTGACTTCGCTATCCAGCCGCCTACATTTATATCTATGTAAATAAAATGCACTTTAAGAAACTTACTTTTCTTGTGTATAAGTAAAATATCCTTTAACAAGATATTATTTTCACACGAAATAAATTCAGTCTTGTCTATTTCTAATGAAACAATTTTCACTAAAAGGTAGCTGATGTGTACGTTTGGCAGCCGAAGTAAAATTGATTTTGAATGAAGCCGATCAGAAGCGCTCATCCGCTACTGCAGCGAGGTTTTTTGAAATGTTGAAAAACGTCTGTTTGGACAATTATACTTCATATTATTGAAGATATAATCTGTTATATTCAAGTAATTTTGGCTACAATTCATTATTTTGGCATTCTTGCATCAAAAAAGTTAAGCTAGTGAATACTTTTTAAAAAAAAACATTTTGTTAGAAGAGGGAAAGATATGGATAATTCACAATGACTGAATTGCAAACCGTTCTCAATAAATGCCAAGCTGGCAAAGCATCAAGTCCAGATAAAGTTTAAAATAAAATGCTCACAAATCTGGGCAAGACAGGCCGAATAAAACTATTGAGTTTTATTAATAGATCTTGAACAACAGGCAAGCTGCCGATGCTGTGGAAAAGAGGTCACAATAACCAAAGGGAAACCAGGCGAACACCCGTCCAGCTACTGGCTAATTTCCCTCAAATCGTGTGTGGGGAAGGTAGCTGAACGGTTAGTGAAAGCAAGGATCTACTGGTTCCTCGAGAAGTCCTAAACCAATCCAAAGACTCATGGTGGGTTCTGAAAGGAACGCCAAACGACGGACCAGGCTCTCCTTTTAATTCAGACAGTCACTAACGATCTCCAGTTGAGGAATCACACTGTGGCTATGTTCTTCAATCTGAAGCAAGCATACGACTAAATGTGGCGTGGTGGCCTACTTTATAATTTGCAGCAGTTGGGTGTCACTGCAAACTTGTATGCCTGGATACAATAATTCTTCACGGACAGAACGATCAAAACCCGAGTTGGAGAAACATTAGCGAAGTGCGCATGGAGGACGGACTTCCGCAGAGGTTCGCCCACGGCTGTGCATTGTTCTTAGCGTACGTCCACGACCTACAAGACATTCTCGATTCAGATAATCATGTTTGCTGATGATCTGGCTATATGTAATTCTGGAAAAAGCCGTTCCAACTTTGCAGATCCGGCTGATTGAAGATCTGAATCGAATCGAAGATTAAGCCAACTGATGGCACCTAGAGGTTAACACCGAAAAAAAACGTCCATTCCATTTTGACAAATCTGCGGAATTCTCTGAAGCACGAGTTGGTGCTTCAAATATGTGTGAAAAGTTTGAATTGGGATCTGACAACTATATACTTGGGAATCAAGTTGGTGCTTAAAATATGTGTGAAACGTTTGAATTGGGATCTGACACCAACATACTTGGGAATCAAGATGGTGCTTCAAATATGCGTAAAAAGTTTGAATTGGGATCTGACACCAACATACTTGGGAATCAAGTTGGTGCTTCAAATATGTGTGAAAAGTTTGAATTGGGATCTGACACCAACATACTTGGGAATCAAGATGGTGCTTCAAATATGCGTAAAAAGTTTGAATTGGGATCTGACACCAACATACTTGGGAATCAAGTTGGACCAGAAAGTCCAGCAACATAACCATGTGCGTGAATTGTTCGACAAAGTTACAGCTAAACGGTCCCTTGTGAAGACACTAGCAAACACTACTTGGGGCGCGGACGCACGTTTCAAGGATGGCAGAAGTGGATAGGAGTACTTATTCAATACCCCCAACATGGACCCGACAGTAATGAACTGCCGGGACGATGCGGATCTGCATACAGTAGTCACGATGCCGAACTGGAAGCGATCTGCAGGGGTTTGAAAGAAATACGCCGACGTCTAGCAGGAAGAAAGGTTTTCCCGACCATCGTAGTCTTCACCGACTCACGGTTTTCGCTCGAGACTGTTGTTCGATCCTTCTCTCTGGAGACGAAAACGGTCAGTGTCATTTTGGAAACACTAGGTGATATCGTAGAACGAGGCGGAAAAGTAGTCCTTCAGTACATCACTGGGAACAGTGGCGAGCCTCATTCAGACAGGGTCGAAAAGTTAGCAAAAGTAGGGTCTGCTCAGCCCCAACCCGACCTTCTGATAACCCAGTTGGGGGTCAGATCGTGGCTTAAAGACCATTTCGGAAAGAAACTGCTTTACTGTTGGGCATCTGGAAGCACGGCCAGAAAAGTATTCCAGTACATGGTGTAACAAAGCAAATGCGACACTTTTGGTGGGATCTTAGACGTAGCAATCAGACGCTCATAACCAGAATGAGAACTTAACATTGTCCCATACGAAGCTACCTGTACAAATTTAACACTAGAAGGTAACTGACTGTCGGTTGTGTGGCCCCTCGGAGGAGACGGTGGTCCATGTGCTCGAAGAGTGCCCCTGACCTGTTTGGGGAGTTGGTAGGAGAAGTCACGGTACCTGAAGAGGAGTACCTCTATGGCGATGCCTGCTTGATGAGGCACGCATGTCATAAAATGAACATGATCTTAAGAGAGTAGGGGCTACACCCAAAAGAGAATGTACATTTACGAGAATTGACTCGAAATACTTTTGAGTCAAATGCCAACTTATACAATTTCCTCCTTAAAATGTGTATTTAATAATGATTGACTTTAATTTTGAAATTTACAAAAGTAAGACAAATTACAGATGAAAAATAAAAATAAATAATAATAAATGTTCTTAACGTATGACAGATCAGACATAATCTTTAAAAAAAAATCTTCAATTAATTAATAATCATTTTTTAAGCTCAAATCTTGTCTGATATAAGTTGGGAACATTCTCCTTCTTTAAATTATTGTCACAGTCATTAAAGAGCGCTCCATGAAAAATCTACAAAAAAAAGGGCGCTAAACTTCGTTGTTTGTCTATATTGAAACAATAGATTAAAGTAGAACGATCGCCTCACAGTTTTATCTGCACTCTTTTGTTGAGTGCTATTTTACTGTTCACCGTCCTGAAACTAATAAGAAAGTTGCACTAAGACAACAAATTTAAGAAGTAAAAATTACAAAAGTGTGTCTCGTTTACAGTTGCATCACTAGGTATGTGCGAGGGATGAGGACCACACAGGCTAACACCATCACTAGGTATGTGCAAAAGGTGAGGACCACACAGGCTAACACCATCACTAGGAATGTGCGAGGGGTGAGGACCACACAGGCTAACATCATAAATAGGTGTGTGCGAGGGATGAGGACCACACAGGCTAACACCATCACTAGGTATGTAAGAGGGATGAGGACCACAGTGGCTAACACCATCACTAGGTATGTAAGAGGGATGAGGACCTCACAGGCTAACATCATCACATGGTATGTGCGAGGGAAGGACCACACAGGCTAACACCATCATTAGGTATGTGCGAGGGGTGCGGACCACACAGGCTAACACAATCACTAGATATGTGCGAGGGATTAAGACTACACAGGCTAACACCATCACTAGGTATGTGCGATGTATGAGGACCACACAGGCTAACACCATCACTAGGTATGTGCAAAAGGTGAGGCCCACACAGGCTAACACCATCACAAGGAATGTGCGAGGGGTGAGGACCACACAGGCTAACACCATAAATAGGTATGTGCGAGGGATGAGGACCACACAGGCTAACACCATCACTAGGTATGTAAGAGGGATGAGGACCACAGTGGCTAACACCATCACTAGTTATGTGCGAGGGATGAGGACCACACAGGCTAACACCATCACAAGGTATGTGCGAGGGAAGGACCACACAGGCTAACACCATCACTAGGTATGTGCGAGGGGTGCGGACCACACAGGCTAACACAATCACTAGGTATGTGCGAGGGATGAGGACCACACTAGCTAAAACCATCAATAGGTATGTGCGAGGGATAAGGACCACACAGGCTAACACCATCACTAGGTATGTGCGAGGGATGAGGACCACACAGGCTAACACCATCACTAGGTATGTGCGAGGGATGAGGACCACACAGGCTAACACCATCACTAGGTATGTGCGAGGGATGAGGACCACACAGGCTAACACCATCACTAGGTATGTGCGAGGGATGAGGACCACACAGGCTAACACCATCACTAGGTATGTGCGAGGGATGAGAACCACACAAGCTAACACCATCACTAGGTATGTGCGAGGGATAAGGACCACACAGGCTAACACCATCACTAGGTATTTGCGAGGGATGAGGACCACACAGGCTAACACCATCACTAGGTATGTGCGAGGGATAAGGACCACACAGGCTAACACAATCACTAGGTATGCGTGAGGGATGAGGACCACACAGGCTAACACCATCATTAGGTAAGTGCGAGGGATGAAGACCACACAGGCGAACACCTTCACTAGGTATGTGCGAGGGATGAGGACCACGCAGGCTAACACCATGCGAGGGGTTCGAACCGCGCTGGTTCCCACAATCACAAGGTATGTGCGAGGGGTGCGGACCGCGCCGTTTCACACAATCACAAGGGGTGACACTCAAAATTAAAATTCCGTATGTTTCCTTTATTTGACACTGGAAGGCTCTGAGTTATATGGGTTAATTTGCGAGGGGATGACACCATAAGCTACCGCCCCGGGTGAAACCAACCATTGCAAAAGCTCTGTTCACAAGTGTCTATTTTAGAGAGATGTATTACGATCAATGTCATTAACACAAACAATAAACAAAAACTCAGAATTCAGTCTTAAAAGAGGAAACTCAGCGCAAAATTTAATCATGTTATCATTATTAAACTTAATTAGTTTATTAAATAAAAGGATATATGTATAATATATAATTGAAAAACAAAATATTTATATATATATATATATATATATATATATATATATATATATATATATATATATATATGTATATATATATATAAACCAATCATTGACATATTTCTATCTACTAAATCAAATTATTTAGTCATAGACATTTGCTGTTTGTACGTGTACGTATGATATGAATAGCGAATAGGCAACTTGATAGCGAAGTCTATAGTGCGCTCGCCTCACAAGCTGAGTGGGCGTGTGATCGAGCTCAAGCAATGTCCACAATAAAATGATGAATGACTAACGCTAAGTCACCCTCTGACCTAGAGAGGAGATGTGCGCCACCATGGTCTACAAAGCCCCGAGAATGTTCTAATGGAAACTTTGGAACCCCCAAATAACACGAGGTTATGGGACACAAAATATAAATAATAAAAAATAATAGGAATATATAGCTATTGAAAATGTTGCAGTAAAATTTAATTTTATTATCATTTATAAACAGATTGTGTTTAATAAAAAGCTGCTTTAATGTTCTAATTTTAAACTTGATAAAACGAACGGTCTTTCTAAATGTTTATCATTTAAAGAAGGTAATAAAATAATTTTGTTGTTATTATCATATTATATGATAACTTACATTGTCCGTAACATAGACTTGACACGATGCACAAGCAAACAGCAATAAGTAGATGTATTGGGAATACTGTCATGTCTTGAGTTCTCCTTATTCATACAAATCACAACACGTTATTTTAGTCAAGGGTATATAGTAAAAAATGTCTAGGCTATGCTATAGGATTAACTCCAAGTTTTAAGTTCTTTAAGTATAGATCAATCTATTACAAAATTTGGCCGGTGAAGACCTACCTATCAAAAGCTTTGGATTGAGTTGAGCAATGTTCATGTGCTAAAAAATGACAAGAACACATCAAACTAGGACGCTAATATGTACTCAACACAAACCACTTGTAAAAATAATTAAAATGTATTGATTAAACAATCGATCTTCTCTTTTTTATTCCAGGGTGGTTAACATAACTTTGTTTTGTTAACTGAATAGCATTAAAGGATTGGATATTACGTATAGTTACTTGTTCAAACTCAGGAGACTTAAAGCAAAAGCAAAGAACAAGTCAGACTCTATCCTGGACCTTCTATTAGCTGACGACTGTGCTCTTAACGCTGGCTCAGAAGCACATTTGCAACTTAGGTTAGATAAATTTTACAGTGCATGCTAAAACTATGGACTCATCATCGGCAAAAAGAAAACATAAGTTTTTTTTACCAGCCGCCCCTGGAAATCTTAGTCTGAGCCCTGTATAATCATCAACGTCATCAAAATCAACACAGTGAGCCGCTTTACTTACCTTGTCAGCACACTGTCTCAGAATGCAAACAATGATGACGCGGTGAACTTGAGAATCAAACAAAACTCTGGCTATACAGAGCTTTCGTATAAATAATTGTCTTGTATGCGTTACGTTCTGTGTTCTTGTAATTGTATGCCCTTTAGAACAGTTTAAAACTCAATGCAACTCAACACCATCAAAACATTCCATAATATTAATTTGATCCAACACTTTAACAATGTTCTTTCAATCCACATCAATCATCTAACTCGACTATCATCTGCTAACCCTAACTACGAAACGTTCACTATATCGCGTCATTTACAGTTCCAGAGTCCAGTTTCTTACTGAGATACATCACTATACAAATTATCAATGTATTATTAGTATCAACTCATGTTACGACATAATTTAAAAACATGTGTTTACTATAATGCGCACAGCACGACAGACTAGTATAAACAGTCACGTATCTGTAAAACCCATAATATTGACCCTGTCAGTATGTATGTGAGACTTGGTCACTATTGGTAATCACAAAAATCAAGCATTAGAAAACAATTGCAGGAGTAAAATCTTAAGGATCGCATATCTAGAAGGCAAGATTAATTATTACACATCGGACAGAATAACAGTCAAATGAAAATGAATTTATAAATTATTAAAAAGGTAATATAATTTTTGTATAAAATAATAAATGTATAATAAATATACATTTACAAAAGATAAATAGTATAGCGACAATTAAGTGAAGCTTGCTGGCATGGTCCGGTCATGTACGGCGCCATATTAATGTGACGAAAATCACTGTTCAAGGCAACAACAGAAAATTTGGCTTGACAACATTAAAGCTTTGACACGGATTAGGCGGAATGAATCACTTGCCGCCGCTTAACATAGACAAATGTGGAAATCTGTTTGTGTTGACTGGAACATGGACTCAGCCCAAATGACTGCAATGGTCATTGGTCTCAAATGATAATTGGAAATGATTGACATCATTCCGGTTGATGGGGAGTAAGATGATTTTAATATGTTGTTGGCTTTCTTTATGTCTCGTGAGAGGACGGAAGTTTATGTGCTCCTGTGGGATACTCGCGCATGGCCCTGCAGCTTCTGTTGTGGCTGTACAAGCCCACTTGCGAATGGCAGCCTTTGCCGCGCACTTCTGGCACTGAAAGGCAGCACCTGTGGTTGTATGATTAGCTCTCCTTTTGCTCTTTTGGAGGTCCGCGTCTGCGACCTGCCGCAGGTCTCTTTCTCCTGCTTCTAGCCCGGCAGTCAACGCCTGTCTCCATCTTTGTCTGTCCCCAGCGAGTTCCTCCCAAACACTTATGTCGATGCCAATAGTTTTGAGGTCCCTCTTGCAGACATCTTTGAAACGGAGGTGAGGCCGGCCTGTAGTCCTCTTTCCTTTGGCTAGCTCAGAGTAGACGATGTCCTTTGGGATTCTCCCATCCTCCAATCTGCGAACATGTCCCAACCATCTGAGCCGACGCTGGCGGAGAAGAGTTGTCATACTTTGTATATTGGCCGGTTGTATGATCTTAATAAATATCAGATTAAAACAAATAAATGTTCTTACAAAATCATATGTCCGAGACAAGAACCTAAGTTCCCTTGTTTGAATTGTATTATCGTTCAGTTAAAATCTTATCTTGATATAGCTATTGATTGTGGCCCATG
>CALYLW010001231.1:0-20621 GCA_944989445.1 Ampullaceana balthica | reverse complement strand
GGTTTTGTTCCATATAGTAGTTTGCTATTGATCTTGTTTTTATTCACGATATATGGTCTAGATCCGCAAATTCAACCCATAAGTAAGCGAAATATCTTTTTTAAATATTATAATTAAAGGTTTTACAAATATAAATGTTCCCCCGGCCCCAAACGGTGACAGATGTAAAGTGTATCACCCCTTTGGTACAACCCCACACTACGCTAAGAAATACACTTTGTCTGTACTAGTTTTGAACTATTTCTGCTATTCGGAGACAATATTATTACTCTATTGTTTTGTAAATATGTACATGTCATTTCGTTAATTAACATTTGCGTATTTTTATATCAATTCAATATATTTAATCAACCATATGGGCATATTAAGGGTTTCCATTGTATGTGTTACGAACCCCAATGGGGACGCAAAAGGTTTTCTAAGGTTCACAAGCCAATACATTCGACTAAAAAAAAATCAGTATGATGAAATTTCGGAATGCTAAATTCGTACTTCGTTTTAAAAAAGGTTAATTTTTATTTACCTTTATAAATGTTCCATATACCTTTCTAAGATAATGGAATATTTTGAACAGAGTGTTTTTTGTTGTTTTTTGGGTTATTTTTAACTTTTATTTTTCATATAATAATGTAATATTGTTCCAATCACTTTTACATATAAACATAGAATAATTGAACTATCTCATTAGAAGAATATAATTAAAAGAGTAGAATTGTTTAGTTCCATGTAACTTGTGTTGGAAAAGATTTTCATCGGTAGAAAGATAATAGCCCCATATGATGCCTACTAAATGTAGTATTGATTTTTTATATTAATCAAATTAATCACGAACTTAGATTTTTCTTTGACAAGGCTATTTTCTTTTTCAATTATCTTAGGAGGCATTGCTGGTTTAATCAAGAGCATTGCTGGTTTAATCAAGAGCATTGCTGGTTTAATCAAGAGCATTGCTGGTTTAATCAAGAGCATTGCTGGTTTAATCAAGAGCATTGCTGGTTTAATCAAGAGCATTGCTGGTTTAATCAAGAGCATTGCTGGTTTAATCAAGAGCATTGCTGGTTTAATCAAGAGCATTGCTGGTTTAATCAAGAGCATTGCTGGTTTAATCAAGAGCATTGCTGGTTTAATCAAGAGCATTGCTGGTTTAATCAAGAGCATTGCTGGTTTAATCAAGAGTATTGCTGGTTTAATCAAGATCATTGTTGGTTTAATCAAGAGCATTGCTGGTTTAATCAAGAGCATTGCTGGTTTAATCAAGACCATTGCTGGTTTAATCAAGAGCATTGCTGGTTTAATCAAGAGCATTGCTGGTTTAATCAAGAGCATTGCTGGTTTAATCAAGAGCATTGCTGGTTTAATCAAGAGCATTGCTTTGTGCTGCACAGGGCTAACTCATACCTGATAGTAATCGCATACTTCATTTTTTAACACAATAACAAAATCAATGTTGTCTTATAATGTTTTAATGCAGAATGTTTTTTTTTGCCATTAATTTAATTATGACTTTTTAAAAAAATGTATCTTTCGTTTAAATATAGGTGATGCTTCAGTAATGACCCGTCTATACGCCCCCGGACACAACGGTCCCGACTTACTATTTTTTTATGTTGCATTTTTTTAAATGCTTTTGTCTACTTTTTTACCCTTAGAAAAGTGGTAAAATTGTAAAATGGTTTCTTTTGATGTTATTACATTATCTCTTGGCAATAAAAAATCGTTACTTGGTACAATATCCAGTAAAGGCTATTTAATATATTATTGTGATGTCATTATTATTGTTTCTTGTAAGAGAAACCTGACACTGAATCGGTGAGTAAAAATCAATATACATAATTTGCATTCTCTGTCACGTCTGTCTGTCATTTCTATCTGTCTGTGACGCTATGCGAGGTAACTCCTGATAAAAAAATGAGAATATAGAAGTAAAAATGTTCTTTTCGAGATTAACAAAATGTGTTTCTCGCCATAAAAAATTGTGCAGTGACGTCATTATTTGAGCTTTTATTAATGTGTGAAGGGAGCGAAGTTAAAAGAGCCATGTTTTATTTGATGTTATAAAGATTATTCTTACTTTTGTACTAATGTCCGTTTTGTATATATGTCCATGTCAATATTATATACGTATTTATAAATTTAATTTTCTATATCAATGTATAAAATTCGTTTTTCTTTTTTATGAAATTTACAATTGGTTGTCGTTTGGTTGTCAAATGTCGATGTGTTTTAAACTACAACGACATTATTTATTACTGCAAATGAAATGTGTCAATTTATGCTTCAGTTTAGCGGTTTTTTTCCTTTATGCACTTTGAGATTGCATATTTTATGTTTAAAAAAACAACATATTTAAAAATCGGACTCCTCCTCACAATAGTTTTTGTTTAATTATTATTTACATTTACTATTTTAATATAGAACTGGAAAGGGTGCTGACTTGACAATAGTGAAAACGTTTGTTTAAATTCCTAAAACATGTATATTAAATTGTATATACAACTAACTGTTGATACTTTAATATTTTCTTTTATCCAGTGGTAAACTTTACTTCAAGGGTTTCATGCAATATAAATAGTTATTTGTTATTCATATTTGTAAAGAGTTATAATTTTTTGTTTAAATGATTTAGATCCGTGATTACCAAAGTGGGTGCTACCACCCCTTTGTGGGCGCTGAAGCGATCCAGGGGGCAGTAAAGGCCACGGGTCATTTTGGGGGGGTGGTGAATGACCTTTAAAGGGGCGGTGAAAGGATAAAAATGCAAGAGAAATTTTGAAAAAAATGATTTATGTATTCCGTTCATAAAATTTATTATTTTTTTCTTTAAAAACGTTTTGGACTTAGGTTTGGTCACTTGCATTTAGTTGTTTTATTTAAATATTTGCAATTCCGCGATTCCAGACTGCAAGAACATTTCAAATAATTTAAGGGGGTTAACAAAATTAAGGATTTATCTAATTTCCAAACACTAAAATACAAATTAATCAAACAACTGACTTTGACAAAACTCTTTACAACCACAACCACACAAGATGGCAAAGGCTTGCAAGCTCCTTATAATATTGCTTTTAAATTATTGATTGCCAAATCGGGTAAACCTCATACTATTGGTGAAGAACAATATATACCGGCTATAAGTAAATTGATACGGACTTTAATACATACGCAACTGATGTTATCCACGCAAAACACTCGTTTAGCAATAATACAGTGTAAATAAGAATTGAAGAAAAGGCTCAAGGTGTTCAAAATTCATTGTGTGGCTATTTAAGAACATCTCTGTTTTCTATTCAACCTGATGAGTCAGCTTTGCCAAGAAAGGAGGATTTACTTTTGTCATACGTGCGGTTCACAAAGGAAGCACACATTTTCCAAAAATTATTATTTGATAATATTTGTAAACTGATTCCAAAAATTAAATGCAAATGATGAATTGAAATTTAAATTCAAAAACGTGTACCAACAATTATGGCTGGAAAAGTAAATTCTAAAGCATGGGATGTAATTTAAAATTTCTTAAGTACATATCCTTCATCACATTTAGTGGGAAGTATATTCAGTGCGGCAAATAATTTATTAACCAACAAACAAACAAATAAACAAACTAACAAAAATACATAAACAACAAAGTGCAAATAGTCAATCGCGGTTACTTAAGATTACTTCTTACGAAAATAGAGCCGATGATTACGAAATTGGTAGGAGCATACCAGATTCATCTTCTCATTTATATGATTCCGAATGTTGAATTTGTGTGTGTGTGTATGTGTGTGTGTGCGTGTGTTGATTTATTCTTGAATTGTTGAACGAAGTTACTGGATATGATTCGCATGAATGCATTCAAATTTCAATCAGTCAACATCGATCTGTTCTTAGACTTATGTATTTTCATTCAAGAAAACGCTTGCTTAAAGAGAAATGGCAAAACCTGTTTTCACCTGCTTGCATAGAGAACAGGAACAGTTTTGCTTGAAATGATTTAACATACATATAAATTTTATGCGCAATCAAATTATTGCCCTAAAGTTAGACATTCAATTAATTCAACTTTTCTATAATTTCAATGACAAACAAGTCATTGAGTCTGACTTCCACTCTTCATTAACTATGGTAGTAACAAAATCACAAACAAAACCTTTCATCTCCAGCAACTTAACTATTTCTGCCTTGCGATCTCATACTTGTCTCAATAACTTGCCCAGGCTCAGACAGCGGACACTGTTGTGGTAGATACTATCATAATATTCAAATCTTCAAGCAGCGCCTTTAACGCCTGTGGTTAAGTGCCCTGGCTGTTACAAAGCTTATCATACTGACAACTGCTTGAAATTCAACAGTTCCTTACAAAGACTTTCCTGATGGTTGAAACAGTGCAGAGGTAAGAGAGTATGGTCAGGAAGATTTTCTTTAATTTTATTGTTCATACTACTTTTTCCAGTCAAAGCTGGCGCTCAAACGGTTATTGCACTTGCCATCTTGTTCCACACCAACCCAATTATGTTAACACCGCTCTCAACAGCATTGAATTAATCCTTGACTGTAGTTGTTTCTTTCAGTGGTTCAACACTACATTATTCTTCGTTAATCTTGAAATGAGGATTTATTCCCCTATAAATACCAACAATTGTGCTGTTCCTCTACATTGGGACTTTAATCCACTGCAAGAGTACCACAAAAAAGTACTTGCTTGTATCTCGTAGTTGGTACATTCAATTGTCACTTTTTTTTCCAAAACGCCTGACTAAAGTTTTCTTGATAAAGAAATGGTGTCAAATAATGTTTTCTGTTCTAGACACACTATGCTTGCTGCATCTGTCAAGCACTCCTTGATAAACTAACTGTCAGAAATAGACTTGCTCCGTTTAACGATCTTATGGGATATCTCCAAACTGGCTTTGGTTGCAGCATCTTGTATTTAAGACTATTTTGTGAAAACATGTTGCAGCTTCTTTAAATTATTAAAAAACTTCAAGACAAAAGGGAAATGCAAGGTCCGTTAAATTGTGCCCGGAATTGTTTGGTGGTATCTTTTTAAGTCGTACTCCTTAAAGACGCTCACACACTTACGCACAGCAAGCAGGCTGCTTTCTCCCATAGCCGTGAAACAGTATTTAACAGTTAATTCGTAATTGTCAAAAAAAAGACATCCGTACTCAATCTTACATTCTTTGGTAGCACTAGTTGTTAAAAATCAACGTTTATTTGCTTTTAAATTACACATTTTTAAACTGTTTGAAATATTGACTCGTAATCTAAAGCCCATTCCGGTTGAGCTTAAATGTAATTTCGAATAGGTATGTCAACAATTAATGACTAATGATTCTGGAGACATTAAACAGATTATATATCTCTAAATTCGAATCAAATCCTCGGAGTAAAAATTCAAAAAAATGTATAAAAAAATTATAAGCAAAAAAAATTAATTAACATGACATAAGATTGCCGCGTGTACATGCCTAAGGTCCGCATAATAAACTCTGGCTGGCCGCATGTGACCCGCGGGCTATAATAAAAACAATTCTGGGGGGTGGGGGCACTGAGTAATACATCTTCTGGAAAGTGGGCGGTAGGCCAAAATAGTTGGGGAACCACTGATTTAAATCTTTCTCTTTGCAATGATCGCCAATAAGGAAAAAGGTGTCCAAGGGAATACTATTAAGCTGAAATGTATTTGTTACATATCGGCATGCGTTAGTTTATGGCCCTAGCTCCATTCACATATCAATATACATAATTCTCGTTGTCTGTATGTATGTATGGAATGTAATGCTGCTAGGTGGCGTTGCGATCGCTGTTGTATAAACATTTTATTTGACGTCATTGTTTTAGGCTTACATTTTAATTTTTGAAAAGGAAACGATGTAAAAAATAGTATTTGATAATTTATAATTATTATGAAATACTTTGTGTACATTTCAGCAAGTTTAATATTTCGTATTTATCAAACAAGGATAAGTTACTTATTAAAAAGTGTTAGTTAAAAATACCGATCATCAAGGAGATTTGCTAAAGAACTCGATAATAATTACAAGAAACATTGTTATCAAAGACATTTTAGACTAAATAAATAATTATTCCTTTTTTGAATCTATTGCTTTTTTAATTATCTTAAACAAATAATAATTTTTACAGCAGTAATTTTATATTGAACTTGAACCAAAAAAGATTATGTTATTTTTAAACGGGTTTTCTCTAGTATAATATAAACACCCTCAATTATGGCTGATTCCGTAACGTAACGTAATGCTAAGGGACATCAGTCTGCTTTGTTTTTAAATTGAAAATTTAGACTTAAAAATCATAATCATTTTGGTTTTCAGATTAACATTAGCATTTAAAAAATCGTGTAGTGATTAGCACTGTAAAATATATTATATAACGCCATTGTTTTAGGAAACTATGTAAAAAGAGGATTTGAGGATTGTTAATTATAAAATACTTTGTGTACATTTCAGGAGTATTTCGTATTTATCATACAAGGCATAAATCACTTGGGCTTTTGACAAGAAAAAAGTGGGCCCCGTAGGCTCCCTACAACACCTATTATAAATTACTTTGTGTACATTTCAGAAAGTTTAATATTTCGCGCTTATCTAGCAAGGACAAATTAGTTTGGCTTTTAAAAAAAGTGGGCGTCCTGGGCGCCACGGCACCCCAGAACAACCTAGTGCATTATATCAACCAATACATTATTGTACAGTAATAAAGTTCAAAGCAAATGTTAAATCTCGTTGGCCTTTGAATTACTCCTTCTATACAGAAGATGTGTGAGTCCTACAGCAATCAATGCTTTTTTATTGTCTCGATTTTTAATTAGAGTTTAGATTGGTTTTAATGTGTTGGATTTGATGATTTAATCAAGCAACACATGCAACGCCCGAATTTTATACGCGAAGAACACATTATTAATATTTTTTTACGTGAATATGAAATAAGATAAGTGTTTTCTATTCACATGTCTATCTGATGATTGTGTAATATTACCTATGTGTTGTGTTCTCAAGTTAAAAGGAATTGCTTGCTGTAAAAGTACTACAGGCTCATTGTTATTTTATAATCTAGGGCTTCTAAATTAAATGATTTCATAAATGGTGGTACTTGCGTTTTACAAATTTGAATAGTCTACAAGAATATATTTTTTTAAATGTCTTCTAATACATGTCTCTTTTCTTTGAAGTTTGGGTCCCATTTATTGCCGTTCTAGCCAACGCATTTTGCACTTTTTGGTTTGTATTAGTTTCACTTGACTGTAATATTTTAGAACATTTCTTAATAAAAAAATACTCTAATTAATTTCCAATTTTGTTAATGTATATTTTTATATTGCAAGACTGTTTTCCGTTTGCTTTCAATAATTTAAATTGCTGAAGCAATAAAATTTAAATATGATACATTATTTTTCTTCTAAAATTGTTGTTGAGTTTCTTTGTCTAGAGGAGTTGCAAACCGATAATTATCGACTTCATCGATAGTCCCAAGTAATAGGCCACCAAAATGAGTCTTCCAGGCGTCCTAAACCTCGGTCAGCCTCTCCGGTCTCTCGTAGTTATGGCCAAGTTTATGTATGCCTGCCTGCAACTCTCGGCACCAGTTATTTCATTAATAACTCTTTTACGCTCTTCCTGGAAGTTCCGGTTCAGGGCGTCCTTGTTTATTGTCATTGCTTTCCCAACAATTATTCTGAAATCAGCATCAGTCCCAAACAAGGTAGACAAAGCCTTACACCACTTCGAGCCTCGAATGCTTTTACTTCTAGCATGTTGATGTGTGTAGTGATGGCATTATTCTTTGGGGACTTTACTCTTCCTTATGTGTACGTAAAGACCAATGGTTATAAACGTGATTGATTTTTATTCAAAAGGTTGATATACAAAACTTTGATAAAAGGTATGTATAACTAATATATGCTATCATGTATACGTATTAGATGATATATTATTCCAATGAACGCTCCATATATGCATTCTTGGATTATTAATTTAGTCGTATGAGTTATTATGAAAAAGACTAACGCCTAGGTTAAAGAATGTATTCACTCTTCTGTTATGTACTAAATACTTCAAATAGCAAACTTATCAATATAAAACAATGTATATCTGTAACAATGCCCATATTTACTTATCGTATCTGTTACAGACGATATTTCTGTACAGAAGATTATTGCGTTCTACGTTTGTCTGTGGTTTGTAATCAGTCCTGCATTAATATTAAAATTATAAATGTTGATAAGGTGTTGGTTAAGATGGCATGGCTAAATAAATAGTTATTAGGCTAAAGACTGTCAGATGCAGGTCCAATGGTATTGCTTAATTAGAAGATGAGACTATTAATACATATACTATAATTAAAAGTATTACGATTTAAATTATATTAAAAATAAAGCAAACCTTAAAAAATGGTTTATGTTAACAGAAATAATACACTTGACAAATTAAAATTGCATTTATAAAATATATATCATAAAGAACTTTGATCAATAACGTTTTTGAGCAAAGAAAGTAAATACGTGTTTAAATATATATATACTTTTTTTGTTTTAAAATACAATATGAAATTGGTACCAATGAATACATTTTTTATTGCAGAGAAAAATCCCGCCTGTATACTGTGATATTGGTTAAATTTGAACCAGAGTCAACAAGTACACTCATCAATCGACGCCTCCAAAATATCACAGAACACAAATGTTCGCATTATCAGTAAACGCATCTATATGTCATAAATCACTCTCAAAGTTGTGAGAAGGCCTTCACATTTTGTTGATTTCTGATTTCAAAACTCAACAGAAACAATGCTGTCTATAATACAATTGTTTATCTACAATTTTTACTTTCCGTTGTTGCATGCCTGGGACACCAATTCAATGTGACTTACAGTGGACCCCAAAGCAACCCATAGCTCTCAACGACTACATGTTTGCAAATATATCTTGTGTATGCATTGTAACTTATCTCTAATGCATTTACTTACAGAAAGTGCTAACAAAATGAAGAAAACTCTCATAATGACGTGCCTAGCTGTATATTGTCATGGATACAACTCATGAATAGTTGGTATAAAAATAACAATAATGATAATAATAATAAAAATAATAATAACTATAATAATAATAACAATAATAGTAATAATAAAAATAAGTTATTAATTTATGGAGCGCTGTACCCAGTCACAAACTTGGGTCATAGCGCTTTACATAAAGATAATAACATACACAAACGTATCAAAGCATTCAATAAACATTCATATACTAACAACCAAATAAATGACCGTAAGCGAGTCGTAATATGTTACGTTTGTGGATAGAAGAAATGTATTTATTTCATTTTGAAAGTAAAGTTTGAAGATATTTATTTGTCTTTAGTGCAGTCTTGAAGGCTTTACTAGTTGGAATACTGCGGTGGTATAATGGTAGAGAATTCCATTGTTTGGCGGCACAAAAAGAGAAATACTTGTTTTTAATTTGTGTCTTAGGAACAGAGATACTATGTGTCTGAAAAAAAGCGTAGCTGACAAGTTGGTTAGTAGAGAGAGAGAGAAAGAAGTTCAGTAAGATAGAAAGGGCTTGAATCAGAAAAAAAGTTGTTACAGAAAATGGACAGTTTGTAATCCATTCGGGTTTGTATGGCAAGCTAATGATGTGAATAAATGACGACACTATGTTTGCTTAACGCAATTTTGGTCGATTTCCCTCTCTAACCTCACTTCATGTTGCCACAACTAGTGAGAGTCCAGGGGTGGGCAAACTACGGCATGCGGCCCGCCAGAAAATATTATGTGGCCCGTAGACATGTACACGTTACGATCTTATGTAGATGATAATTTTCTTTGTTAATAATATTCATTATATGTTAGAAATTTTATTCCGAGTATTTTACTCAAATCAACCGATATTAAAAGGGTTTTATTGCTAAAGAATTAATTTGTGATCATTAGGCATTAATTGTTATCATCTTTATTCGGAACTGCATTTCAACTAAACGGAAGTGGCTTTTCTTTAGGATTTACATATGTGCAGTTTTGTAAAAATTGTAATATAAAATATATTAGACGTAGATTTAACCATGAGTGCAGCCAAAAAAAAGAAGGTTGAGAACAAATGTCGTGTTTTTTTAATTATAAATGGATTGCTAAATAGGGCTTCACGAGCATTAGGAGCAAAGAAAACTACTTTCAGTGCCGTGAGTGTGCGAGCGTCTTAAGGAGTACAACTTAAAAAGACACCTAACAAAACATATGGATTCCATGCACATTTTAAAGAACGAATATAGAAATAGGAATTGCTAGGAGTTGGTTAATAATTTAAAGAAGCAGCTGTTTTTAAACCAGTTTGTAATACAAAAATCTGAACTGAAGTCAGTTTGGTTCTGTACCATAAGATTGTAAGACGGAAAAAGTATTTTGTGAAAGAAAATTCATCAAGGAATGCTTGTCAGATGAAGAACAGAAACATAAATTTGCGAGCATTTTCTTAACAAGGTAAACCATAGATGATTTAGTGACAATTTGATGCAACATCTTCGAGATGCGAGAAAATATTGTTTGGGGTACTCTCTTGCGTTGAACGAAAGACTCAACAACAGGCCATAATTTATTCAATGCTGTTGAGAACTGTGTTGAAAGAACTGGGTTTGTGTGGAACAAGAAAACAAGTGTAACAACCGATGTATCGCGTGCTTTGACTGGAAAAAAACGTAGATCTGTTGAAGTTGATAAAAATGAATTTAAAGAAGAACATCCTGAACATACACTCTTACATCTCCACTGTGTCATCCATCAGAAAATCTGTGTAAAGCTGTGTTGAATATCAAGCATGTCATTGACTCAGTTCGAAGGGTGATAAACCTCATCGGAGCCAGGGCACTTAACTATAGGTAGTTCAGCGCACTGCTTAAATATTTGTAAAACTAAAAATTATAACACTATCTACCACAGCAATGTCCGCTGATTGAGCATGGGTAAGATATTGAGGCGAGTGTGGGATTTCAAGGAATAAACAGTTATGTTCTTGGAGATGAAGTGTTTTGTTTGTGAATTTGTTACGATCATTGTTAATAAAGAGTTGAAGTAAGAATTCGTGTTTGCTATTGACATTATGGAAAAGTTAAATGAACTGAAAGTCAAACTTCAGGGCAAGAGCTTGTTTGAGCGTGAAATGTATGTGCATGTGAAATTATTCAGGCAAAGCTATCTCTGTTCTCCAGACAAGCAGATGAAAACAGGTTTTGCCATTTCCCTTTGCTGAAAAAGAAAATCACTTATGATGAAAAGGCTGACAAGTACACTACTCAGTTGGATGCCTTTGCAGTGGAATGTGATGGAAAGTTATATGACTTCAAGAACTATGAACCACTCTTCAAAATACTCAGTTCACAATTTAGTACAGAAGCAGATTCAGCCCCAGAGGATACAGAGTTAAATCTGCTTAACCCACAAGCAGATTATGACCTGAAGGAGAAGTTGAAGTCAGTTATTCTGCTGGAGTTTTATAGATTTTTACCAGCAAGAGCATTTACCCTATAAAAAAATTGCTGCCAAACGTATGTCCCTATTTCGGTCCACATACATCTGTTAGCAAACTTTTTCTTGTACAAAAATAAGTCTTAAAAAAGATCGGTGTTGACTGACTGCAATTTGAATTCAGGCATGCGAATTACAACCAGTAAACTGGTTCCAGAGTTCAAGAACTTTATCCAAAACTAGATACGCTCATGGATAGTGCAAAAAAAGTGGGGACCAACGTACACAAACTACAGCTAGAATAAAAAAAAATCGCGGTGGAACGTTAGTTATGGGTAACCACTGACGCATTCTTTGTCTCGAGACATTTGCTCTGTAGTTATATAACTGCCCACCACTCTTCACCACCCTAGCTTGCAAACCATAAACTGTGATTGGCCGACCCTAGCAAGGGTCAGCCAAGAACGGGCACAAACACACATTTTATTTAAAAAATTAAATAAAAATGTTATTGCTGGGGCTTGAACCAAAGACCTTCCGAGTGTAAGGTAGACGACAAAACAATACACTACGAATCTCGTGTTATCTGGTGAAAGATAACGCTAGTGAATGTAAGAACCATTGTTGGTCTCGAGACATTTGTCGACGCCAGCGAGGGTAAATCGTCATCCTCATTTGCACATACTCGCTTTGGTGAATTATAAATATAGATTTTGAACAGTTACATACATTTCATTAAGTATAATTGTACTCTATGGTCAACTTGTATGTAAATTAGGTTCCTACATCGTTATATTTATTATGGCAGGTGACAATACACTTTTCTTGAAATAATAATGAAGCGTAAAAGCTTTTTATTCAATTAGAAACTGTTTTGGTAGTTATTTTGTTTTATATAGCTCATTTTAGGAAAAAAGCTACATTTGGCCCGAGGCCCCCTAGTAAGTGATACTTTTATATATTTTTTCGCATGTTACCATCGCGGGAGGGAATTCAAAAACCTCCAAAAGTTTCATGCTTCTACTTACACGGTAAGCTAGAGAAATAGTGATGAATCAGTTTGATATATGAAAAACAAACTTCATTCAGGCCCCCCAGTGAGAGATAATTTAAATATTTTTGTCAGTTACCATTTTGGGAGGGTTCATAACAACATCCCAAAGTTGCATGCTCCTACCTACACAGGAGGTCGGAGATTTAAGAATGAGGCTGAATTATATAGCTCATTGAAGAAAAAACAAATATGTTTTTGCTCAGTCCCCCCCCCCATTAGTGATAATTTTATATTACTACCACTGCTACCATTGCGGGATGGTACTCAACAAATTTCCAAAGTTTCATGCTACTACCTACACGGGAAGATGATGAATTAATGTTGATTCTGATTTATATAGCTAAGTAAAAGAAAAGTTTTGGGCCCCCGGCCACCCATGAGAAGAATTTTTTAAATTGTTTTTCGCCAATTATCTTCATAAGTATATATTCAGCAAGTTCCCAAAGTTTCATGCTTCTACCTTCACGTGGAAATCGGATAATTAGAAGTTGAGTCAGTTTTTAAATATAAGAAAAATAACTACATTTTGGCCCCAGGCCCCCAGTAAGTGATAATTTATATACTTTTTTTTACCTGTTACCATCGCAAAATGTTACTTAACAACACCGAAAGTTTCATGTTTCTACCTATACGGGAAATAGGATATTTTTCTTTTTAATTTAAGTTTTTACAAAGCTTATATACGGTAATAAAACTAAATTTTGGGCCCCCAGCCCCCAGTATCTTATATATATGGAACGAAGCCTGTTTAAGAACATTTCCTTTGTAATTTTGAGAACGTGTACCAAATACATGTTATCTTGATGTCTGGATCTTGAGTTAAATGGGAACAGCCAGACAGACAACAAATGCGTCTTAAATGTATACTAGGTGCAAGTACACGGCTTCTCCCGGGTTTAAAATAAGGTTTTCTGTAGAAACGTACAAAACTGTTTTTTTTGCATGCAATAAAATGGTACATTTAACTTAAAGCAATCTGATAAAACAACATTTTTGGCAGTTCCATTTGGAGTGTGTACAAAAAGATTTTCCTCTTTGCCAACTCTGGAGCAGGCCACATACAACTGTCCATGAGAAAGGCATGGTGTCTTCAAGTCTATACCAGCAATCCCAAGAGACTGAGTGATAATTTATATAATTTTTTTACCTGTTACCATCGCCAGATGATACTTAACCACCACCGAAAGTTTCATGCTTCTACCTACACGGGAAATGGGATAATTGTTTATTTTTATTTTTATAGCGCTCATATAAGGAAAAACTACATTTTGGCCTCCGGCCCTCAGTATCTTATATAAATTGAACGAAACCTGTTTAAGAAAATTACCAATGTCATTGTGTATGTGTACTAAGTTTCACGTTATTTGGTTGTCGGGCTCTTGAGTTATTAGGGAACAGACACAGAGACAATAAATGAGTCTTAAATGTATAACAATTGGGCCCCCGGCCTCTAGTTAGTGATATTTTTTTTCGACTGCTACCATCGCGGGAGGGTACTCAATAACTTTCCAAAGTTCATATGTCTACCTATAGAGAAAGATGGTGAATTAGTGCATTTTCAGTTTCATATAGCCCATATAAGGGGGAACAAAAAAGGTTTCGGGCCCTCGGCCACCCATGAGTGAAAATGTTTAAATTATGTTTCGCCAATTATCGTCATAAGAGTGTATTCAGCAAGTATTTCTAAGTTTCATGCTTCTACCTTCACGGGAAGTGGAATAATTAGTGTTGAGAGAGTTTTAAATATTAGTAAAAACAAACTTTATAGTCCCCGGCTCCCAGTATTGGATAATTTATATAATTTTTTTTTCTGTTACCATCGCAAAATGATACGTAATTAACAACCACCGAAAGCTTCATTCTTCTACCTACACAGGAAATGGGATAATTGTTTTTTTTATATTTTTTTATATAGATCATAAAAGGAAAACTATACATTTTGGGCCCCCGGCCCCCAGTATCTTATAGGTATGGAACGAAACCTGTTTAAGAACCATTCTTATGTCATTGTGTGTATGTATACCAATTTCATGTTATTTGGTTGTCTGGATCTTGAGTTATTAGGGAACAGACGGACAGACAACAAATGCGTCTAATATGTATAGAGATATACTAGGTTGTGCTGGGGCGCCGTGGCGTCCACTTATTGATAGTGCGCCTACGGCACCCAACTTTTTCAAAAGCCCAACTAATTTTTCCTTGTATGATAAATACGTAATATCAAAATTCCTGAAATGTATAAAAACATATTTTATAATAGGGGTTGCAGGGTGCCTACGGCGACCACTTCTGTTTTGTCAAAAGCCAAAGTAACTCATCCTTCTTTGATGAATACGAAATATTCCTGGAATGTACACAGAGTATTTTATAATTAACAATCCTCAAATATTCTTTTTACATCGTTCCCTTTACCAAAATAAAAATATGAGCTAAAACAATGACGTCATTGTTAATGTTAATCTGGAAACCAAAATGATTATGATTTTTAAGTCGTCTGTATTTTCATTAAAAAAACAGATTGATAGCCCTTAGCGTTACTGAATGAGTGAGTCAGTAATAATTGAGGGTGTTTATATATATAAATACTAGAAATGCAGCGGGAGTGTACTGCCCTATAAGGTTTAATACGTAGTTTAAAATATGCCAATAATTATATGTTAAGAATATATGTGTATGCGACGACTTAAGTTCGGCCTTCTAGTTATAATATAACTAAATGTTATGCTTACTCTTTGGAATGCAACTTTCAGTTGGTCAGAAATATACTTATGAAAAATGTAATTCTCTAATTCTGAGACAATTTTACCTAATACAAAGAGAGCTTTGAAACGTAACAAACGATTTGAAAAGGGCATTAGTTTAATTTAAAATTATGCAAATAAGTATCTCTCATTGCTATAGATACAACGTATCACGATATTACATTCGGAATGAAACTCATGTAGTCTTTAATACGCTGATAAAACTTAAGGGAATAAAGTACAATGAATCAATAAAAAAAAATACTTCAAACCTATATATATATATATATATATATATATATATATATATATATATATATATATATATATATATATTGCTTTTTTTGTCCCTGTCATCAAAACGGTCCTTTTTATCGATTGATTCCAAAATCTTATTTGTTGCTGTTTCACCAAGTGCTTCAATTCTTTGTTGATTCCTGTTTTCAGATAAGACATAATGTTTTCTAAATTATATCATTTAGACCACTTTTTCTCTATCCAGGCTCCTTTTTTTCTCTGTTTTTATTTCTGGAAATTACATAATTTCTTTGGCAAGTAAATTTAAGAGTCATCCATTCGCTTCAAAACGAATGTGAAACGAAGATATATATTTTTGAAATAGAAATATTTTTTGTATCATGGAAAGAAAGGAGTGGACATATTCGATTCCTATTGATGTAAAATCAAAAACTATACTAAAACCATCTGCAAGTTAAAAGAAACTCTCCAGCCAAATTTGGTCCAGGGCTGTCATTAGGTTTTCCCAAGATTGTGTAACAGAAAGTCGAAAAGTGAAACATACAAACATACAAGCATACAAACATACAAAGATACAAACATCAAATGAGCTTACTATAGTAGATATAATATAGATATAAGATATATATATATATATATATATATATATATATATATTAGGGCTCCGGAAATTATCGATTAATTTCTCGATTAATCGTACAAATGTTTATCGATTAATTATCTATTAAAATAATTTCAATAGATAAAAATTCGATTAAAATTTAAGCAAATGTTTATATTTAAAAAAAAATTAGTAATACATAATAAATTATTAATAATTTATAATAATTTATATAAAAATTTTTACGTACAAAACATCTACCGCGTAATATTAAAATGTATTTTATTAATTTATGTGGACCGGCAGAAAAAAAATAAAAAAAATTGTGGACAGACAGGAACGAAAGCAAGTTAATAAAAACGTGGTAGAAAATAACTTTTTGTAAATAAGCATGTTTGAAAACACTTTATTGTCATTGAAGTTTGTATTTACTTTGAGGATGCACTCTAATATAACACGCATGAAGCCATTTAAAATGTCATTCAATAAATTGTAAAGAATTGAAAGATTTAAGTCTAACATTTATTATGTAAATGTTCGCTATTTGTACATCGTTCCTTTTCAAAAATTTAAATATAAGCATAAAACATTGACGTCATATAATATTTTTATACAACCCATACAGACAACGGGAATTAATATACACAATTAACACAAGTAACTTATCCGTCTTTGATAAATACAAAATATTAACCTTGCTGAAATGTACGCAACATATTTCTTAATAATTATAAAACCTGAAATCATATTTGTACATCGTTCCCTTTCAAAAATTAGCATATAAGCATAAAACAATGACGTCATATAATATTTTAATACAAAATCCACCTAACATAACCTAAAATATTATATGACCTCTTATCTTCCTTCTTATCTATACAGACGCTCCTTCTATGCAGAAGATAATTGCTTCCACAGGCAAGTACAGATGATCTGTTGGCAAGTGATGCAGCGTTCACAGGCCACGGATATGAGGGTTCCACGCATTACCCAGCCGCCTAACTAGTGTTAGGTACCCATTCGGAGCTGGGTGACTCAGGGACGCCCTAAGCCCCGGGAACAAATCCCTGCCTTCACATGGATTCGAAACCGTGACCATCGGTACGCAAGTCGAGCGCGCTGCCACTCGACCATCGCGTCCCCTCATATCAGTTACATCCATACATACATACATACAAACATGCATACATACAGACGACGGGAATTATGTATATTGATAATTATTTTTTTAAAAAAATAGTTTTAACATATATTAAACAAACAATTAAAACAATTTTACGAGTCACAGATTCAATATTGTTAATTTTACATGTATAGTTAGTTGTTTTCATATATATTGAATATAATTACAATTTCCTGAGATATGGGTTGTTGAAAATTCTAATAGTGTTGGTCTTATTTTCTCTATATAATCTATATATTATTTTAATATTTTCTAACTTGAAAATTTTGACGAAGATCTTTTAAATACGACCTGATTTTCGGATTTTTCTAGAGCACTTAGATCAGCTGGTTTGCATTTGCAAGATTTAATGTATTTAATTACAATTTCCTGAGATACTTTACTCACTTCATTGGCTACCTATACAAGCCCGTATAGATTACAAAATGGCCGTTATCTGTCACAACTTCTTTTCTGACTCATGCCCTTCCTATCTTACTGAGCTTCTGTTGGTCTACACACCAAGTTGAACGCTCTTCTGCAGACACGCGCATTCTCTATATTCCTAAGACACGAACTAAATCACTTGGCGAAAGATCATTCTCTTTTTGTGCAGCCAAACAATGGAATTCTTTGCCATTACACATCCAGAGAATTCCATCTACCAAGTCCTTTAAGTCTGCACTTAAGACGCATCTTTTCAAAATTTATTTTCAAAATTAAAGAAACACCATTTCTTTTTAATGATTAACGCAGCTTATGTGTAACTTACTGTCATTTATGTGGTTATTATGATAAGAATGTTATTTAATTATTACATTTATGTTATTAGCTCTGTGAGCCCGGCTGCTTGCTGGGATAGAGTGCTATAAAATTTATCAATTTATTATTATTATTATTGTTCAGATATCTACAAGCTGCTCGATCATGCAGACTAACAGGAACATTGCCGGTAACTTGACATAATCACGCATTAAGTACACAAAATCGGATTGAAACTAGCAACTAAAATTTCTTTACCTACACACGAGCAAATACGATATAAATCCAGAAGCGTGTAATGAAGATGTAAAATCTGACAGCCCAACTGGCCTTATATCTGTTAAAACCAAAGCCCGAAATTGTTGAAAATGCGCATGGGCCGGCCAATTTGGGAAACTGGCCAATGTTGCTGTAAATTGCTCGGCCTAAATTCGAATTTCGGGATTTTTTGCCCAGTTCAGGAAATGGCATAAATAGATTGGCCTTCGTACCCCTCATTTGCTTCAATGTTGATTCCACAAATAGCATCAACATATTTGCCGCAGGATTCACAAGACTATGCTGAACTACATGACAGAAGTGCCACCTACCGGTCAGTCGTCCACTACCACATCGAGCGTTGGCCAAGGATCCCTGCCACTTCGCGAAATGGCCGGCCAATGGAGGAAATACAATGTTAATAAGTACATCGGGCTTTTGCCAAACCTGTCGGCCAAAATGCGAATTATACGGCCAATGTGGGAACTGTCCGAACTTCGGACTTTAGTCGTAACATATCCACCAATAAGTTTGAAGGACTATCTGTCTATCCGTAGACTAAAGAACTGGATCATCTCCCTATTGTTATTGTTGCCGCATGTTTACATATTTATATGATTTAACAAACATGTAATGTGGATTGAATAAGTCTGCTACGTGTGTTTAAAAAATAATAAATTTATTGCACGGGTGAAAAATGCGTTCTAAGACTAAAAAACTTAATATTATTAAAATAGATGTCCAACTAAGACATGGGACCCTCTTTGCGTCGTAGATGTAGCTTACATAAAAATTATTTATTATAATTTATTTAGATACTTTGTTTAATAAATCCAAAAATATTTTTTTTCCATAACAAGAGGGAGACAATCATTTGATTTCAATAAACTAAGTTTCCCTGCACAGGTGATTGCCCCAATCAGAACCAAACACAAAACACGATTCATCCTCTTGTGAGTTTTCGAATATCTTTAACCTGAAGATCTTTGCCAAGATACAGAGCTTGCTGGCTGAACTCCTGAAGATGCCCAGTTACATACCACATGATGTCACGCTACAGCAGTGGTTCTCAAAACTGCACATCTAAAAGGCCCCGTGGACATTGCTTGGAATATCACTATATTGTAAAATAAAAAAATGGAAGGCAGCATGTTAAAAGGACAGAAAAGCACTGTTTTAGACAGATAGATGGCGCACGCGTTGGAAAGATGTGGCGATATTACAATGATTAAAAATATTTATGGCACTCAAGCCTTAGTGTTTTTGGGGAATAAATTTAAACTTTTTATCTCTGTTTTGATGATGACGTCAACGCAAGCTTAACAGGACCCAGGTCAGTTTGTTTTATGTGAAAATGGAGGAGAAGGTTTTATTTGTGGTTGGCAATTAGGTTGCAGATTGAATGAAGTAGAAATGAGTGGACAATTAGTGGACAATGAGTGGACAATGAGTGGACAATGAGTGGACAATGAGTAGGTTGGGCAAGGATTGGGAAGAGAAGTGAGTGGACAATGGGAAAATTCTTTGGTAGCAGTGGGATGAAATGTGATAGCGGTAAAATAGACATTTGATATCGGCATAGTAGGAATTTAACGGTGTCCTAGTAACCATTTGATGTTCGCGTGGTTGTGCTGTTTATATAAGCCGCACATGCATTTCGTATCTTCCTATTATGCCTTACATATGTGCGACAAACTCATCTTGCTAGGCGACTTCAACGCAAGAGTTGGCAAAGACAACGTTGCCTGGGAAGGATTCCTTGGTAATCATGGAGTGGGTCACTGCAACAGCAACGATCTTCTTTTACTCCAGACCTGCGCTGAACATTAACTGCTAATCACCAACACGATCTTCCGCCTCCCAACCCGTAACCGGATGGCATGGATGCACCCCCACTCGAAGCACTGGCATCTTATTGACTACGCCATCGTGAGGAAGAGGGACAGGCAGGATGTACGAGTGACCAAGTCATTGTGTGGCGCTGAATGCTGGACAGACCACCGCCTCATCATCACCAAGCTCAACATCCGCATTCAGCTGAAACGGCGCCCGCAAGGGAAGAAGGCCCCCAAGCGGCTAAACGTTGCAAAACTAATGACCGCCAGCTGCAAGCAGTCCTTGGTGGATGCTCTGCAAGAGCGCTTGAAATCCACCTCTCCAGGAAACCAGAACTAGGAGGCAGACTGGGCGTCAATCAGAGAGCTGATTTACATCACATCTTCAGAGACTCTGGGGCACCAGACCAGGAAACATAAGGACTGGTTCGAAGAGAACTGCGAAGACATCAAGCAGTTAGTGGATGAGAAACACCTCCTACACCAAGCTTACCTC
>CALYLW010001230.1:206998-211998 GCA_944989445.1 Ampullaceana balthica | reverse complement strand
CCGATCGAACTGAAATTTGGCACACGGACCCGTCTAACCTAACAATGCATCGTATCAAAATTTCAGATCGATCGAACGTACCATAATTAAATTAATGCATTTTTAGTTTATCCTTATATGAGGTATGTAATTCAAAATTCACTGTTTGTTATTTTTTTTTAATTCCAGTTCCACGTGAGTTTGAGTTGACGCCGACCGTCGTGTTGACGACGACCGTCGTGCCGACACCCCCTCACATCCCACCCCCATTTATTAAAGACAAGGGACATCACTCAGTGTCAGTCTGTAAATGTTTAAAAATAATCACTACTGTTAGTTATGTCTCATATATAAGGGATTTATAGTCAAAAACTTTGTTTTTACGGGTTTGTTTTATTAAATCCCTTATATTAACTTCGCGGCCGTCTCTCTCTCTCTCTCTCTCTGTCTGTCTTGGGCTCGGCGGGCGGAAAAACAGAAGTCAAAAATGACGCCTTTTCCATGATCCGATCGAACTGAAATTTGGCACACGGACCCGTCTAACCTAACAATGCATCGTATCAAAATTTCAGATCGATCAAACGTACCGTAATTAAATTAATGCATTTTTAGTTTATCTATATAAACTATATGTAGAGGTCACTATCGTTTACATTTTACGGGTCACTTGACTTCAGGCCAGCCACCGGTGTGAACACGTCTCGTGCTTAAACCAGGTAAAGCGGCGTGCTTTTGTTTACATTTGGCGTTTCACGGTCAACTTTCCCCAGCGATCGGTGACAAGACATTTCCCCTCTCCCACCCCCACCCCACCCTTTTTGGGTTAAAAGCAAAGGGGAGTAAAGACAGATTCAGTCTGTAGATATTTGTAAATACTTTAAGTTCTGTCTCATATATAAGGGATTTATAGTCAAGAACTTTGTTTTTACGGGTTTGTTTTATTAAATCCCTTATATTAACTTCACCGGCGTCTCTCTCTCTCTCTCTCTCTCTCTCTCTCTCTGTCTGTCTGTCTTGGGCTCGGCGGGCGGAAAAACCGAAGTCAAAAATGACCCACTTGTTATGATCCGATCGAACTGAAATTTGGCACACGGACCCGTCTAACCTAACAATGCATCGTATCAAAATTTCAGATCGATCAAACGTACCGTAATTAAATTAATGCATTTTTAGTTTATCTATATAAACTATATGTAGAGGTCACTATCGTTTATATTTTACGGGTCACTTGACTTCAGGCCAGCCACCGGTGTGAACACGTCTCGTGCTTAAACCAGGTAAAGCGGCGTGCTTTTGTTTACATTTGGCGTTTCACGGTCAACTTTCCCCAGCGATCGGTGACAAGACATTTCCCCTCTCCCACCCCCACCCCACCCTTTTTGGGTTAAAAGCAAAGGGGAGTAAAGACAGATTCAGTCTGTAGATATTTGTAAATACTTTAAGTTCTGTCTCATATATAAGGGATTTATAGTCAAGAACTTTGTTTTTACGGGTTTGTTTTATTAAATCCCTTATATTAACTTCACCGGCGTCTCTCTCTCTCTCTCTCTCTCTGTCTGTCTGTCTTGGGCTTCGCGGGCGGAAAAACAGAAGTCAAAAATGACCCACTTCTTATGATCCGATCAAACTGAAATTTGGCACACGGACCCGTCAAACCTAACAATGCATCGTATCAAAATTTCAGATCGATCGAACGTACCATAATTAAATTAATGCATTTTTAGTTTATCCTTATATGAGGTATGTAATTCAAAATTCACGGTTTGTTATTTTTTTTAAATTCCAGTTCCACGTGAGTTTGAGTTGACGCCGACCGTCGTGTTGACGACGACCGTCGTGCCGACACCCCCTCACATCCCACCCCCATTTATTAAAGACAAGGGACATCACTCAGTGTCAGTCTGTAAATGTTTAAAAATAATCACTACTGTTAGTTATGTCTCATATATAAGGGATTTATAGTCAAAAACTTTGTTTTTACGGGTTTGTTTTATTAAATCCCTTATATTAACTTCGCGGCCGTCTCTCTCTCTCTCTCTCTCTGTCTGTCTTGGGCTCGGCGGGCGGAAAAACAGAAGTCAAAAATGACGCACTTCCCATGATCCGATCGAACTGAAATTTGGCACACGGACCCGTCGAACCTAACAATGCATCGTATCAAAATTTCAGATCGATCAAACGTACCGTAATTAAATTAATGCATTTTTAGTTTATCTATATAAACTATATGTAGAGGTCACTATCGTTTACATTTTACGGGTCACTTGACTTCAGGCCAGCCACCGGTGTGAACACGTCTCGTGCTTAAACCAGGTAAAGCGGCGTGCTTTTGTTTACATTTGGCGTTTCACGGTCAACTTTCCCCAGCGATCGGTGACAAGACCTTTCCCCTCTCCCACCCCCACCCCACCCTTTTTGGGTTAAAAGCAAAGGGGAGTAAAGACAGATTCAGTCTGTAGATATTTGTAAATACTTTAAGTTCTGTCTCATATATAAGGGATTTATAGTCAAAAACTTTGTTTTTACGGGTTTGTTTTATTAAATCCCTTATATTAACTTCACCGGCGTCTCTCTCTCTCTCTCTCTCTCTCTCTGTCTGTCTGTCTTGGGCTCGGCGGGCGGAAAAACCGAAGTCAAAAATGACCCACTTGTTATGATCCGATCAAACTGAAATTTGGCACACGGACCCGTCGAACCTAACAATGCATCGTATCAAAATTTCAGATCGATCGAACGTACCATAATTAAATTAATGCATTTTTAGTTTATCCTTATATGAGGTATGTAATTCAAAATTCACTGTTTGTTTTTTTTTAATTCCAGTTCCACGTGAGTTTGAGTTGACGCCGACCGTCGTGTTGACGACGACCGTCGTGCCGACACCCCCTCACATCCCACCCCCATTTATTAAAGACAAGGGACATCACTCAGTGTCAGTCTGTAAATGTTTAAAAATAATCACTATTGTTAGTTATGTCTCATATATAAGGGATTTATAGTCAAAAACTTTGTTTTTACGGGTTTGTTTTATTAAATCCCTTATATTAACTTCGCGGCCGTCTCTCTCTCTCTCTCTCTCTGTCTGTCTTGGGCTCGGCGGGCGGAAAAACAGAAGTCAAAAATGACGCACTTCCCATGATCCGATCGAACTGAAATTTGGCACACGGACCCGTCTAACCTAACAATGCATCGTATCAAAATTTCAGATCGATCAAACGTACCGTAATTAAATTAATGCATTTTTAGTTTATCTATATAAACTATATGTAGAGGTCACTATCGTTTACATTTTACGGGTCACTTGACTTCAGGCCAACCACCGGTGTGAACACGTCTCGTGCTTAAACCAGGTAAAGCGGCGTGCTTTTGTTTACATTTGGCGTTTCACGGTCAACTTTCCCCAGCGATCGGTGACAAGACCTTTCCCCTCTCCCACCCCCACCCCACCCTTTTTGGGTTAAAAGCAAAGGGGAGTAAAGACAGATTCAGTCTGTAGATATTTGTAAATACTTTAAGTTCTGTCTCATATATAAGGGATTTATAGTCAAAAACTTTGTTTTTACGGGTTTGTTTTATTAAATCCCTTATATTAACTTCACCGGCGTCTCTCTCTCTCTCTCTCTCTCTCTCTGTCTGTCTGTCTTGGGCTCGGCGGGCGGAAAAACCGAAGTCAAAAATGACCCACTTGTTATGATCCGATCAAACTGAAATTTGGCACACGGACCCGTCGAACCTAACAATGCATCGTATCAAAATTTCAGATCGATCGAACGTACCATAATTAAATTAATGCATTTTTAGTTTATCCTTATATGAGGTATGTAATTCAAAATTCACTGTTTGTTTTTTTTTAATTCCAGTTCCACGTGAGTTTGAGTTGACGCCGACCGTCGTGTTGACGACGACCGTCGTGCCGACACCCCCTCACATCCCACCCCCATTTATTAAAGACAAGGGACATCACTCAGTGTCAGTCTGTAAATGTTTAAAAATAATCACTATTGTTAGTTATGTCTCATATATAAGGGATTTATAGTCAAAAACTTTGTTTTTACGGGTTTGTTTTATTAAATCCCTTATATTAACTTCGCGGCCGTCTCTCTCTCTCTCTCTCTCTGTCTGTCTTGGGCTCGGCGGGCGGAAAAACAGAAGTCAAAAATGACGCACTTCCCATGATCCGATCGAACTGAAATTTGGCACACGGACCCGTCTAACCTAACAATGCATCGTATCAAAATTTCAGATCGATCAAACGTACCGTAATTAAATTAATGCATTTTTAGTTTATCTATATAAACTATATGTAGAGGTCACTATCGTTTACATTTTACGGGTCACTTGACTTCAGGCCAACCACCGGTGTGAACACGTCTCGTGCTTAAACCAGGTAAAGCGGCGTGCTTTTGTTTACATTTGGCGTTTCACGGTCAACTTTCCCCAGCGATCGGTGACAAGACCTTTCCCCTCTCCCACCCCCACCCCACCCTTTTTGGGTTAAAAGCAAAGGGGAGTAAAGACAGATTCAGTCTGTAGATATTTGTAAATACTTTAAGTTCTGTCTCATATATAAGGGATTTATAGTCAAAAACTTTGTTTTTACGGGTTTGTTTTATTAAATCCCTTATATTAACTTCACCGGCGTCTCTCTCTCTCTCTCTCTCTCTGTCTGTCTGTCTTGGGCTTCGCGGGCGGAAAAACCGAAGTCAAAAATGACCCACTTGTTATGATCCGATCAAACTGAAATTTGGCACACGGACCCGTCGAACCTAACAATGCATCGTATCAAAATTTCAGATCGATCGAACGTACCATAATTAAATTAATGCATTTTTAGTTTATCCTTATATGAGGTATGTAATTCAAAATTCACTGTTTGTTATTTTTTTTTAATTCCAGTTCCACGTGAGTTTGAGTTGACGCCGACCGTCGTGTTGACGACGACCGTCGTGCCGACACCCCCTCACATCCCACCCCCATTTATTAAAGACAAGGGACATCACTCAGTGTCAGTCTGTAAATGT
>CALYLW010001230.1:49498-201998 GCA_944989445.1 Ampullaceana balthica | reverse complement strand
TTGGCACACGGACCCGTCTAACCTAACAATGCATCGTATCAAAATTTCAGATCGATCGAACGTACCGTAATTAAATTAATGCATTTTTAGTTTATCCTAATATGAGGTATGTAATTTAAACTCACTGTTTGTTATTGTTTTTTTGCCACGTGAAATTTTGAGCTGACGCATTGAGGCGACCCAACGAAGCGACGGGCGCTTTTGTTTACATTTTACGTGTCACTCTGAGCTCGGTCAAGCGAATCGGTGACCAGACTTTTCCCCTCTCCCCCCCACCCACCCCTCCCCCCCCACCCACCCCTCCCCCACCCACCCTCCCCCCCCCACTAGGGTTATGATGCAAAGTTGAGTTAAGACAGATTCAGTCTGTAAATGTTTGAAAATAATCAATAGTGTTAGTTATGTTTCATATATAAGGGATTTATAGTCAAAAACTTTGTTTTTACGGGTTTGTTTTATTACTTCGTTTTCTTCACAAATTAATAAAAGCTCAAATAATTACGTCACGTCATAATATATTATGGCTAAAAATACATTTTGTTAATCTCAAACGCAACATATTTACTACTATATGTTCATTTTTTAAAAATTGGGAATAACCTCGTATAGCGTCACGGACAGACGTGACATTGCAAATTATATTGTACTAGCTGACCCGCGGCGTAGCATACGCCACTAATGATTTAGTGACGGGTGAAGACTTCCTGAAAGACACGGTTGTCAAAATGGGTTGGGTTTGGGCAAACGACTGTGAGTGAATGAAAAGAAGGAACTCTGGAGAGACCCGCGGCGTATCACCCGTAAAAAATGACGGAAGTGTTCAGCTGAAATCTATTTATTTTGAAAAAAATGCACTTATTTAGGGCGCCTCAGGCGCCCACCTTTTTCAAAATCCCAACTAACTTGTCCTTGTTTGATCAATACGAAATATTAAATTTTCTGACATGTACACAAAGTATTTTAAAACTTTTTACACTGTTCCGTTTTTACAAAATTAAAATATCGGCGAAAACTATGACGTCATATAATTTTTTTTACAGCGCATATTTAATTTGCACACCCTTTGATGCATTGGTGCAGTAATTAAATTTTCTGAAATGTACACACAATATTTTATAACTTTTTACATTGTTTCCTTTTTACAAAATTAAAATATCAGCGAAAACAATGACGTCATATAATTTTTTTTTACAGCTCATATTTAATTTGCACGTCTTTCGATGCATTGGTTGAGTAATTTGGTGCGCTGCTTTCTAAAATTAGTATCTGTTGAACATACTTGCAGCTTGTCTCGCAAGTTCCGACCACGAAGAGAATTATATATAGAGAGATAATATATATATATATATATATATATATATATATATATATATATATATATATATATATACATACATGAAAGTATGTCTGCCAGCATGCCCATTACTGCCTTCAACACCATTCATTCGATCCCCAAGCAACTTTGGGAGATGGTTTTGTACGTGCCCGGGATGAAAACTGGCTGATTTTATTTTTAATGTCATTTTCATGGTGCTCAAGGGGCAATTTTTTTTTCTTTCTTATATGAGCTATATAAAAATTAATTTAAGCGTAAGCTACTGTGTAAATAAATGGATCTTGACCAAACTTGGTATATAAATACTTGAGAGCCTATATTAAATTACTGCAGGTGACTGAAGTCATGATGTCCATTTCTACGGCGCCGGATGCCAAAATATATTTTTTCGTAAATTTTTAAGATTGTATTCTCCTTTAATTTTATAAGATCTTCAGAAATGTGGATAAATAGATCATTTATAAAATTGATCGAATTAAATAGGTGTTTCTTATTGTATATCTTGCACAGAAGGGGCCTGGGGACCATAATTTTGTTTTTTATAACTTGAGCTATATACAAAATATTGTAAGCTTTGCTAAAGCAAACATGCAGACCTTGACTAAACTTGGTTTATAAATATTTCAGATCTTATATTAAAATACTCTAGTGCACTAAACTGCAAATGTACGTCGTTTCTAGGCCCGTGTGGTGCAAAAGTATTTTTTCGAAAAAACATTTTAGATTTAATTCCACATTCAATTTTACAAGATTTTGAGAAATATAGAAAAATTAAAGGTTTATTTTTTTTTAAACAACAGTGTTTTTGAACTTGCAATCCTGCACCAAATGGGTCGTGGCCCTTAATGTAATCTTTTTCTTTTTGCATTTATGAGCTATACTAAAAATTATTCCAGCATCGGATCCTTGGTAAACTGATTGATCATGACCAAATGGTAAATATAAACATGATAGCTTATATTGAAATACTATAGGCCGCTGAACACCTGTCCATTACTTCGTTGCAGGGTTCCCCCAATTTTTGTACGAATTGTTTGAGATATATTATTCCCCATTCAATTTTACACGATCTTAAAAAATAATGACAAATATATCCAATATGATCCAGATAGAAATTCACATCATTATCGAATTTTACGTCTTGCTCAGATTAGGCCCAAATGTTCTTTATTCCATTTTTGATTTTATAATCTATAAAATATTATAATCGTTAGCTAATTGCCAAATAAATGGATCTTAACCAAACTTGGTGAATAAAAACTTGATAGCTCATATTAAAATAACATAGAAATTGAACTACTAATTTCCATTCTTTAAGACCAAGACAACAAATATTTTTTTTCCATTAAAGTTAATTTTTAATGAATTTTACACGACCTTGACAAATATTGATCAATATATCCATTATGATCAGGATTTAAATGAACAAGTGTTTCAAAATTGTTATCTTTTATTGTGTTAGACCAGGGCACTTAAAGTAGTCTTTTTGTGTTTTTGAGCTGTATAAAAAGAGTTTAAGTGTTAGCTACCAGGCAAATGATTGGCACTTGACCAAACTTGGTTTATAAAAACTTGATTGCCCATATTAAAATAATTTGGGGAATTAAACTCCTTAAATCCTTTCGGGCCAGGGCCCTAATCATTTTTTAGTAAACGTTTAAGATTGTATTCCTCATTCCATTTTTCACAGTCTTTTCAAATATTGATAATATTTCCATTATGATCCAGATGTAATGAACAGATGTTTCGAAATTTAAATCTTGCACTTATTGGGTCGAGGGAGCCTTAACGTTGTTTCTTGCTTATATTAGCAATATAAATATTATTTTCATCATCAGATCTTTTTGAAATTTTGAAATGTTGTTGAATTCATTCTGGATAAGTATTCGCCCGTGGTCCCAAAATGTCTTCCTCCCTCTTAAATATAAAAAGTTAATAGGTTAACAGATGGATTTTGATTAAACTTAATACATAGATACTTGATGACTCATATCAAAAATAAAATGGACCATCCGACTTTTAATGTTTATTCCTTTTTTTACCGGGGCCTAAAACCTTTGGTTGTTTAAAAAAATTTTAAGATGGTTTGCCCTATTTGATTTTACATTATCTTAACATAAATTAACACACAAATCCATCGTGATCCAGATTAAAATGTATAAGAATTTTAAAATTTAACTTTAGCACCATTTGGGACGCAGGGCCATTTATGTAGTTTCCTTTTAAAGTAATATACGCATTATAATTATTGTTTTAACAACCTAAAGCCCTGATCATTTGATAATTTGATGAGTACAATTGTAATACATTAAAAAAATGTAGTAATTTCTTTTGGGGTCGGGTCCATAATATTATTTTTTATGTAAGCCTTTAAAATTTTATTGTAATTTTTCGATTGCCATGCAAAATGGAAATTTCTTAAATATATTTATGCAAAGGTTTCTGTCAGAATTTGATTACAAACTATCATTCATTGAATCCTTTGAATGTATTCTTTTATACTGAGATCGTAACAACGTGCGATGGATCAGCTAGTTCTTAATAAAATGAGGTTACTTTAGAAATAGGGGGATATTTTTGCAGTTACTTTAGAATGATTTAGAAACTAGTATGATTTTCGTACACAAGTTAATTAACTGGACTTTTTTCATTCTAATTACAGTATTTGAGTATTTAAGTGTCTGCCAAGACATTGTAATGCAAGAACTTTTTTACCTCTCGGGTGTAAAAAATGAATAAATGATTTGAAGCCCGCTTTATTTATCCAAATTTATATTTTGGCTCGAAGGTATATCGTCTAATATAATATATTAATAATGAATGTTCCTTTGAACTGTCATTAGCAGAGGCGTCATTAGAGGTGCTGTTTGTGTGAATTGCACAGAATAAAACCCTTACATTGGTCACACCAAAGTGAAAAATTATGTATGGTCCAGTTATTTGCGCACTGAAAGACACGAAGTCGGTCTGTGGGGTTAGTGTTGAGAGCGTTACACCATGATCCAACGTTTTGAGTGACACAAACTCTAGTTACGCCTCTTGTCAAAACTAGTACCAGCTGTGAGATAAGCTTCGCTCAAATTAAGTTAATTTAAATTTAATTACGATCGATATTGATATTTTGGGTATTGGGCATGCCATTGCTGACATTATTGATACATTAAAAATATTTTTATGAGGAAAAACAGAAAACGGGTCTTAGAATAAAGAAAATGAAAGCTCTTCCTAATTTTTTCTAACTTACAAATGTATAACGTCCTAATTTTTAATTTTTAAAAAGAATGTATTTTTCGTAGCATCTACATAATTTTTTTCCCATGTGAGCAAAAAGATTGGTGGGTGGGGGGACGGAAAATGTAAACCTGGGCTCTGCCCCGGGTTGCACATTCATGCGCATTGTGTATAGGTATAAAACAAAACGTTATTGAATCGAAACATGTCTATTAGACTTTAGCTGCAGTTTTTAGGACATATAAATTTAATATAAAACTTTTAACATGTTAGGAAAAGCCAGTACTAATTTAAGTTGAGGTAAAATATCTGAGGTCTAATTGTAAACGATTTCTTTATTTAAATATTTTTAAAAAATTCATTTTAACAATAAGACGAATTAAAATAAAGGAGTTATTCAAGTCTTACCTGAAGGTAATGAAATCAAGAATGCATCACTTTTTACCATTGAGTTCAATTCAGAAAGTGTTCCATTTAATTCTGTACAATAATTCTTGAAACCAAAAACATTTATATTTAATTTTGAGGAATAATATTCATTATGTTTTAAATTTACAAATAAAATTGTCAGTCATTATACATACACACACGCACACACACATATATATATATATATATATATATATATATATATATATATATATATATATATATATATATATATATATCTAATATATAAAGCTCAGTTGGTGTTTTTATGTTTTATGTTTGTATGTTTGTATGCTTGTATGTTTCACTTTTCGACTTTCTGTTACACTGCAACGGAAAAAACAAATGACGGACGGGGACCAAATTTGGCAGGACGGTTCCTTTTACACTGAAGGTGGTTTTAAGTTAGTTTTTGTAATTGTCCCTTTTGCCCGAATGCCGTAAATTAAATAATCAGAAAATGCAGAGACAAAGAATAAAAAATTTAACCTCATTTATGTATTGAACATCTTTACGCGGACGTTCAAATGACGTTCAAAACGAGTTATTTTTTTGTGACGTTTTTTTCCCCAATACTTTATTTTCAGCTGTGGGCATTCAAAAAATATTATATTGTCTAATTACGGTGCGCACATTTTCGTGTACGCTTCTTAATTTCAGCTGTGCAGTACAAAGAATTGTCATTTTCTTTATTGTTACTTTCTATATATTATAGACACGTAAATATATTTAATTACAACTGCCACACGATGCATTAAATTCAATTGTTTACACGTTTAAATTTAATTGTGAATTTGTTTTAATTATTTTCTGTTCCATAACTCGACATTTAATAAAAACCTATTTATGTAATTATTGTGTCAGTATTTTTTTCAAGGCTTCATTTTTAGTGGTGCGCGTTCTAACATCTTTTATCGCCTGATTTCTGTGCGCACATTTTCGTGTAAATTTAGCTGTGTCCTATTAATATAACATTTATATTTTGTTTGTTTTTTACATAAGCTATTGTCTTTTACATAAGCTATTGTCTTTTACATAAGCTATTGTCTTTTACATAAGCTATTGTCTTTTACATAAGCTATTGTCTTTTACATAAGCTATTGTCTTTTACATAAGCTATTGTCTTTTACATAAGCTATTGTCTTTTACATAAGCTATTGTCTTTTACATAAGCTATTGTCTTTTACATAAGCTATACACTTATACAATTTAAACTTAGGCTACCGGACATATTAACATAGTAGATTAAACTAAATAAAGTGATCATGAAAACGCTTAATTATTTTGTTTTGCGAATTGAATTTGTTATGTTCATTCCTTTGTAGTTGGATAGATCATTTTTAAAACTAATCATATTCATTGTTTTACATTCGTTTTTTAACAGATATTTTAAGAGTGGAATATAATGTATTTATTTCTTAGAAACAAAATCTGTTATTGGGCCATTAAAGTGACTCAAAAAAGATTTTCATTCCTTTATGATATATACCAATTGCATAAAGCAGTAGATTTTAATCGTAAATGTAGACACAAGTATATAAAAATTCAAATATTATTTCCATGTTAGAACAACTATAAATAGATTACAAAAGTAGAGTTATTTTTGGTCCAGTTATTATCAGCAGACTTTTTATTAAATAAGCCAGATTATTTCTATAACCATTTATTATTATTGTCTAAATACGGTACGCACATTTTCTTGAATTCTTTTAAATACGACTGCTTTACTTTTTTTCAAGTTCTTTAGAAAGTACGTTTCATATATAACATATATAATTTAATTTATTGGCTTTATAGGTTAAGTAGATTTTGCTTTTGAGGGGGGTAGTGCCATATTATCTTTATCTCATAGACGCTGTTGCAAATATTGTATTAATTACAATTGTGTTACGATGCAGTGTCGTAAATATATAAGAGGTTTTTTAGTGACGACATTGGAAGAGATATTTTGGCAAAATGTCAACAGAGCAGTATGCTTTTTTTTAATGGATACAAACAAACAAAGATACTAGCAACAATTTAGGTTTATATATTAGAAATGCGTTTAAATTATTTTATTTCAATTTTCCCACAATGCACTGGATTAATAATTTAAATTTGTGTGAATGAAATTGCGATTTTTCATAACTCGACATTTATTTAAAAACTATAGAAGTAGCGAGTTTATTTTATGTGGAAAGCGATGGCCTAAGAAAAATAAACGTATACTTTAAAAAAGTTTACATAAGCTATATATATACACACAATACATTATAAACTTTCGCTACCGAACGTATTAACAAAAGTTGACTAAATTTAATAAAGTGATCTTGAAAACGCTTAATTAATATGAATTGCGAATAGAACATGATATGTTCATTCCTTTGTAGTCGGAATAACATTGGCCATTACGAGGACTGCATTTAAATCATTTTTCAGATGTACGCACTAAGAGACGGTTGAATATTTTTTTAAAATGTGGATTGATATTTTTTTCAGAAAAAAAATGTGGTGGGTATGTATTGAATATATTTTACAAAATATGATGTCTTATTAGAAATAAGGAACAAAAATGATTCCTTTTTGAAATTATACACATTGCATAAAAATCGTAAATATAAATCGTAAAATTTAGAGACATGAAATTTTAAAAATATTATTTCCCTGTGAATACGTCAAAAGGTAGAGTTATTTTTGTCCAGTACATTTATTTTATAACAAAACTTTATTTTATGCGGCCAGCTTTCTATAATCGTTTATTGTCTAAATATGGTGTGCACATTTTCTTAATATCATTTTAATACGACTGTTTTTTTTTAAAAAGTATTTTAGAAAGTACATTTATTATTTTGTTTATTGGCGCTATGAGTTATGTAGCCTTTGCCTTTTTAAGGGATAATTTCATATGTTCTTTATCTCATAGACGCGGTTACAAATATTGTATTACTTACAATTGTGTTACTATGCAGTGTCGTAATTATATATGAAATTTTTGATTGAGGAGGGTGGAATAGCTCTTTTGGAAAACCTATCAGTTATGTTTATTTAGTACAAGTGGGAATGAAATTGTAAATTTTATATTATGGTCGTCAAGATTCATTATTTAATAAATCATATCTTTTAAAGAGTAAGGTAATGTCAAAAGGCACTGCACTAAGTGAAAACAACTCACGCGGTAAAATGGTAAAAATTAAATAATTGTGGCAGTTGTTTTTTCTCTCTCTCTCTCTTTTTCTTAAATATATTTAATTATATTTAATTTTTTCCCCTTAAAATGGAATATCTCTTTTTCCCATAAGATTTTAATTAATAGATTTATCTGGAATATAACTTGGCAAATAAAAATTGTAATAACCAGAAACTAATACTGGGAAAAAGGGTCAGCTCCATCCCGCTACAAAGTGAGGGTATATTTCTATTATATATATATTAAACAATATAATTTGCAATGTCACATCTGTCCGTGACTCTATGCGAGGTAACTACCGATAAAAAAATGAAAATAGAGGATTAAATATGTTGCGTTCGAGATTAACAAAATGTGTTTCTAGCAATAAAATATTGTGACGTGACGTCATTATTTGAGCTTTTATTAATTTGTGAAGGGAACCAAGTAAAAAGAACCATGTTTTATTTGATAAATATTATTAATTTTTTGTATTTAATGTCCGTTTTTGTGTATGTGTCCATGTCAATATTACGTACTTAATTATAAATGTAATTTTCTAAATTAATATATAACGTTCGTTTTTTCTGTTCATGAAATTTACAATTTGTTGTCGTTTGGTTGTTAAGTTTCGATGCGTTTTGAACTACAAAGCCATTATTTATTACTGCAAATGAAATTTGCCAATTTATGCTTCAGTTTGGCGTTTGTTTTTCTTTTATACACTTTGAGATTGCATATTTGTATGTTTAAAAAAATAACATATTTAAAAATCGGACTCCTACCCCAGAATAATTTTTTTATTGTTATTTACATGTAATATTTTAATGCGTCTTAGACTAATTTGGAATGAAAGAACTTCACTTTTAATATAGAGCTGGAAAGGGTGGTGACTTGACAATAGTGAAAACGTTTATTAGAATTCCTAAAACGTGCATATTAAATTTTATATATGATTACCTGAAGATAATGTAATATTTTCTTTTATCCAGTGATTAACTTTACTTCAAAAGTATCATGCAAAATAAATAGTTCATTGTTATTCATATTTGTAAATAGTTACAATTTTTTATTTACATGTTTTTGATATCGTAAAGGTATTAATGTATGGACCAATGGGCGCATAAACTGACAAATCATAATTGATCTCGAAAGGTGCTGACTTTACAATAATAGAAAAGTTTATGTGAATTACTAACATGGTTATATTAAATTGTAAATATGATTAACAGTTGATAATTTAATATTTTCTGTTATCGTGAGACAAACTTTGCTTACTACAATTCATGCAAAATAAATAGTTCTTTGTTATTAACATGTGTAAAAATTACAGTTTATTTTTTACATGTTTTGGTAATGTTGTGGTAATAATGTATGGACAAATTGATGTGTATCACATTACAGTCACATAATTTATTTTTAAAGCTCTGTGCTGTATTATTGGTGCACTCATAATTGGTGCGCACTATTCAATGTCGCAAGTTAACGTCCAGCTGACTCCTCAGCGATATTTGTTAATACTTCAAACTTCAAATTTCTTTGCTGTAGTATCACCTTATGCTGTATTTAATTCACTATGCGTTTACTATTATCCTGATTATATCATTATTATTCATGCAAACTTATATAACGCGAAGCCTAAGCTTGGAGGTTTTGTCATAACACATATATTCGTATATATAATCAAAATATACAATCTGCTATGTCCGTTTGTAACGATCGATTTTAGAAAGCGCACATCTAAAAAAATAGCCTTGGAAAAATTTAAAAAAAAACCGACCATTTTTAAACGTGAGCACAAAATTGTTCAATATGAAACGAGATTTAACTTTTCACTCTTGGTCTCTACATTTTCTGATTATTTACTATGCGCCTTTCAAGCAAAAGGGACACTTACGAAAACTGAAATATATCCATTTTAAAAACTTCCGTCATTTTTGACGGGTAATACACTAGTTTACAATGTCACGTCTGTCCGTGACGCTATGCGAGGTAACTCCCGTAAAAAATGAAAATATAGGAGTAAAAATGTTTATTTCGAGATTAACAAAATGTGTTTCTAGCCATGAAATATTGTGACGTGACGTCATTTTTTTGAGCTTTTATTAATTTGTGAAGGGAAAGAAGTAAAAAGAGCCATGCTTTTTGATAAATATTATTATTATTTTTTGTATTAAATTTCCGTTTTTTTGTTTATGTGTCGTGTCCATGTCAATATTACGTACTTAATTGTAAATATATTTTTCTATATTAATATACAACATGACTTTTTCTGTTTATGAAATTTACCTTTGGTTGTCGTTTTTTTTTCAAGTTTCGATGCGTTTTGAACTACAAAGCCAATTATAATTACTGCAAATGAAATTTGCCAACTTATGCTTCAGTTTAGCGTTTGTTTTTCTTTTATACACTTTGAGATTGAATATTTGTATGTTTAAAATAATAACATTTAAAAATCGGACTCCTCCACACAATAGTTTTTTTGAAATTGTTATTTACATGTAGTATTTTAATCCGTCTTAGACTAATTTGGCAAAAAAAAATCTTTGCTTATAATATATAATGAAAACTTTTAGTAGAATTGTTAAGCGTGCATTTTAAATTTATATACGATTACATGAAGATAATGTAATATTTTCTTTTAACCAGTAATTAACATTACTTCAAAGGTTTCATGCAAAATAAATAGTTCGTTTTTATCATATTTGTAAATAGTTACAATTTTTTATTTACATGTTTTTGATAATGTAAAGGTATTAATGTATGGACCAATGGGCGCATAAACTGACAAATCATGACAGATCTTGAAAAGGTGCTGACTTGACAATAATAAAAACGTTTATGTGAATTACTAACACTTTTATATTAAATTGTAAATATGAATAACAGTTCATAATATAATCTTTTTTTTAATCCTGTGACAAACTTTGCTTACTACGTTTCATGCAAAATGAATAGTTCTTTGTTATTAACATGTGTAAAAATTACATTTTATTTTTTACATGTTTTGATAATGTTGTGGTAATAATTTATGGACAAATTGGCGAATAAACTTACAAGTCATAATCATCAATGAAGCTTAAACTGCTTCAAATCACACATTGCTTGATGTGTATCACATTACAGCCACATAATTTATTTTTAAGGCACTGTGCTGTATTATTGGTGCACGCATAAGTGTTTCGCACTAGTCAATGCCGCAAGTTAACGTCCGGCTGACTCCTCATCAATATTTGTTAATACTTCGAACTACTTTGCTGTGGTAACACCTTATGCTGTGTGTAATTCACTATGCATTTACTATTATCCTGATTATATCATTATTATTCATGCAAACTTATATAACGCGAAGCTAAAGTTTGGAGGTTTACTCATAGCACACATATTCGTATATATAATCAAAATAAATACTCTGCTATGTCCGTTCGTAACGCTAGATTTTAGAAAGCGCACCACTAAAAAAATAACGCTGAAAAAAATACTGCAAAAAAAACAAAAAAACAACTGAAACAACTATATTTTCAAACGTCCGCATAAAATTTTTCAAAATGGAAAAGATAATTTTTTTCTTTCTTCGTCTCTACAATTTCTGATTATTTACTATTCGGCTTTCAGGCAAAAGGGAGAATTACAAAAACTGAAATATATGCATTTTGAAAACGTCCGTTATTTTTGACGGGTAATACTCTAGTATATATATATAATTCAGAATTAAAGAAAATTTCCTTAAATTTTAGTACTAAAATTGTTTAACTTTATTTTTTCTAAATGTGCTCACTTTAGCAGTGGAATAGGCCATAATTTCATCAGTGTGAAAATAGCATGAACCTGCAGCATATGTTGAATCCTGTCGTAGACATGGAGCTGAGAAATCAAGAAAAAATTTTTTTTAAGGTTGAGAAGATAAAAGATATAACACTCCCATTTTAAGGTAATAATAAGAGCATGAAAGAAATTAGCAAACAAAGTGGTATATATACAATTTGATATAAATTAAACTAATATCTTCATAAACGAATGTTATCCAAGATAAATCATTTTTTTAAAATAAAAAATAATACTAATAATAATACAAGAAAATGTTTCAAGTATTAAATAGAAAAAGTACTTAGTATTTTTTAAAATAAATTACACGAAGGTTTCCGTTAAATATCATTATCTAGGCTCTTTCTATAAAAAATATTTTCTGTTTACTTTACTTATGCCTCCAAGTAAATGAAGTAATGCACTTATTCTTACAATTTTGTGTTTTAACAACTGTGAAGACCAGGCTGAAAACTAACAGTCCTACTTGGAAAAATGTTGAATGACTCATAGCTTTATATGCAACATTAGTCTCTGTTAACCTAAAAAAAATAATTAGAAATTAATTACTTTTTAACTTGAATTCAATTACAAGAAATGTCAAAATTTTTGTTATTGAGACCTTAAATATTTTCTTCAATGTTATAATTATCCTTTAAAAATCAGTAAATTGAAATGCTAATAGAAACATTCATTGCAATTTATATCACGACCACATGGGGCATGAAAGCCACTGCATGTGAAATCTCTATTGCATTTTGGTTTCATGTATGGTCTTGTAGGTCAGTGCTTCTCAAAGTGGTGGTCCGCGGACCGGTGCCGGTCCGTGGACCAACCGACACCGGTCCGCAGACGTTATCAAGAAAGAACATAAAAATCTAATTATAACCCTTCAGAACAGGGAAAATAGTTGCACCGGTCCCTGGAGAAATGAAAAAAATCCTGCCGGTCCACCAGACTAAAAAGTTTGAGGAGCACTGTTGCATGTGACCGAAAGTCAAAATATGACACATAAAATATATTATAAGTTTTTAAAGTAAGAATTAAAGGTCACATTGCTAAAGCATATAGTAGATTGTGAAACGACTCCATTTGTTTACAAAATATTTGTCGCTTCTAGTTAAAATTGGTAAATGTTTTCATTAAAAATGTTTACTGCGCGGCCAGTTTGAAGATTTATGCAAACAATTTAAGTGAAATGCATTTTTAATGCAATTTCCCTTGAAAAATTGCGTTTATAGATTCCAAATGTCTGTCAAGCTTGACAATGCAACTCCTCTTGAAACATACCAGATAGAGGGTTCGGGTCTTTTGCAAATATGTTTAGGAGGTTCCAAGGATGTGCAATGGCCTAAAAATACCGAAAAGGTTTACTGGATTTCCTGGAAAAAAAAGAACGAAAAATATAAGTATTTTGTCAATTTCTCGCCAACCCTAACATCTATCGGGTTGCAACAAACGTCAAACAAGGGCTAATATTATTTAGAACAATATTGGAGAAGGTATCATTGGTTACATAACCAATCGTTCGACACCCGTAATTTTAGAAGCAATTTTTGAAAGCAATTGTTGTGTTTAGTTTCAAAATTAACTGACAATAAATTAACGGGCGATTAAACTGACATGTCATAATACTCAGTAAAGCTTAAACGGTTTCAAATCTCAGATGGGCTTGATGTGGATCACATTACAGTCAAATAATGTAGTTTAACGCACTGCGCAGTATTATTGGTGCAGTCATAATTGATGCGCACTATTGAATGCCGAAAGTTAAATTCCGGCTGACTCCTCAGAAATATTTGTGAATACACCGTATTTCGAACTTGAAACTTCTTTCCTGTAGTATCACTTTATGCTGTGTGTAATTCACTATGCATTTACTTTATCATGATTATGTAATTATTATTCATGCAAACTTATATATCGCGCAGCCTAAGCTTGGAGGTTTTCTCACAACTCATGTATTCGTATATATATTCAAAATATATAATTTGCTATGCATGTCCCTTCGAAACGCTAGAATTTAGAAAGCGCACTGCTAAAACAATAGCTTGGAAAGAAATTTACTGCCCCATAAATAACTCTTGTCGAAAGTCCACATAAAATTATTCAATATTGAAATGGGATTTAATTTTACTCTCTTTGTCTCTACATTTTCTGATTATTTTCTATACGGCTTTCTGGCTAAAGGGACAATTACTAAATTATATTTATTTCTAAAACGTCCGTCGTTTTTGACGGGTAATACACTAGTGAGCTATATAAAATTAGTTTAAGCTTTAGCTATTAGGTAAATTGATGGATCTTATTCAAACTCTGTATATAACAACTTGGTAGCCAATATTGAAATACTATAGGGCAGTGGTTCTCAACCTGTGGTTCGCGGACCACTAGTTGTCCGCTGAGATGTGCCTTGTGGTCTGCTAGCAAAGCATGCATTTGTTTATTTAAAAAAAATTAAGAACACGAAAAGGTATAAATGTTGCCATAATTTGAATATATTGATTAATTGTAAACACTTGATGGCGAGGGATTAGCCGAAAACAATATGTTTTGGGTATACGTTTACTTTTAGCTATACCGGAAATCACATGAAGCCACAATAGATTCTAGAAGACTATAGTATAGTTTTTATAATAACATTCCAAAATATTTTTTTTTCTAAAACGATGAGTAAATAAGCCTTAATTTATTAAAGTAAATAAATTAATTAAAATGATTACAAACATTTTTACATTTTTAATAAAGAACACAATCGAAAATAAGGAGTAGGACTACAATGATTTCCTCATACTCATCCTCACAATCTGTGCGTGAATAAAATGCAGTTCCGGACAGGAAAAAAAAAGAATTGTCATACGACGGTATGATGAAGAGTAGCCTATTTACGCTTGGGGAGTATATGCGACATAGCCCATGATCAACCCAGACCACAGAATATAATATGCTGGCAAATTCTTGCAAATAAAGCGATAAAACCTGCAAATATCCGAAGCCATCAGAAAACTAATCCTTTCTGCTCGGAGAAACCATTGGAATAACTTCTGCGCTAAAATATTCAAGTGATAGTCGGACTCCTGCATACGACAAGCAATCAAAATCAATGAAAAGACATTAAGAGCATCATTTTTGGTGGCTATACTAGTTGCACAGGCCAAAAAGCCTGGTCATCATGGGGAGGGGGGGGAGGGAAGTGTTTAACAGACTGTTTGAATTATGTGATGCTGTGAGTTTTCTGTGATTACTGAAATAAGCAGGTGTTTTGAACTTGACATCTTGCACTAAATGGGCCCTTAATGTCATTTTTTGCTTTTATGAGCTATATAAAAATTAGTTTATGCGTTAGCTACTGAGTAAATGAATTGATATTAACCAAATTTTGTATATAAAAACTTGGTAGCCCACATTAAAATAACAAATGTCACTGCACTTCTTATGTCCAATTGGTCAGGGCTGGGGTCCCCAAATGTCTTTTTTCGTATATGTTTGATATATTTATTGCCATTTTATTTTTAACCATCTTGAGAAATATATTCATGATGAAACTGAATTAAAATGAACAGCATTTAGAAATGTAATTCTTACATCAAATGGGCAGGGAACCCTACAGTCTTTTTTTGTTTTGTATCTTCTAAGATATTATTTACCACTCAGTTTTCAACGATCTTGAGAAATATTTCCATGATGAAACTGAATTTAAATGAACAGGCTTTCAAAATGTACATCTTGAACCGAATGAGCTCGGGGGCCCCTTAATGTATTTTTTCCTTTTGTTAGCTAAAAAAAAATTATTTTAAGTTTAGATAATGAGCAAAAAGCTGGATTCTGACCAGATGCGTCGCTAGGGTTGGTGTCACCCGGGGCGGTAGCTCATGGTGTCACCCCTTCACGACTGAAGGGGCAGTTCATAAATGATGTCACGCGACGTTGCCGATTTTTACCCCACTCTCCCCGTGCGTCATACTTTGTCACAAAAACTTAGACCCCCACCCATTCTTTTACGATATGACGTCACAAAGCTTTGACACCCCATCCCTCAAGCCGTATTTTCTCAATAAAGATTAGCATGTTGCAATTTTTTTTTGTCATTTAAATATGTATTTAGGGTAAATCTACACTCTAATATCGTCACACGCGTGAAGTCATTGAAAACGCATTAAATAAATGGTAAATAATCAAATATTTCAGTGGAACTTTAATTTAAAGTTGCGTGTTTTTGATGTGACGTCACATTTTTAAAACACAACCTCCCTCTCGTCACACATCGTCACAGATGCGTGACTCCTTCCCCCTATGGCGGATTAAAAGGTGGGTGCGGAACAGGATAAAGCTAAGGGCCCCCAATAATTTAAGGTCCCCCAAACTTATTATAAATTATAGTGTATAATAAAGATTCAGGTAAATGTTTGTATGACAAGATGGCTAAAAGAAAGAAAGTCGATGAGTATCGTAATTTCAACAGGAATGGACAGAGGAATTAGCCTTTATGGAGAGAATGGGTTATACAGTGTAATTAATATGCAGTGATAAATTACGTCTATGAATTGGTCAAATGTAACGCAACACTTCGAGACACGTCATTCTAAATTTGCATTGAAATATCCTGCGGGAGACAGCAGGAAGAAAGCATGTCAAGAATTGCTATCAAGAGTGAAAGCTGGTCAGCAGCGAATCCGTGTTTGGACAACAAAAGGTGACTGGGATTCGGCCAGCTTTACACTGGAAGAATTAACAATTAACGAAAATCAGACCCATGACTGTCGACTTGACGCAGAAGGATTTCTAAAGGAACTTGAACAACTGGAAGTCGCTATTTGACTTGAAATTCGGGAAACAATTTTAGAAAGGAAGTCTCTCATTTAGTTTGTTAAAAGACAGCTTTCTAAATTTGATTCCCATGAAGACAAAGGAAAGGAGAAGTCCGTGGTATAAAGAGTATAAACAATGTGCAATATTAATATTTAAAAAATTAATTAACTTTTTTTTAAAAAAGCGTCAGTTTGATAAATGGACATTACGAAAACAGTATTCTCCCCGAGACAAAAATTCAAGTTTGAGGTATTTCTGGTAATCATTGACAAACTTTCATAAGCCCTACAACATCGGTTAAGCGCATATGAAGACATCTATGAGAAATTTGGCTTTCTTACAAACCTAACTGAGCTCAGCAATTTTATAATCCGATGGGCAGCAGCCAAGATAATGGAAGAATATTCAAGCGATTTCGAAGACTGCTTACCTTCAGAATTAGTCCAATTTTCAGAACTCTTAAAAAAATTATTGTCCAGACCCAGGCTCAGGGTAAGGAAAAGGAAGTAGCCCAAATTGAAACTCAAAACACGTGCACAGAGCTAAAAATGTTGCTGCTTTTGAATGAGCTAAACTTCACACAGTCTTTTACAATGTACACATCGCACATCACATCTATCTTGCCATGGTGACATCAAACTGCAGCTGAGAGCGATCATTTTTAAATTTGAAAAGAACATAAAATGAGTAAAACTGGTAAAAATGTGCATGGGACAACTAACACTGAATATGCTCTCTATAATGAGCATTCAAAAGTAACTTGTAAGCTTACTTAGCTTTACTGACTTGATTGAAAACTGCGCCATGAGAAAAATTCGCAAACGAAAGTTGTAGGTTGAAGTAATAATAATACATAGTTTTCAATATAATTTTTATTTCAAATAGAGAAAACAATTCGTTACCCCATGAAAAACACAAGTTTTAAAAAACATATATATTTAAAAATACGGAATAACGCGTAATATTTTTTTAAGCGGGATCGTTCGTAACCACAAAACAGCGTAAGTCAGGATGGGACCGTCGTTACCGGGGACTACCTGTATATAAACATGCATATCTATGCTTTCACGCCTTAAATAAATATATGTATATATATATATATATATATATATATATAACGAAATATTAACTCAAAGACATTGAATTAATAATTTTCCTCTAGAAAAACATCAACAAAGAAAACCCATCCATTTATTTTATTTTAATTTTTTTAATTTTTTTTTGGGGTGGGGGGGGGGTAAAAATCGTATTCCGCCACCAAACTGTGGTGGAGGGAGTCGTAAAGTGGGATTGTCCATGATTTCGGTGTGTCCAAGCCAAAATGGCTTTACATCTTTTAAAACATAATACACTGCCTCTTTCATGTCCAGTCTTTTTAAATCCTTATATTAACTTCACCGGCGTCTCTCTCTCTCTCTCTCTCTCTCTCTCTCTCTCTCTCTCTCTCTCTCTGTCTGTCTGTCTTGGGCTCGGCGGGCGGAAAAACCGAAGTCAAAAATGACCCACTTTTCCCATGATCCGATCAAACTGAAATTTGGCACACGGACCCGTCGAACCTAACAATGCATCGTATCAAAATTTCAGATCGATCGAACGTACCATAATTAAATTAATGCATTTTTAGTTTATCCTTATATGAGGTATGTAATTCAAAATTCACTGTTTGTTTTTTTTTAATTCCAGTTCCACGTGAGTTTGAGTTGACGCCGACCGTCGTGTTGACGACGACCGTCGTGCCGACACCCCCTCACATCCCACCCCCATTTATTAAAGACAAGGGACATCACTCAGTGTCAGTCTGTAAATGTTTAAAAATAATCACTACTGTTAGTTATGTCTCATATATAAGGGATTTATAGTCAAAAACTTTGTTTTTACGGGTTTGTTTTATTAAATCCCTTATATTAACTTCGCGGCCGTCTCTCTCTCTCTCTCTCTCTGTCTGTCTTGGGCTCGGCGGGCGGAAAAACAGAAGTCAAAAATGACCCACTTCCCATGATCCGATCGAACTGAAATTTGGCACACGGACCCGTCTAACCTAACAATGCATCGTATCAAAATTTCAGATCGATCGAACGTACCGTAATTAAATTAATGCATTTTTAGTTTATCCTTATATGAGGTATGTAATTTAAATTCACGTTTGTTATTGTTTTTTTGCCACGTGAAATTTTGAGCTGAGCATTGAGGCGACCCAACGAAGCGACGGGCGCTTTTGTTTACATTTTACGTGTCACTCTGAGCTCGGTCAAGCGAATCGGTGACCAGACTTTTCCCCTCTCCCCCTCACACCCCCTCCCCCCACCCCTCACCCACCCCTCCCCCCTAGGGTTATGAAGCAAACTTGTGTTAAGACAGATTCAGTCTGTAAATGTTTGAAAATAATCAATACTGTTAGTTATGTCTCATATATAAGGGATTTATAGTCAAAAACTTTGTTTTTACGGGTTTGTTTTATTGTTGACGCTTAGACGTCGACCGTCGTGCCGACACCCCCTCACGACCCATCCCCCGTTAAAAGACAGGGGACATCACTCGGTGTCAGTCCGTAAATATTTGTGGCGTTGAAACATGATCAATACTTTTAATTATGACTAAAATATAAGGGATTTATAGTAGAAAACTTTGTTTTTACGGGTTTGTTTTATTAAATCCCTTATATAAACTTCGCGGCCGTTCATCTCTTCTGTCGTCATCTCATGGGCTGGGCGGTGGAAAAAGAAAAGTAAAAATGACCCACTTCCAGTGATCCGATCGAGCTGAAATTTGGCACACGGACCCGTCTCACCTAACAATGCATCGTATCAAAATTTCAGATCGATCGAACGTACCGTAATTAAATTAATGCATTTTTAGTTTATCCTTATATGAGGTATGTAATTCAAATTCACGGTTTGTTATTGTTTTTTTCCCACGTGAAAGTTTGAGTTGACGCTTTGAGGCGACCCATCGACGTACCCGCGTGCTTTTGTTTACATTTTACGTGTCATGCTGAGCTCGGTCAAGCGAATCGGTGACCAGACTTTTCCCCCTCTACCACCCCCCCCCCAGGGTTATGAAGCAAAGTTGAGTTACGACAGATTCAGTCTGTAAATATTTGTAAATACTTTTAGTTATGTCTCATATATAAGGGATTTATAGTCAAAAACTTTGTTTTTACGGGTTTGTTTTATTAAATCCCTTATATTAACTTCACCGGCGTCTCTGTCTCTCTGTCTATCTTGGGCGGGCGGGCGGAAAAACAAAAGTAAAAAATGACCCACTTACCGTGATCCGATCGAGCTGAAATTTGGCACACGGGCCCGTCTGACCTAACAATGCATCGTATCAAAATTTCAGATCGATCGATCGTACCGTAATTAAATTAATGCATTTTTAGTTTATCCTTATATGAGGTATGTAATTCAAATTCACGGTTTGTTATTGTTTTTTTTCCCACGTGAAAGTTTGAGTTGACGCGTTGAGGCGACCCATCGAAGTACCGCGTGCTTTTGTTTACATTTTACGTGTCACGCTGAGCTAGGTCAAGCGAATCGGTGACCAGACTTTTCCCCCTCTCCCACCCCCCCACCCCCCAGGGTTATGAAGCAAAGTTGAGTTAGACAGATTCAGTCTGTAAATGTTTGTAGCGTTTGAAAATAATCAATACTGTTAGTTATGTCTCATATATAAGGGATTTATAGTCAACAACTTTGTTTTTACGGGTTTGTTTTATTAAAGATCTCTAGGCTGCGACTGTTTCTTTTCTTTTTTTTCCTAATTTGTTGTAATGTTGTTTGTGTGTTGGGACTGTTTCATTATTGCAAGCTAACTGATATTTTTTTAATAAAAGTGTTCACGTTAATGTATTTCATTGTATTTCTTAACTTCTTTCTAGATGAAAAAATGTGTCTTCTTTTTTTTTCTTGACATAAAATCGTACACAGTAAAATTTTAGGCTCGGGTGTCACCCCCCCTGATGGGTGTCACCCGTGGCGGCCCGCACCCCCCGCTCCCCCCTAGTGACGCCACTGTTTCTGACCAAACTGGGTATATAAAAATAAAAACTGAAGAGCCTATAATAAATTACTATAGGGCACTGATATCTTAACTCCTAATGTTCATTTCCTCGTAGCTGGGGGAATTAAATATGTTTTTTGCTTAACTCCTAATGTTCATTTCCTCGTAGCTGGGGGCATTAAATATGTTTTTTGCTTAACTCTTAATGTTCATTTCCTCGTAGCTGGGGGCAATAAATATGTTTTTTGCTTAACTCCTAATGTTCATTTCCTCGTAGCTGGGGGCATTAAATATGTTTTTTGCTTAACTCTTAATGTTCATTTCCTCGTAGCTGGGGGCATTAAATATGTTTTTTGCTTAACTCTTAATGTTCATTTCCTCGTAGCTGGGGGCATTAAATATGTTTTTTGCTTAACTCTTAATGTTGTATTCCCCATTCAATTTTACATGATATTGAGAACTGTAGATAAATATATTTATATATTTGTTATGAAATTGATTGAAATGAACAGATTGTCGAACTTCATATGTTAAACTGATGGGCCCGGTGAACCTTAATGTAATTCCTTTTTTATATATAAATGTATTCCTTTTACTGATATCGTTGATACGCAAAACGAGTATGCTAGTATTTCTTTTTAAAATACACTCACACATGGCTCAGTATTATCCCGTTACTTAAAGGGATCCCGTTTTTAGTACAATGTCTTTCTCCACATTTGATTCCATATTTCATTGAGATTACATACCCCATTACGACCCCGTTGCATAATGGGATCCCATTCGTGATCTTATACCTTAACCGATGTGATCCCACTCATCGACGAGATCACAAATCCCAGTATTATCCTCTTGCAAATGGAATCCCGTTCTTGGTCTAAAATTGTTCCCAACCAAATCCCGTTGCATAATGGAATCCCATGCTCTGTTGAATTTTTTACCCCAAGATGACCCCATACTTCGATGGGATAACATACCCGAGTATGATCCAAAAAATCTGCATATTCATTTGCGTTCCAGTAAATATCTTAGACAATTTTTATTTCTAATGTTCACTTTTTAATTTTTTTTCCAACTCCATCCCACACACACAGCTTGAAAAAATTAGTAATTGCTAAATGAAGACCCTAGTTCTAAAATTACTTAAGTCACATTTAAGCTTTTACTTCTCTAATTTTCACATACAAATATATATTTTTAGAATAAATGCAATAGCTGAAACCATAATTTATACAGATTTTAAAAAGGTCTTATTTAGGCAACTATTCTATCTCCATAAAGTCTCACGCACAACCTTAGTCAGAAAAAGTATTGGGTAAGAGTTTGAATTTCTTCAAATTTTTATGTTATAAATTACAGCGACATAATAAATAAAATCACAGATGTTTCTAGAATATTTTAGATAATACCCGAATAAATAAATAAAATGGGTATATTATATTCTGTCAAATAGTTTGGATAAAAACCTAAAATGTGTCTCATTAAAATATGCTTAATTTAACTGAGATCTTGCAAAATTAAAAATTGAGAATTTTTCTTAATTTTTTGGATGTTCGATCCCATGAGATTTCCGAAACTGAAAATCAATCAGAAAAGCAATTGGATAAGACTATAAATGTTTCCCAATTAAAATATGTAATAAATGACAGAGACCAAACTGAAAATAAAATAACAGAAGTTTCTCGAATATTTTAGATGATTCCTTAATTAAGGAAATTATAAGAGTATATACATTTGTAGTCTTGGTTTTTTACGGGTTTTTTCTTATTTGTTAAATCCTTTATATTAACTCGTGGTGTTTGCGGCCGACCGACCGACCGACCGACCTTTTCGCCAAAACTTTTGATCGATTTTTAACCCACTTGCTCGCAAGATAGTGAGCTGAAATTTTGCAGTCAGTTTTGTACCGATAATAAAAACAATGTATCAAAATTTCAGATCGATCGCATGTACCGTAATTAAATTATTGATTTTTTAGATTATTTTTTTTATTCCTATGTATCATGCTATTTTTTGAGATAGAGCGTCTCGGTGCGTATTATATTGAACAACCTTTCTGTCGCGCAATAAGGTGCGTATTTTATTGACAGCTCTTTTTATAAACATATTCCTGATCGGTGCACATTATATTAAACATGTTTTACGACACAACTGCAATTTTGTATTTCTGGATGGTCTGGCGCTGCGTATTATAATGAACATTATTTTAATTACTTCTCGTACATAAAGGATTTATAGTCAAAAACTTGTTTTTTACGGGTTTTTCTTATTTTTCCTTTTATATTGGTAGCCTTATTTTTGTCTTTTTAAATAAGCTCTCCTTTCTTTTTGTTGTTGTAAAATTTCTTAAATTTAATATTGAGTCAGCATTTGTTTATTTTATTTGATTTTTACTTTTGTTTGAACATTGTAATCTATTATTGATTTTAGATCTATTTTATATATTTTCAAATTTTTTATACTGGACTATTTGTGTTGTATTTTCGTAAGAAATTTCGTTGGAAATTAGCAGCTGTCTTGTCTCATGAGCAAAATATTGGGTTGGCCAAGTTGGTAACACAAATTTGTTTCATTCGATACCCTTGCCTTAAATAAGGCTTTGAGCCCTGGGTTTCGTCCTATCTCTGTACCCTTCCCTTTTCAATTTTTCCAGACCAATGTTTCACTTCTTAATTGTCAATGAACGTGGACTCGACTTTACATGCTCCAACAAGACGCTTGTTGCCCATTTCACGACACCAATTGCAAAGCAGAAATTTCCGTTGACGTGATATGCGCAGCCAGGGACAACTGCTAAACCATTTTGCCTGCGGTTGTCGACGACGTCCACTGTAATTACCAGCAGCCTCGCTTAACAACGTATCATCTGGACAATCAGTTAGATCCTCGGTATCAACATCGTCCGTAATAACATCAGATGAGACGACGTTTTCAACTTTTGTACTCGGTATTTCCGGTTGAGTGGATTGCGTGAGGAAACGCTTTATAGTTTTTTTGTTTTTTCAGATGTACGTATTTCTATTTAAAAAAAGATTCATGGGCAATTTTTCGAGAAATGTGTTTTTATTTCCATAATTACATCATGCCCAGTTTCCTTTTTGTTGTTTTTTTTTAATTAGTTTTTAGTTGTAGCCGAGTGGTGGCTATAGTTGGAATGTTATGGTTGATTATATCTTGCTATATTGCAGCAAAATCACAAAACTTAACAGTTTTATTTAATAAGTAGATAACAAACAGGTAGTGTGGACTATAATTGTGAATAGTGTTTATTAGAGTAATTTGTATCCTAAGGCTGACACAGTTAAAGCACTAAAGTAAATAACTAAATCAGGAAGCACAGCATACAATTTTATAACAGTCTCTAATATATGCCCTACTCTACCACTAAGTTCGGTACACTTCATAAGGCACTGGATCACTCGCTCTCCAGGGGCTTGTTGACTCTCTCTCACTTGTCTCCCACAGACCTCCCCTTTTATTGGTATTCAGAGGAATGTGGGTGACATTGGAGATCATCCTATGGCTCGTTCCATTCATGTTTTCCCTGACCACAATAAAATACTGTTGGCATTCCCCTGTTCTCTTGTCCCGTCTGGACGCACTTCAAATGTCACTCATTGACCACTGCCCCATGACGTCTCCGACCCTGACCGCAATTGTTGGTTCTTAAAACTTGAGCTTTTGTTGGGCGCTAATGCGACCAGCGATCGCCGCATTCCAATGGTCAACCCTCCACTAGGCCGGGTGAGGGACTGATGCGATATTGTTTGAGAGAATGGAGTGGGGTCGGAGAGAGGATGGGGAGGGAGAAGGGGGTAGTGCCCGATTTCTGTGGTGGATATGGCCACCTAATGAAATTATTTTAAGAAAAACTTTATTTTTTCAAAATCGAAATGTTATTTAGTACTTAAAAAATTAACAAACTTATAAAAAAGAAGAGTTGTACATCAAACAGTTGCCCTATTGTTGGTTTCAGTTGATTTTTTGGGTGATCCAAATACATTGTGGCCGTTTAGCTCTAAAAATTGGGTGGGCAATTGCCCACCTGGCCCACCCTGTGGCGCCCCCATGTGTCTTATGTAATTTTAGGTCGTACTATTTATTCAATAGATACATTTTTCTTGTAGTTATCTAAAATAATTACATTTTTATGGTTTTGGTTACCCTAAGAATATCATGGTCGGAAAGTCCAGGAATTATTTTAAAATCTGTAACTATTCTAAGTCTATTAAGAATACATCTAGTACATTATTTTTCATTGTAGCTTTTTGTGGAAAGCGTTGGTCATGAAATCATTCAAATCCATGCAAAATATAGTAAAACAATCAATTTCAATACTAGAAGGAAAAAATAGATTAACCATTTACAAGTATATATATAACTTCACTATAGAAAATAACAAACTAAGGTAACTAGCAGCATATTAAACTTAAATCGTCTGAATAAAAAACCCAGTTTTATTATGGCTCTAGATCACGACTTCTTGTATACCACAATGCATACTCGGGACAACAATGTTCGCTTGGTACATACTACACAGTTAGTTGAGCTTCGTTCAACTTTAATTCATTCAATTCATTGTAAAATGTTCATCGTTGATGTTGACAGTGTCACAGATTGTCAATGTAGATAGCAGATACTCTCAACAGTGGCGTAGCTAGGAGAGTGCAGGTGGGACATATGTCCAGGGGCGCCACGTTAGAGGGCGTGAAAATGAGTATTAAAATTAATTATTTAAATTTATTTTGATGTAAACTAATACATTTCAAATACATTAGCAAGATTGAATTTTGGAGATCCACAAATATCTTCTTTACAAACCATTTGGCAAGAATGATTTTGGCGCCCCCATTGAACATTAAGTAATCATTAAAGAATAATTTTTAGGTTTTCTTCAGATACATTCCAAAGACGCAGCAAGCATTGAAAGGTTATCATAGAGAAACTGGAATATGATAATATACCTCTAGCCGGCTGTCGGACACAATAACATAACAATGCTGATGCAATGACTGGGTATCTATCCGGCCTTTAACAGCGAATATGTGCCAGAAATCACAGAGCTTTGTTTGCAAACTGTGAAAACCACAGCTTAAACTCGGCTAAACGTAGGGTTGCAAGACGTCCGGTAGAAGGAGGATATGTCTTCCTTTTTAGCTCAATGTACTCCGTCCGGCAGGCTAAGCTAAAATCGTTTAATATGTCGGGCTTTATATGAACTTTTTATGTATCGTTTTTACAAATATTTCATGGTATGTTAACTTTAAATAAAAATAGTAGCTATTTTAAAACTTACAAATCTAGACAAAGACGAAAAAATTGAGTTCTAGGCTAAAAAACATCGCAGTCATTGAAAATGAAATGGAAGTAATAGCATTATTGGAGATTAAGAGCCGTTGTCAGGGGTATGAGAATCACTGAGTGAATGCTTGTTTACCGGGTGAACACGTTTCATGAATTTAATGTTTTGAGTGACTCCTGATCACACGGGTGTGTGGCCAGAGGACACGCCAGGGTCAGTTGAGACAAGTTTTGGGGCTTATAAGAGACGAGTTGATTCGAGACAAGGAAGTAAGTTGTGTAGTGAGTACGGACGGGGTAGACCGGGGAGTTACAGTGTAACACAGAGTGAGGTTTAACGTCGCACAGAAGCGGTCGGGTCAGACCGAGGAGACTTAGACACTGTATGTGTAAACGTAGAGCTGAAGGCGACATGAGCATGTGCCCAGGATGGTCAGGTCGGACCGAGGGCATGCTTGAGTGTACAGCCAGTTGTATATAAATGTATTTGCTGTCCGGGCAGGACAGCCAGAGTTTACAGTTGTGTACAGTAGAATAAACATTGACTTGTACCCAATCGTGTGTCATCTCTTGGATGTGTAGTGGCTGAGAGCAAAGAACAATCCACGTAACATCCGGGACCTAACAGCCGTCTTCACACAACCTTGTTGGTTAAAAAAAAAGATTTCAGGAGACATTTATTTCAATGAAAGTCAAGGAGATGTTGAGAAGAATTAATGAAATTTGTCAAGAAGAAGAATTTGGCAGATGTTAAGTTGGTGTACGAACCATGCATTAGTTACTTAGAAAGGTTGTTGAAAACTTTTGATGAATTTCAATGTCTTAATTGGATGTACTTAGACAGTAGAATTGGCTAAATTAAATAAACGGGTCTTTTTGGCGTGTATATTGTATTTGAACGAGAAGAGTATTGTAGATAATGTGCAATAGTTTGACCAAAACAGCAATCTTAAATCATTTTTAGAAGATACAAATGAACAATTTTTTAAGACTCGTGTATGAACAGTGACAGCTATTACAAAAATATTGTACTGACTTTAAGTTTAATCCAGGATGAGTCAAATGAAATATTCAAAATGACCTCCTTTGTCGTCCTCCTTATTGTTTTATTATGGCCTCCTTTTTTGTGTCCACGTATCTGGCAACCCTATCTAAACATGATCCAGTTGTTATCACGCTTTTTTGAACGGTTGAACGTATATATTTATTTTTCTCTAGTTCAACAACTCGTTGTGAAGAATTAAAAAGAATTGTGTCAATCACAGTGAAGAGAGAGACTAAAACATGCTGGAGTGCACGATCAAAAGCTGTTAAAGCTATTTATGAAGGACTATATGAACTAGTAAGGCTTTTTGAAAAATAATCAGAAGATGTAACTATGACGCCTGACAAAAGAAGTTCTTCTTCTTCGTTCTCAAAATCTTTTGATAGAGGATTTAGACAGCAAGTCCTAAATTTGTGATGAACTGCGCTGTGGCTGTCAGTTGGTCCAGTCCACCATAGAATTTGTCATCGAGGGTAGCTTCCTGGGGCCATATGTCTGTCCGGGTATGGTGGTACAGAGGGCAGTTTTGGAGAACGTGTTCCGCATTTTCCGCAGCTGTCCCGCAGGGGCACATTTCGCTTTCTCAAAATCGAAATTTGCGGAACATGTGTTGCCTAAGTTTGTTATGGCCCGTCCTTAGCCTGAAAATGAAGTTTTGTGATTGGCGGGGGAGTTTGAAGTATGCATCACTTTTTGGGTGGTTTTCTTTGAGCTCGGACCATCTTTCAGATTCACTTTTTTGAGCATTGCCTTGATTTCTTCGTGGTGTAGAGATGGCTCTGCCTGGTTTTGACTGCCTCCAGTTTTTGCCAAGGATAAAGCAGTGTCATTTCCTTCAAGTTCCACATGTCCAGGGATCCATTGGAGAATAAGTTCTTTTGTTATTTTGTTCAGTTACAATAGTTCTGTATTGAGTGTCTGATTGATCAAAGTGTTTGGGTTTTTGAGAGACTGAAGCACTGTCTTAGCATCAGTGAGGATGACAATCTGGCTGTTTTTAAAGTGGGGGTCACTTGTTAGAATGTTTGCGGCTTGCTCTAGTGCTTTCCTTTCTACTCTAGTGCTATCTGAGAGACTTCCTATGGCAGTTGCTTTTTCAAGGTGTTCTCCGTTAGGCCACTCTATAAGAATACCGGCTCCTCCATTTTGTTTGGATTTTTATGAGGAGCCATCGGTGTAGACTCTTATCCAGGAATATTCAGGATATTGTTCTTTGATGATTTAATTTAATGTTACTCTTAGTATGTCAGTTGTGTAGTCAGATTTTTTTCCTATGCTGATTAAGTTGTCTCTGATTATTAGAGGTGGACTAGGGTCCCAGGTTGGGAAGTGGCTGTGGGGATGTGTCACTTCAATCACAATGTTATCAATTTTATGTTTGGATTTTAGATGTTTTGCTTCTTGTATAAAGTTTGTTCTTTGGAGTCTTTTAGTTGAGTAGGATTTTTGCAGCTTGGGTTTTAGAGGGTGGTGTTCTGATGCTTCTAATTTAGTGAACTGTGTTAAAGTTTTGGTTTCTCGTCTAACTTCCAAAGAGCTTAGGGTAGCTAGGTCCTCCATTGCTCTGATTGGGGTAGTTTTCATTGCTCCTGTAATTATTCGAAGCCCTAGGTTTTGAACTTTGTCTATTTTTTTGGAGGTTGGATTTTGGCTGCTGTGCCCCACACTGTGGATCCATATTCTAGGGTAGGTCTTATATAGCTGTTGTATGTTTTCTTCAGGATGGAGTGGTTAGCGCACCAGTCTGAACCAGCTAGTTTTTTATCAGCGCCAGTCTTAGGATTCCTTTTTTGTGCGTTATCTATTTGGTTTCTCTAGGTTAGCCTTGGGTCAAAGGTAGCTCCTAGATATGTCGGATTGTCATTTATTTTGTTCCAGGACTATTTTGTCTAGGGTTAGTTTGATGCTTTGTTGTTTGGTTGAAAGGGAGAAGATTGTGTAGGTAGTTTATTTTTTGGAATTTATGGTCATATCCCATTCTTTGGACCATAGGTTGAGGTTGGTCAGTGCTTCTTGTAGCCTACATTTTGAAGTTCCTGTGTATTCTTCTGTGCTAAGTAGAGCCAGATCATCAGCATACATGCTGCCTTTTACTTTTCTAGGAATACTTTGTAGTAAGTCGTTTATACAAATTAGAAACAGTGTGGGTGACAGAACACCTCCCTGGGGGACTCCATTGTGTATCGTGGCTGTGTTGCTCCTTTTTCCTTGCATTTTGACTAGAGCCTTGCGATTAGTTAATATTCTGTTATCCAGTTTAACATTCGGTGGGATACGTGGGTATTTTGTAGCTTTAGAATTAGACCTTCTTTCCAGACCTTGTCAAATGCTTTTTCTAGGTCAACCCGGACAACGGTAGTGGATTTCTTTTCCTGGAAGCCGTCTTGTATTTCTTGGGTTATGTATGCTATTTGATCTTCCGTTGATCTGCACTTACTGTGAATCCTGCCTGTTCATCTGCTAGTAGCATTTCGGATTGAAGTATCCACATCAGCCTATTATTAACCATTCTTTCAATCAGTTTGCAGACGCAACTAGTCAGACTTATTGGGCGGTAGCTGTCAACTTGGCTCCTTTGTTTGCCAGGTTTTGGTATTGGAATCATGATAGCTTTTTTCCAAATAGTTGGGATTTTTCCAGACTTCCAGCTGGCATTGAATATTTGTAGTAGTTTTTTCTTAGCCAGGGGTCCTAGGTGAATGGGCATATCATTTGAGATCTTGTCTTTTCCTGGAGCGTGTTAACGTTTTGAGGAGTTTCAAAGAGTCCTTGAGCTCTTTTATATTTAGGTTTGCAATCATTACATGAGAGTGTGGTGTAGCCATTGTCTGAGCTTTTTCTATTTTATCTTTAACTTCTTTGGATCTTTGTTCACTGATACTGATATTACCCACTGTACTAAAGTGGGTTCAGAAATTTTGAGCAGCTTCACTGTCTGTGAGTTTTTTTATTGTCTGCTTCTAGGACTATTGGAGAAGATTGGTTTTCCTCTTTTTTAAGACTTTTTGCAATTTTGCATAGTTTATGTCCATCTCTATCTACATTTAGTTGTTCGGTTTTTTCGTGCCAGCTTTTCCTTATAGAAGAGAGCTATTCCTTTCTGAAGATTGCATTTTCGGCTTTTAGTTGGATATTGTTTTCTACTATTTGGGATTTTTCTGCTAGATTTCTTGCGTTGATGGATTCGATGTGAAGTTGTTCTAAATGTTGAGACCAGTTTGGTATGTAATTTATTCTGGCTCCTCTGGGGATAGATTCCTTAGCGGCTTTGAGGAGAGCTCTTGAGAAATACAACAGAAGTGATACAGAAACTTTACTGGCAGGTATATTTAACTTAAACATCCTAGTTTTGATACATTTCTGGAACATCATAATCATACTTGGGAAAATTGATCGTTTCCAGAAACGGTTGCAGAATCCTACTATGAATTTCAAGGAAGCAGCATGTGATCTTGAATCGTTGGTGCAAGAACTTGTCAACATTCGTGATTATTTTAGCCTAGTTGCGATAGACAATGGAAAAAAAGATGCACAAATTGGGGAATCGAGGTTGACAGAAGGATTAGGCGACATCGGAGGATACCTGGAGAATTAGCAAGAGATGCAGGACTTTCGGCAGAAGAAGAAATTGCACGTGTTATGAACTGCGTAATTGATGGACTCCAACAGGAGATATCAATACCGTTTTTGTCTTAAATCTTAAACGCCAAATTATGATTTTTAATAAACGTCAAAACTTTTCTCGCTGAGACTAATGTCGATACACTTCGTCAAAATTGCTTAGATTTTGGAAATTAAAATTTCTACGACACTGTCGTCAATGGTCACAAATTGTGCACAGAAATGGGAGACTACAAAATGCTTTTCAGTTCCCGGACTGAAGTTCTACCGGAAACTCCTTTGGAGTTCTTAGTTTTATTGTTTCATATGGAGATGACGTATTTCCAAATATGTGCATTCCACTGCAAATACTTCTAACAATTGCTATTTCAATTTCAAGCTGTGAGTGCTTCAGCAAACTGAAGCTTATTTTGTCTTATTTACATGCTTCAATGGGACAAGATCGTCTTAGTGCTCTTGCACTCCTTAGCATCGAAAGAGAAACACTTGAGAATATTAATTTTGAAAATGTGATAGACGAGTTTGCGACTGTCAAATCCAGGAGAATCAATTTGATTTAGACTATGTCTATTACAGTCATGTATAATTAGTAGAGTCTTTTTTTTCTTCAAAAAAATTGTTTACAAATCGCATAGAGAATTATTAGTCTGTATTCTACTTCATTAAAATACCAGATGCTTCGAAAATGAACCGTAAAATTTCAAAAAAAAATCTTGTTGGCTCAGTGAGCCCCCAGAATCTGTCCAAGAAGTGGCGCAGAATGTGTGTCATGTCTCCAAGCGCAGATGACCCTAGCTACGCCACTGATTATCTATATGTTGGATGATAAATATTTTAAAAAATAGTATTAAATACTAAATAGAAAGTAGTTAAGTACACCCCCTTACTTCATACACCTAAATTTTGAGCTATCCGGATCCGGAATACCATGTTTGGTAAAAATCAATTTATTTAACCATTAACTAACGCTTAAAATATTTCTGATAGATTAAAAAAGCAAAAATTGGCATAAAGGGTCTCTTGGCATAATTCTGCAAGCTGTAAATTTTAAAACACCTGTGTATTTAATATGAATCATAATGGACATATTTGTCATTATTTGTTAAGTTCGTGTGTCACGTGTGATTCACGGGAATGAGAGCAGAGAAAAAGATAACGTGAAGGAAGGGTGTATGAAGGTTCGAGGGAGGAAGATGGCTGAATATATTAGTATGTGTCTCAACCATGTAAAACTTCAAATTTATTCTTGAACCCAGTGATTCATGTAATGATCGGATATTCCAGTATTAAAGTTCATTTTTATTAACATTAAATGTTTCAGGAATCAGGAATCATTGTACGAGAGATCTTATTATTTGATAACGCCTTCTAATACACATAAAAAGTGATGTGTGACATTTGGTGTCAGAAGACAACACGAGGCAGAAGTCAAAATGGCGAAGGTCAACGTCATGAAGATATCAGAACATGATTTTGAAGAAAGTTAAAGAAAACTAGCATTATGGCAGTCCTATCTCAATTTCAAATATCTGTAGTTTAGCTATCTACAGTTGTTATTTTAAAAAATGTAAGCCTGTACAAAGCGCGTAGCGTGGGTATGTGCCGCCCGGGGCAGTACCCAATTTTGCCGACCCCCACCCGCCGAAAAATATATTAATGCTATAAAGTAAAGATAGTATTTATTAGAAAGTAATAACAAGGACACAATACATTTTATGTTATAAATAAAAAAGAAATGCTTCATTTCTTGGATAAAATTGAAGTTTATGTTTTTCCTCATTGCACAAGTGACGATTTTTGCCGAATTTTCCCCCTCTGTTGAGTATCTCAATATATGTTTGAGAATCGCTTTTATTTTAGAACCGTTGGGGGATAGTTTCAGAGGTAATGTGAGTAGTGTGAGACACTAACTTTGGAAGGACAAAGATTTGGAAACGCTGGTGATAGGTTAACTAAAGTTTATCAGGTTGAAATATATACTCAGGCTATGCCAATTTTGGAGGGATGATACATTTTACCTGGGGTAGACAAAGTCTGAGAATCTGATGTTGCAAGGGTCACCCAAATGTTAGTGGGACTTGGGGTTTGACCAACCTGAAGAAAGTTGTCATATGTACCATCCATGGGACGAAAGGTTCACCCAATAGAATTAATAGAAATTTAGGGCAGACACCATCATGGCGTGACCAGGTTATACTGTAACCAAACTTTACGGCACTCTCTCTCTCTCTCTCTCTCTCTCAGAAGATCACAGACCACTCTTAGAATTAAATTCTAAGGTGATAAGACTGTGGGGAGTTATGAGCCTAGCTGAGAAGTCTGTTTTCAGGTTTGATTATTGTTTTCAGCTAATATGTTAGAAATACAATTAGTCAAGCCAACATAGTAGAGGAGCAGACCAGGCAGAAGACGTGCTGGTGTTGCAAGGAAAGGGACAACTTGACACTGTCTGAAACGTAAGAACCATTTGTGAAGACGGTCATCGCTGTGGACAGTCCAAGCTGTCACTCAGTTAGGATAGCAAGGGCTTGACCTCCGGACTGACCTCCGGGAAGAGCTCACACGACGTAATTGGTAGACGCTACGCCTGACTGCGGAGCAGGTAGTAGCAATGACGCTAGACAGACCCATCAATCATCTAAATGACCACACCCACTGACCAGAGTGACCAGAGGGAAATTGGGTCATGGTCATATAATATCCATTTTTGTAATCGTCTAATGTTTTAGTTATTTTCCTATGTTAATCGTTAGTGTTAACCATATTCTGTTTAATGCTATTCTATTTGGTATGATTTATTTTAATGTATTAAATAATATCTCTATTGTGTACAGAGGTGTTGTGCGTCATCAGTTGTATGTGTTTAGATATTGTTGTGGTAGTATTTGAAGTGTAGTTCTAGACTAGTACTCTTATTTAAGTTAAGTATGGTAATACTGGGGGCTAGTGCCAAATTTAATAATATTACTCATAGACAACAGAGTCAATACGTGTATTGATGTCTAGTGAATAGACATCAGTATTTAACACCCTCCTCCCCCCATCGTCACACGTGTTAACAAAAACTTAGACCTCTCTCCAAAATGAAGTCTCAAAGCTTTGCTCCATCCCCCCAAAAAAGCCATATTTTCTATTTGAAAATGAGCGTTTTTCAAATCCATTTTTCTGGTTATTGAAGCATGTATTTAGTGTAGGCTGCACTCTAACACATGGAAAGCCATTTAAAACGTCATTAAATAAATTGTAAGCAATCAAACATTTAAGTGGAAATATTCAGTTAATGTTGTGCGTTTTGATGTGACGTCATATTTCTTAACCACCCCGTCCCCTTCGTCACACATCGTCACAAATGAGTGACCTCTCCCCCCCCCCAGGTGCGTGGAGTAATTAATGGATGGTCCCCAATCTTTTATACATCAATGCTTTCATCATGCCATGCTAAATAGCCAAAGTAGCTATAGCTTAGATAATCTTGGGGTATTCGTTATTGATCTTGATTAATATTTTTTATTAACTTAATTTTAGAAAAGCTATTTTAGCTCTTTGCATTATTTAAGACAATGTTCAAATTAATGCTATTATTTTAGGCAGGGTAACTTCTAGCCTGAATATCTTAAAAAACTTGAATAAATTAACTGGTCTTGAAAACATTAATTCTTTTTATCCCCGTGGGGTTAAAATAGTGCTTGTTTGACCATGGCACGTAACATATTTTGTATACTCTAATTTGAATGAAAAACTTCAAAGTCCAGTAAATTAGCTGGTGAACGAAAATCTATTTTCTAAATTCTATATAACTTCCAAAAACTAACACGAATTTCTACAGTAATCTCATGTTATGAAGAATACAACTTTCTTCTCCACTGTTTTTCTTCACACCGTGGATCATATTCGCTTCGATTACAAACAATTGCTCTCTCATTCTTTTTATTGAATCTACATTCTCTTTTGGGTCGAGCCGCTAGGCTCTTAGGACCCGGTTAAATTTATCGCATGCGAACCTCATCAAGCGGGCATCCCCATAGAGGTACTCCTCTGAAGGTACCGTTACTTCTCCTTCCAAATCCCCGCACAGCTCGGGGCACTCTTCGAGTACGTGGACCACCATCTCCTCCGGGTGGCCACACAGCCGACAGGCCAGTTCCCTTCTAGTGTTGAATTTGTACAACTAGCTTCTTATGGGATAATGTTCAGTTCTCATTCTAATTATGAGCGTCTGATTGCTACGTCCAATTTCCCACCAGGAGTCGCTTTTGTTCGGTCGCGTAATGTACTGGAATACTTTTCTGGACGTACTTCAATACGCCCAGCCCTGAAGTCATTTCTCTCGGAAATGGTCTTTAAGCAAAGATCTGACCCCCAGCTGGGTCATCGGACGATCGGGTTGGGGCTGAGCTGAACCTTCTCTCGCCAACTTAACGACCCTGTCTGAATGAGGCTCGCCACTGTGCCCAGTGATGTACTGAAGGACTACTTTTCCGCCTTGTGCTAGGATTTCACCTACTGTTTCCAAAATGACACTGACCGTTTTCGTCTCCAGAGAGGATCGACCCACAGTCTCGAGCGAAAACCGTGAGTCGGTGAAGACTACGACGGTTGGAAAAACCTTTCTTCTTGCTAGTCTTCGGCGTACTTCCTTCAAACCCCTGCAGATCGCCCCCAGTTCGGTGTCGTGACTACTGTGTGCGGCTCTGAACGGCCCTGACAGTTCAATACTATCAGGTCCAGGTTGGGGGTATTGAATCAGTACTCCATATCCACTTCTACCATCCTTGAAACGTGAGCTGTCCGTGAAGACTTTTACAACGCTGTCACCATAAGCTTCGATTGTCTTCAGAGTCTCGTCTCGCTGGAGCTCGACGGGACTGGCTTTCGTCACTGCTGTATTTGCCATTGTCAAACGTAGTTCAGGCAAGTCAAAGCTTTCACGTGGCCTTCAAGCAGGGACTAGTCGCATTCGTTCCCTGTGCTTGGGTATGGGGATTAAGTCTTCTAGTTCGTAGACCGTATCCATGAAAGATGGTCTTTTCTGTCGTGTCCTCTTTACCCATTGGTCTTGTAGTTGGAAGCAGGGTTCGTCATGCTCCAACCTACAGTATCGCTCTACCGTGGTCATGATTGCCTTTTATTGCCTTATCGCCAGGGGTTCTACGTTTGACATAATTTCTACAGCGGCTGTGGGTGTCGTACGTAATGCCCCGCATACAAACCGTAGAGCTTGGTTTTGTATTCAATCCAGTCCCTCTAGAGCCGAACAGTTCGCAAAGGCCTGGACCGGGAGGCTGTAGTCTATGGCATCCCTCACACTACAAGAATAGAGAGCTCTCAGTATTTTTGCGTCCGCATCCCAACTAGTGCTAGCCAGTTTCTTCACTAGGGACAGTTTAGCTGTGGCTTTGGCACACAATTCACGTACATGATTATGTAGTTGGACCTTCTGGTCCAGACCTTCTGTTCCAACTTGATTCCCAAGTACGCTGGTGTCCAATCCCAATTCAATCTTTTCCCACATATCTGAAGCACCACCTGGTGCTTCAGAGCATTACGTCCATTTGTAAAAATGATATGGACCGGTTTCTCCGTATTGACTACTAGGCGCCATCGGTTGGCGTAATCTTTGATTCGATTCAGGTCTTCCTGCAGCCGGTTCTGCAGTGTTGCAACGTCTTTTCCTGAACTCCATATAGCCAGATATTCAGCAAACATGGCATTCTGCGACCCCAGAATACCCTGTAGGTCATGGACGTTGGCTAAGAACAATGTACAACTAAGGGCGGACCCCTGTGGGAGTCCGTCCTCCAGGCGCGCGTCGTTGGATAATGACTCCCCCACTCGAGTCTTGATCGTTCTGTCCGTAAAGAACGATTTTATCCAACTGTACATGTTCGCAGTGAAACTTAACTGCTACAACTTATAAAGTAGCTCTCCACGCCACATCTTGTCGTATGCCTGCTAATGATCGAAGAACACCGCAACGGTGTGATTCCTCGTCTGGGAGTCATTTGTAATCGTCTGAATTAAATGGAGAGCCTGGTCCATCGGTTGGCGTCCCTTTCGGAACTCACATTGAGTCATTGGAATGCATTTGGACTTTTCGAGGAACCAGTAGAGTCATGCGTTCACTAACCGTTCAGCTACCTTCCCCTTACACAATGTGAGGGAAATTGGCCGATAGCTGGACGGGTGATCGCCTGGTTTCCCCTCTTTGGGAATTGGGGTTTTTGGGGTATTTTTCCACAGCTTCGGCAGCGTGCCTGTTGTCCAAGTTCTATTTATGAAACTCAATAGTTTCATTCGGCCTGTGTTGCCCAGATGCTTAAGAATTTCATTGTGAACCTTATCTGGGCCTGGTGCTTTGGCAGCTTGACACTTGTTATGTGCGGTTTGAAACTCTGTCATTGTGAAGGGGGCCGCGAAAACCTCTAGTTGAGGGCCCTTGCTTTGTTTCCTTGTACCCTCTTTGCACATTCAGTCGATTGTTCGGTTAAAGTCAGATCTGGCGCCTTTATTGTTTACCTGGGCAAAGTGTTTCTTTAGCGCTCGTGCGAGCTTAACTTCACTAGCCCTTTGTCCCTTTGGAGTCGTCAAAGGGTTAAAGTTCTTTGCTTTTCCCAAGCCAGATAGTGCATCTTTGAGCCGCCAAACTTTTCTCCCGTCTACGAGCTCGAGTTTTTCGCACGTATATACCCATTTTGCCTTCTTCGCTTTGTCGATAGCGGCCCGGACTTCAGCCGTCAGTCTGTTGTACGCCCTACGAGCTTCGGGTGTGTTCAGCCTAGCGGCCTTTTCCCGTGCTTTTGCTCGTTTCTTCACCAATTCTGCCAGACTCTTGTCCCAGTAAGGTCTGAACTTCTGTTTCCCGTTTGTCCTTGGGATCGTTCGCCTCGCAACACCAAAGATTATGTCAATAAACTGCCCGTAGGTGGCATCCATGTTGTCTCTTGCAACATCCAGCAGAGCGAGCTTGGTCTCGCTCTTGGCCTCGTACTTATGCCAATCGGCCTTGCGGAACTGCCAATGCCTTCTATCAAATCGATGTTTGCCTGCACCAAGCACAAATTCAATCAGGATTGAGAGATGGTCGCTCCCTACTTCCTTTAAGACTTCCAGTCTATGCTTCGACTCTAGGTCAGCGGATATAAGCATTAGATCTGGGCGGGACTCCATGCTGTGTCCCGTGTGCAGTAGTGTCGGTTCACTGACTGTGTTCTGCAGCCTGATGAGATTCGTATTAATACATACATTCTCGATGTAACGGTCTGATGTGTTCCGTTCGGCATTGCCCCAGTCAGGAGACTGTGCGTTAAAGTCTCCTGCTATTATCGTTCTTCCAAAAATGACATCTTCCCCAATTGGAAGTGTGATTGTATTTCTGGGCGTATTATAGACGTTCGTGATTGTAAAGCCAACGTTGCCTTTTAAAACTCTCACGGTGAGAATATCAGTGTTGCTGTAACACTTAACTTCGAGCAGCTCCATCGTTAAATCATTCCGGACCACTGTGGCAAGACCTCGACATCGCCGGTCACACTTGCAATGGTATAGCGAGTAACCAGTGATATGAAACGGCATTCCCTTAAGAAGCGTTTCTTGGAACAGTGCTATGTCCACTTTTCGTTCGTGGAGTATTTTTATTACTTCATGTGCCTTTTGCCTTACGCCACAGACATTCAACTGTAAAACTACCAGGGCTTGTTCAGGATGGCCCTTCGCACCCATACAAGGACGGTCAGTCAACGATTGACCGCTTTGACATGGCCTGTAGTTCGTTACCAAGCCTCTAAGAGGGGAGGTAGCCAACCGACCCGACGTACCACCATCCGCCGAGAAGGGGTTTGGAAGGTCCATTCGTTGACCTGCGTTTATCGATAAAAGTACCATAGAATAGAGAGGGGGGTAGGCAGAAATCTTCAACCCATTGAGGGCTGTCCGTGTGCGTCCCGCCCCTTGCCCAGAGGGTCTTCCTGTTTTCGACATTCCTAGCCGGGCGCTTTTCGGTATGAGCCTGCTCCCGCACCCAGCACCGGACCTCTCGATTAGGCCATGCCCATCCCTCCGGTTGTCCGGGGGGGGTTCCAGTGCATATGTTTTGGCGATTTTGCCGGGGTTAGTCAGTTTCAATCCATTACGCTAACAATTCGGCCAGCTGTTCCTCTTGTATTATCATGTCAATTTAGATTTAGTTTCGTATTACTGAGCTGATAAACCCCTGGCATGTCGTCATCGATGGCTGGGGGTGAACTCCGGTGACATTCACGTGAAAGTCAAGAAATGCATGGATACAGATTATATAGAGAGATAAAATAAAATTGCATCTATTTAATTACGGTACATTCGATAAATCTAAAATTTTGATACAATGCATTGTCATCCAAGATCTATCTGGGGTAAAATTTTAAAATCTCTAGGACCATCAAAAAGGTTTTAATTTTACGTTACAAGATTGGACGGATACAACATACAACATACAAACAGTGTGACTTAAATAAAAGCTTGTAAAAACAGTATTTCTGATAGGGAAGTATACACGTGTTAAGCAACACAAAGAACAGAAGTGAATGGCAGGGGTGCGGGTTTGTAATGGTTTCAGCGCTTACGTTCAGCATGTCGACACTTTTTTTAAAAAAAAATATATAAAAAAGAAGAGAGAAAAAAAGCAATTTTCGTTTGTTTTTGTTATCACGGTGAAAATCTTTGAACGACTTAAATATATACATTTTTAAAACCCAATATTAAATTAGTCATTTTTAGTTTTGTGTTTAGTTTGGGATAGGAGTTTTTATTTTTTAATGGATAATATACCAAAAATTAATTTTCAAAAATATTTAAAAAAAACAAAAAACAACAAAGAATAAATAAAAAATTTTCACAGTGTAGAAACGAGAGGGTCAAAACGTCCGGGGTCTAGACATCCTGAGGTCGAAACGTCGTGTGGTTGAACTTCCGGGGTCGAATCACCTGGGGTCGAATCGTCCGTGGTCGAACAGTCCTTCGTCTAACCGACCGTGGTCGAATCGTCCTGCGGTCGAAACGTCCTGAGGTCAAACTGGCAGGGTCTAAACGTCCGGGGTCGAACCATCCGGGGTCGAAACTCAGTAATTCATAAAAACTAATAGGAATTTTCCGCCCATGGCAAAGTGCCGCCCGGGGCATTCCTCCCTGCCCCCACTCGCTACGCCACTGACTATACATTATTTGTTAAGTAAAGTTTATAATAAAGATAATCAAATCAAGATCGTGCAGTTGACACGACACGATAGAGAAACATTACATGGTGGAAGCAGAACAATTATTTTGTGTTCAAAAAGGAAAGTAATTTGTGAAGATTACAGGCCGTATGAAACAATTATATTGACTTTTTGGAATTCAATGAAATCCAAGGAGTGTGCCAGTATGGCGGACAGTGGCCGTTGCATGCATGCATTTTACAAATCCAGGACACACAGTGAAGCTATCTAGGTCACACACGCCTACTGCACACTAGTTGGTCCTAAATATAGCTGGAGGAATCAGCATAACATTGTAATACATCAAAATAATGGAAAAACTAAAATAAACAAAACACTTGAAGCTGTACTAGATAGACTCAAAAAACATAATGTTACACATTTTAACCTGAAAAAATAAACATTGTACAGAAATATATTGATTTTCTAGGATGCAGAATAGGTCAAGGATAAGTCACTCCCACTGAAGAGAACGAGAATACGATCTTTAACGTATCAGTCCCAAAAGCAAAGAAACAAGGTCAAGCCCTGCTGGGACTATGTAACTTTTATAGACAATTCATTGAAAACTATACAGAGATTGTTCACCCACTTGCAGAAACTACAAAACATACAGATGTTCTCAAATTTCAGTTTTTAGAAGATTGCTTCGACTCATTGGAAAACATTAAGCGAGCATTTAGGAAGGAACCCATCTTAGTTACAGACCAATGGACAAATTTTTCATAGTTTCCACTGATCCATCATCTGTTGCATTAAGAGCTTGCCTCATGCAAGAACATGATGTTATTCTCCATCCAATACAGTATATTAGCATGAATTTAACAAAAGCAGAACGTATTTACTACACTAGAGAGAGAGAGAGAGAGAGAGAGAATATTTGGCCATAGTGTAGGCTCTACAAAAACTGCAAAAATACCTGCTAGGTAGAACATTCACTTTACTGACAGACCGCAAACCACTTGTAGCATTCAACAAAAAGAAAATAAGCAACGTAAAAATCAATCGATGGGCTATTTTATTAGGAGACTACAAATTTGACATTAAACCTGTTAAAGGAAAAGACAATGTTGTTTCAGACATTCTAAGTATAATGTCAAAAAATTACATACATTCTATAAATTAACACAAAAGGAAAACATAAACTGTATAAGTATTAGTATTTGCAAAACAAATGAAAAAGAAGCTATGTTTGAAGTCTACTAGTGTCAGTCTACTAAATAGTATATATATATATATATATATATATATATATATATATATATATATATATATATATACATATATATATATATATTATTATGATTGTTAAAAGTTATTTGAATTGCCCAAAATTACAGGTGGATTAAAATTTCAGTTTCATTCTTTTCAGTACAAGCAGACTGTTGAAGTCCTGTAGATTTTTCTTGATTTCTATGTCGCAATATTTTATAAAGCAGTGATTGTCCATCGATGATGAATATTTAAATATATATTATTTTTGTTGTATTGAGACCAAAAATTGTTTAAGTCAAAAACATTTTTTTTGAAGGATAGGGGCGAATGTCACGTGTGAATCATGGGATTGGGAGCAGAGAAATGAATCACGTGACGGAAGGGTGTAAGATGGTTCGAGGGAGGAAGATGGCTGTATGTGTCTCCACCATGTGAAACTTCAAATTTAATCGTGTACATTGTGATTCGTGTAATCATCGGATATTCCAGTATTAAAGTTCATTTTATTAAAATTAAGTGTTTCAAGGAATCAATGTACGAGAGATGGTATTATTTGATAACACCTACTAACACACATGAAAAGTGATGTGACACATGTAAAATTGAAAAAGGAATGAGATCTCAAACATTTTGTTCAAAACATATGGGGGCCCCCTGCCCCGAAGGAATGGACATTAGGTACAGTGGCGTAGCGTGGGTATGTGCCGCCCGGGGCAGAAACCAAATTTGACGCCCCTGACCCCCCGAAAAATATGTTTAAGCTATAAAGTAGAAACAATTTAATTAGAAAGTAATAATAAGAACACTATATATTTTTACATTAAAAATAAATGCTCCATTTCTTTAATGAAATTAAAGTTTAATGTTTTTCCTCATGGCTCAATCTTTCATGTATCAATGTTTTCAGCCATGGCATGCTCAATAGCCAAAATAGCAATAGATTAGAAAATGTTGGTGTTAAGTAAATGATCGTCATTAATTTTCTCATTAAAATAATTTTAGAGAAAACTTTATAACACCTTGCATTACATTACTTAAGACAGCTGTAAGAAATATTCGAATTAATTACATTTTTTTAGTCAGGGTAACTTCGAGCCTAAATATCTTTTATAAACTTACATAAACAACATAGTGTTGAATTCATTAATTGTTTTCAATTCATAGGATTAAAATATTCCTTGCCTGAATATGTCATGTGGGATATTTTAATACTCTAATTTGAAGACAAAATTTCAAAATCCAGTAGATTAGCTGGTGTACGAAAACTATGTATGTTTTCTAAATTATATATAACTGCCAAAGCTTCACACGAATTTATACACTAATCTCATCTTATGAAGAAACCAAATTTCTTCTTAACCGTTATTCTACATAGCATGGATACATACATATTTGCTTCGATCACCAAAGATCTGCTCTCTTGTTCTTTGATTGAAAGGTTCGATTAAAATGATGAGGTCTCCACATAAAATTTTATCAAATGTCAAAGCATCCCTGAAGTATTCAATTCCATTAATTTCTCTGTGAGAAGCCAATGCTAAGAATTTTTTTTTGTTGAGCATTATACGTTTGTAAAGAATTTCGGGCATTTTTTAAATACAACTTTGAAAATAAAAATATATCATTGTGACTAGCAAAGTGCCTGCGTCTGTTCGTGTGTTGAGCTTTTTTTCTGCATCTTTCAGTTCTATAGCTTACAAATTTAACCTAAAAATGGCACAGTGGTGTATTCACTATTTTGTATCCTGGAGTCTGAATGCCTTGCTTGTAAAAGCAATTAGGTATTTTCAACAGTGGATGGACTTGGAAAAGAATGCGTAACAACGCTCAAGTGTACTAAAATAGTTGTAGAATTCGTTTCAGTGGAGTATCATGTTAACAAATTAAGTTTAACTGTTTGAACGAGTTTGACATGAGATTTTATGTTTTTTATGCGTCTTTGTTGAACTCTTTTATACTTTCTAGCCTTGAAGAAGTATTAACACACGTTGGGCCTGTTCATTCCATTATTTTAAGATCATCATTTATTCAAAATCATTTCAGAAATGATGTAAGCAGATTTACTTTTGCTTGAATGAAATCTATGAAAGATTCCACGGCGTCTACTTTTGATTTTCAATATTAAGATATCACACAACTGGACTTGTTTGATCGTTATGTCAAATATATGAAGACCTATCAAATACAATGGAACAATATTTGGTATCTTGTTATTGGAGAAAGATGATTTGTCGTGAACTGTATCTCTTAAAATTGCTATGATCTCAGTTTGAATTTTAGATGACACGTTTTGTACCCCTTTTACCACTTTGTTCTCGGAGTTTTCGAACGTACTTTGCAAGCTAGTGCATTAGTTCCAGAACATTGCCATTATTTGCAACAGTATTGCCCTCTATGTGACTTCAAAAGTCACATTCAATTTCGCCAGGATTTAATAATGTCAAATATTCTAACATTAACTTTTTGCCACTTTGTTTTCTCTGTTACAACAATTAATTTTAGATCTTTATTAATAGTCTATTGCTTTTTTATCCAATTTCTGATTCTTTCCATTTGCATAAAAAATTTGGTAATGTTTAGTACATATTGAGTACACATGTTTGCTTTTCTTTTATTTTATCAAAAATTAATTTTCACGTTTTAACAATTAGCCAATTAACAATGAGGAATTTGCTGCCCCAACCCCAAAATGTGTATTTATTTGTGCCAAGTTTTAATTTTATTAGATAAGCAATTGTTTCCATTATTTTTGTATATGCCACAAATCAAAAGACATTAAAATAAAATAAGCCATATAAATACGCCAACAATTTTTTCCAGTAGTTCACTTAAGTTAAAATCATATTGAATCAATTATATATACCAGCACATTATTGTCATTCTGTCAGCCCATATGCTTTCCAGCTCAGTAATATTAGTACCAGAAGACTGTAGATTTATAATGGAGTTTGAAGTTTTGGCATTAGCAGCACTCTCGTATTTTAATATAGTTCATTTCGTTTATTTTTTTTTATCTTGGCTTTTCTTTTATTAAAATTTATTTTCACGTTTTAAAAATTAGCTTACTAACAACTAGGAATGTGTCACGAATGACCAATTTCCTCCTATAACTTATGAGCTGCGCACGACGGTGTGTTTGGTGGTTGTGTTAGTGTTATTATTTAGTCGGTGCGAAAGCGTGCAAAAGGGATTTGTGTTGTTGACGTCATAGGAATGTGTGTAGAAGGTTAGAGAGTGTTGAGTAGTGTATAAGGTGTTGTTGAAAAGGGGTTCGGCCATTAAAGTTTGTTTCCGTTAGCAGTGTTCAGTCATTTCTTTTGTAAAAAAGTGTATGCATCTGGGAGCAAGCGATCTAGATATAAATTATTAAGACGCTTGTGACAGAATGTAGCCCCCCCCCCTTACAAATATTACAACAGGGACGGCTGTCAAATTTTAAGAATCAATGAATTTATCACCACATCAGTGTTAGTTCACATACTAATTTAGCCTCTGTTTTATTTTTATTAAAGTAGTATTAGTATCAGAAGAATTAATATCCAATAAGGAGTTTTAAGTTTTAGTAGTTAAAACGTTCACATGCTTTTTGATAATTCCTTTATTTATTTTATTAATTTCTTATTTGGCTTTTCTTTATTTTCGATTTTAAAATACTCCTCTTTCTTTAAAAATTTTCATTTTAAGAAACTAATTAACGACTAGGAATTTTCAGCCACGGGTAAAGTGCCGCCCCTGGCAAAGTGCCCCCCTGCCCCCTCTCGCTACGCCACTGATTAAGTATTCATTGACCTATTGGATGGTATGGCATGGTATAGCATCCATCCATCCTCAGGGGGCGATGCCGTAGTAGCTAAAGCTTGGATAATATTTATTAGATTTTAATTAATTTATACTAATATAGAAACATATCTCCATCATCGCGTAGATTGAAATCTTCAGGGCGTTTCAGATATGAGCATTTTGCACCGTTTTTGTCCGGGGTCCTTAATATCATTTTATTTCGCATTTGATATTAAATGACCTCGAGAAATATTGACTAACAAGTATATTCATCATGATCAGGATTGAAATCAATTGGTGTTTTGAAATTAAGATCTTGCACCGATTGGGCCTGGGCGCACATAATGTCATTTTGTTGCTTACATAAGCTGTATAAATATTATTTTGGTCACTGATCGCCATGAACCTTTAAAAGGTATTTGAATACACTCCTGCGAAGTTTTCTGGCTAAAATGGATGTTTCTTGATCAAATTTAGTATATAAGATGTAGATGAGTTATATTTAGAAAATGAAGACCATTAAAATATTACATATGTTCAAAAGTTGAGCAGGTTTCATTTCGAAATTCTATGCGCTACGGTCTTAACGTTCGGCCACGGTTCTTAACGGTCGGAAACATTCACCATGTTAAACTTTATTTTTTATGGCCCCATCTTCATTACATTTTATTGGCGGTTTACCTGCTCTAACTGAAACCGATGAAAGTACTTATTATATTGGGATGACGTCAATGTCAGTTGAACTTTTCGAATGGTCTTTGCTACTTATAGTCCCATGTTCCAGAAATTTGTTACACGGGTTTTAACGCTAACTGAAATCCTACTTTTCAGGTATATAAAATATTTATATGTCTAGAATTGTTATTATTTCCGATGTCTATTTTAATGTTGTTTTTACCACTCTTCTCTTTTCTCTTTTCTAGGTTTAATAGTTGAGTTAGTTATTAGTTTGTACGTCTGATCTCTTATATTGGTTGAAATTATTATTTTCTAATGGGGAGAGAACAAATACTTGTATTAAAGAAAGTAAATCTTTCGGTTTTGAAATTTCACCAGTAATTAATCTTGAAAATCTTCTTTTTAAAATAGTATAGTGATATTGATTATCTACTTTTTTGTGTAACAAGCTTAGTCTAGATTCACCTATTGTCGGCCGGAAGCAAATGTTCGAACATTTATTTTCCCGCAAATGAGCTATATTTAATTTTTAAAAAAAACATTTGAAGTGCCTTTGCCACCATACGCATATGATTTTAAATTCATTACCAGTCCTGATAATTTTAATTTAACAATGGGTAATAAATAAACCATCTTAAAACCAATTGTTTTGATTAGTTAAAAAAATAAATACTTAGTCATAACTGTCTAAAAAATTACTTTGCGTGATGTATCCATCTAATTATACATAATTTTAACAGAAAATATTTTGCCGTATTATATTGCTATTACAGAAAATGTTCCAAACAAGTCAATAAATCTTAACCTTTGAAAATCATTTCTTAATCATTTATAAATTAAAAACTAAAGTATTAAAAATTTAAATCTTACCTCTAGCTTGGGATCTGAAGTGTGCTGCGAGGTGAGGCTTTTAAAGAGTTTAAATAGAGCGTGACATTTAATACATACCTGAGATGGTTCTAAAATAACTGGTCTATGATGTTATTTGAGTATTTCGTGTTGTTGTTCTGAAATATTCTAATGGCATTTTAGTATCATGAATTTTAGGAAGTGAAAAGATTTATTGATATTGGTATTTGCTTACATTGGCGCCCGCATAAAATTTTCAGGGGGGGGGGCGCAAAATATTTTCAGAGCGAATTTTCCCCCCATAATTCTTAGCGTTATACGCAGATTTTTTGGCTGGTCGCGTTACCTTTAATTAAAATTATATACAGGTCAGTACTACTGGTCGATTGTAAATATTGTGATAAAATATACACGTACACCTTTTACTTTTGGAAGAGTACATCAGTATTCGATTACTAATAGCGGGTACTACGGTTAAATAAAAACCCGACAATTAAAGACTTCTGATATAATATGTTACAATATTCCACAATACTATGCTTCTGTGGTCTTGCCGTTGTGCGTTGCATTCGCCATCTGAAATTAACAGCTAGTGGATCGAGTATCGATTGTGGACTTTTTTGTTTGTTTCGTTTTTTGGCTTTAATCGAAATTAACGATTAATCAATCGTTAATTTTTCATAAAGTTAACGATAAAATTTAAATTAATCGTTAACCGCCCTTAAAACAATATAAACGTTCGTAAAGTGAGTGAAAGTATTTTAATGATGCAACAACAATCAAATGCAGCACACGGACAGAGACATAACGATAATATCCCTCTTCTTGTCACACCCCAAATTAACACATACACAATCTCTTCCCCACACCCTGCATTCGTGCAGTGTTCACTTTATATGTGAGGTTTTACATAAAGCTGCCATAGTCCATGTAGAATTATGTCAAACGTAAGCACAAAAAGGTAATCATACATTGCAAGAACGTTAGTGTAGCTTAGTGCTACAAGATCCCTGTTTTTAAATACAAGAAGTCTGACGACAAGAGGAAGAAAGATTATCCTTCAATGATGCTTACAATATTCTGGAAAAAAAACTTAATTTTTCACATAAATAGAACATATATACTGTCACGATCAGATGTTGTGGTGTGGGGATGACTGGGCATAAATGAAGTGAGAGTGGGTAAACAAGCTATCAACACCTGTTCACGTGGATGGTGGTGAAATAAGAATACGTGAGAGTTGTGATCAGCGGACATGACAGCGGTCAAAAGGGACACAGGGTGGTGACCCGGGTGGTACGGACCGGTCGGGCGAGACGGGGAGTTATATAACCAAGAACAGTGTGTGACGGGCAGTCAGAGCCAAGTTGCCGAGTGTTTGTGACTGAAAGTCAAAGACGAAGATTGGGCGGAGAGTTGAGAGTCAAGGGTGCACTGAGATTGCCATTAAAAAGGTTGGGTGTCGTTATACCCATTGAGAAAGACGGATGGAGGTGTGATGGACTTGGAATGAGGTGAAAGCTACTAAAGTTTGTCACTGTATATTGTTTCCATTGACTATATCCAGCTTGAAGTTATTAAAGTTTGTATTGATAATGGACCAAGTGTTGGTGTTTTATTCACGTATAGTATAGTCCTTCGATGCTTACATTAACCAGCCGAGACCCTCCTCAGAGTTTCCGACACTGGTAAATCTCTGTGGCTAACGGCGGACCTGAATCACCCTAGATACGACGCGACACAGATACATTTCTTATTGTCTCAGTTCGAGATGCTACTTGAGTGATTTAAATCACTTAAATTTGAATTTTGACAATATAATAATCCCAAAGACTTGTTTAGACACAAAAATCGATAAACCTTCTTTCGTTTTCCCGATCCACGAATTCAGGCAATATTGAAGATGAAGCATAGAAGTAGAAGCCAAAAGGCGGGAGGGCTTGGGTCACCTAGAAAGACTTTGTGATTTAAAAAAAAATTATGTGGCAGTAAGATTCAATCAAAATTGAAATATGTTTCTATAGAATCTAATGAATAGAAATAATTGACGGTGTGCACTAGAATAAGTTCTTTTGAAATCAGCTTTCAAGAAATTTCTAATTTTGTTTAACAGAAAGGGTTAAACGTTTTATCAATAAATGTTGCTGTTGTTGATGTTCGTTCGTCCATTCGACGAAGACCACTCTAGTCATCCGAGGGTTGCTTGGACTGGCTCTGTCTGTGCGTGCGCAGATGGTTGATGAGGCCGATCCTTGCACGGAAGTTTCTGGAACAGAAGGGACAAGAGACGAGTGTGACATCTCCAGGAGGGTTGACAGCACTGGCCTTTCGGGCTTGCCTCTTCTTTTCTGCGGCAGTGATCCAGTTTTCCTTGCATGACTTGGCACCTTAGTGGATGGAAGAGCACCTGGTGGATCGGTCCATTGCAGCTCGATATCACCTGTCTGGGTTGATGGCAAACGCTTTCAGTGAGGCTCTCAGTTTGTCTTTGAAGCGTTTCATTTGCCCAACGTGGGACCGCTGGCCATGCTGGAGCTCGCAATAGAAAAGTCTCTTTGGCAGAAGGGCTGTCAATATTGTTGAAAAAGGCTGCCCGGGTACCCGTCAAAATTTCGAACGGGTACCTGGGCTACCGGATCGAAACATCACATAATTGTCCCCGTCATGACCGCTATACATACTACCTACCGCCTTCCATGCACCTCATTTCATACAGTAGCCACACGGCCGACGTCTTTGGGGCCGTACATAAATGACGTCAAGCAATTTTGGCCGATTTTTACCCCACCCCTTCACAGGTAGTCACAAAAACTTAGAGCCCCCTCCAATATGACGTCACAAATCTTTGCACCCCCCCCCTCCATAAAAGCCGTACTTCCTTTTTGAAAATGAGCATGTTTCAAATAACTTAATTGTCATTTAATTTTGTATTTAATGTGAAGTTGAACTCTAAAAATCGGTACACGCTTAAATTCATGTAAAACGTCATTAAATAAATTGTAAGCAATCAAATATTTCATTGGAAGTTTTATTTTAAGTTGCGCATTTTGATGTGACGTCACATTTATTCTTAAACACATCCCTCCACCTCGTCAACAATGTGTGACCCCCTCCTTCCCTAGGTGCATAATGTGATTTATGAACGGGCCCTTATCCATTTTACACTGTTAGTAACTAATTTATTGACTTTAAAAACTTACAAATTTTGGTGTATTATTAAAATCCCGTTGACAGATAGTTCTCCTTAGACGTATTTCACAGCATATATTTGAAACAAAAATTTTCATTTGATACATGTAAATTGTTTCGTGAGCCGTAAATTAAACACAAAAAAGCCGCATGCCAGCCGAAGTTTGGTCAATATAGACATTGAAGCAACATGTTCACGGGTACCCGGGCGGAATTTTACTACCCGGGTAATCTCACGACAACGGGTACCCGGGTCCCGTGTACTCGTTGACAGGCCTATTTTGCAGTCTCTCGTCTGGCATTCCGACTAAGTGCCCTGCCCAGCGAAGCCCTGCATCAGGAGGGTGAAGATGTTAGGGAGACCTGCCTTGGTCTGTACCACAGTGTCTGAATTTTGTCATGCCACTTTATGCCGATAATCACTCTGAGGCTTGTTGTATGAAAGTGGTTAAGCTTTCTAGCAAGGCGATGATACACAGTCGAAGTTTCACTTGCATATAGCAGTGTGGGGAGCACCTTTGCCCTGTATAATTTCAGTTTTGTCTGGATGATAATTCCTCTTGATTTCCAGACATTTGGGTACAACCTGCCAAAAGTGGAGCTGTCTATGGCAATTCTGACGTTCACTTCGTCATCTATGGTGACATTTCGAGACAGTGTGCTGCCTCGGTATGTGAACCAGTGCACTGTGTTGAGTCTCTGGCCGTTGACAGTGATGTTGGGCTCAACGTAGGACCTTCCGCGTGTGGGCTGATAGAGGACATCAGTCTCCTCAGTGTTGATCGCCAGATCAAAGTTTGTGCAGGCGCTGGAGAACAGGTTAACGCTGCGTTGCATATCGGCTTCTTACACAGCGTTGAGGGCCCAGCCATTATCAAACAGCAGGTCTCTGGTGCTGTCTGTCATAACCTTGGTTTTTGCCTGGAGCCTCCGAAGGTTGAACAGTTTGCCCTCTGTGCGGTACATCAGGTTGATAACAACATCCTCGTCTCTGAAGGCCTCTGTCAGCATGTCGGAAAACATGAGGCTAAGCAGTGTTGGTGCCAGGACGCAGCACTGCTTGACCCCTTTTGTAACTGGGAAAGGATCAGAAGACTCTGTTCTGTCCTGGACTCTGGCCTGCATACGCTCTTGGAATTGTTGCACCAAGACGATGAATTTCCTGGGGCATACATAATTAGCAATGATCTTCAACATACCCTCTCTGCTAACGGTGTCAAAAGCCTTGGTCATGTCGACATATGTGGAGAACAGGTCGAAGTTTTGCTCCTGACATTTCTCTTGCAGCTGCCTGGCAACGAACACCATGTCGATGGTTCCTCGCTCTTTTCGGAATCCATACTGACTTTCATGCAGGAGTCTTTGGTCAAGGTGGTCTGTGAGGTGGTTGAGCAGGATTCTTGCAAGGATCTTTCCTTTGATAGAAGGTAGGGATATGCCTCTGTGGTTTTCACAAGCCTGACTAATTCCTTTTCGCTGATATAAATTATGATGGGGGCATCTTTGAAGTCCTGCGGGATCGTCTCTTGCTGCCATATCAAGAGAAACAGCTGGTTGAGCCTTTCAGTCAGGGCTGTTCCCCCCTCCTTGTAGACCTCAGCTGGTATGAGGTCAGAACCAGGTGATTTGCCACTGGAGAGAAGATAAATTGCTTGCTGGGTCTCGAGGAAGTTTGGTGGGGGTGGGGGGGTGGTCATCCGGTACTTTGTTTGTGGGCACTTGAGGGAGACGATTGTCGAAGGGCGATTTAGGACATTGTTGAAATGTTCGGCCCACCTCTTCAAGGTCTTCTCTTTGTCTGTGATGAGAGTGTTACCGTGTGCGGTGAGGAGGGGGTTTGATCCTGAGGGCGTGGGGCCAAACACTTCTTTCAAGGCGGCGTAAAAGTTTTCATAGTCACGCTTGTCTGCATAGCCTTGGATCTCGTCGGCCTTGTTGCTGAGCCAATCGTCATGCACCTGACGGAGCTTTTGCTGTACAGTCCGGCGTATGTTGTTGAGTGCATCTCTCCTTGTCGTGGAGTTGGGGTTATTGAGGTAAGTTTGGTGTAGGTGGTGTTTCTCATCCAATAACTGCTTGATGTATTCGCATTTCTCATCGAACCAGTCCTTATGTTTCCTGGTCTGGGGCCCAAGGGTCTCTGTAGCTGTGGCGTAAAGCTGTGCCTTCACTTCATCTGGATTGGTCATGGTTGGAGCGTAGGCACTGATGATGGTGAGGTGCTTCTTTCGAGCCAGTGGGAGCTTCATGGTCATATTTTTAACTCCCTTGGGAATTCCATTTCGCTTTCCGACAAGAGTTGTCTTAACTGCAGAGCCAACGACTGCCTCACACCGCTCCTCGCTGGGTTGGCCACTCCAGTATAATGTATAACCAAATTATCCTCTTTCACAGAGCTCTCCTCCCCCGATGAGCTTTTTCTCGCTCAGAGCTGCGACGTTGATGCCGTATCTAGCGAGTTCTATACCAATCAGGGCTGTTCTCATCTGAGGTCTGTCTGCATCGTCTCTGTCCATGAGAGTGCGCACATTCCATGCGTCAAATATGAGAGGAACTATCCTCGTTTTCTTCGTTTGTTTCGACCGCTGGTATAAGGTCCCCACCAGCCGCGGTGAGCTGGCTATCTCTTTTTCTACGGAATTATTTTCCTCATTTTGACGCAATTATCTATTCTGGAAATAAATTTTTCTTCGGCTACCATGCTACCTTAAATTGTTAATAACTTTTTCATTATTTAACAGATAGTGATATATTTGGTATTGAATTAAAGCGAAAAGAATGAAGCTTTTAGGCATCACAGACTCAAGACTTTATTTTAATAAAATAATATGATTTTTTTTTAGTGAAAATAAAAATAAAAAAATAAAAAACACCACATTTGTCACACAAAACCTCTTTCAAAGTCACACAAATTTAGATTTTTATCCGAATTATAATAAAATGGTGTTTTATCTGAACTATATTAATATTTACAGCAAACAGAAATAATTTCACATTAAAAAAACAAACAAATAAAATATTAGAGCTCAATATCCATGGTCACACATACAGAAAAATAATTGCAAAAATGAACTGTTTATAATGGAAATGGAAGCTATACTGTGTATTGCAACTAGAATATATTTTTTTTAAATTCTATCTAAATTGCACTTAATTTTAGTGAAAAAGTTTAGCAGCTTTCAAATTAGACTCTATATTGTCTGTATTATTATTTGTAGTAGAAATATTATCAGTTGATCAAGGCATTTGAGACGGGAGCGGGGCTTGTTGTTTATCAACAGATGACGTGTCAACTTCATCGTCAATTTCACTACAACTACAACTACTAGTACTAGGCGTATGATTCATTGGAAATTTAAAATTACTATTTAAATAATCTTTAAAAAAATACCTTTTTCTTGTTCATCATCGTAGTATTTAAAATAATATTGATCGATAACTAGATGCCCTTGTTGAATATCCATGTTTGTAAACAAACGTAAAAACTAAAATCAAAACAAGCCTTTCAAACGCATCTTTTGCGATGAAAATACATTCAAACAAAGAATTTCGAACTTTTTTATTCAAAGGAAATTATTCTAGATTACATTAAAACTAATTTTCTTTTAATAGCTAAGGAAAGAAACGAAACAATTCAGTTTTAATAATTCGACGCTGGCATCGTTGATACGTCATAAACGTTATTTTTAAATCAGCGATGGTAGCGTTGATCCGGAGAAAAAGAGCCTAGGGTTGGCTGGAGCAGGCAGTGTTTGAGGCACCTTTTCTAGTCCTTTCCTCGTGCCATGGAGGTGAGCAGTGCATTTCTGAAGAGGGCTTCTCAGGGGGCTGCCTGACTCCACCACTGCTCCGTGTCAGCGAAGAACGACCCAATGCCCTGGGCGGCCTGTGTGCAGGGTTACGGCTACGGCTCACAGTGTACCTGCCGCTTCGTCGATTGCCTGTCGCCACAGGACTTGTCGGTGACTGATGGGATGGGATAGATGACAAAAGTGACTTGCGTGGTGAATTGGATTTAAGTGAGAAGGAGTTTCGCAGTTCGTCGATCTCACTCTCTCGCCCGCGGCCATCTTGATCAAGCGGCAGGATAAAGTTGAGACGGCTGGTGATGGAGACGGGTGCAGTGGATGGCAATGATTTTCTATGTGTCTTGTCATGCTCTTAGCGTTCCACAACGCTTTGCTGAGAATCGCGTTTTTGACATTTGACCAACTATTGGTTCCTCCGCTCTGTCCACCGAATCCAGTCTTCACGTCGGTATACATACTAGATCACCGATGGTTTTAGACCCGTCGGTTACCCTCACCAGGCTTAGCCATGTGTATGGGGTGCTCAAGGCGGGGTAGTATCTCCGGTGGGGAACACGTCGTACTCTCTAGGGGGTAGGTCGTCATCCTTTGGTCCCCACTTGTCACTCAGCTCTAGCCAGTGGCTCCTAGAAATGTAGCGTGCGCAGTGGCCACACCCCGGGCATAAATAAATGTACTTATTACTAAAAGCACTATAAAATATCTTTAAATAACTGGAGTCATAAGCTAGGTTGACTAAAGATAGAAGGTATCATTGTCTTATGCAGAAATATTGACTAGAATTAGAAGCCACGATTGTCTTAAGGTAGGAACAGTGCTTCTCAACCTTTCTCATATGATGGACTGGTTCACTATTTTCCAGTACTGACGTAATTTTCCAAGTAATGACGTGATAGCAAAATGAGGCCCGTCATGGCCTAAGGCCTAAGGCCATAGAAAATTAATCATAAATTCGGCTTGTTTTATTAAATTTTACAGCATACAGGAGTGTAAATCTATTGTTTGAGTTTGGGGAACAGATCTTTAATTTTCTTCTATCAATGTTTCTCCCCACCTGCTTTTAATGTAGTAGATTGAAGTGAAATAATCACAAAAATTTGTGGCGTCTCCTACATCTCCAATGATTTTCTAGTATGTGTATGCATTGGATTAACTGTAAACTAATTTTCAATAAAAATCAAATAAATCAATATGTAACTGTTTGTAAAACACAGCGACGTAGTCATAAAAAAGGTTGCTAACGGTTTATCAGGACCGTTTTGCGGTTACTTTAATTATTCCGTATTAACTTATTACCTTGAGTATATCTTTGTTGTGTTCCAGTTAGGATGCAGGGCATCATAACAGAGCCAACACGCGAGCGACGGTGACAGCAAATTATCTATTAATATTCCGGTATGTATATATTATACACGTCATCACTGTTAGTCGATTTTAGCTTAAAGCTAATTAATAGTTTGTTTTTTTTTCAATTTTCGTAGTGACTGATGCATTCATTGTAAGACTGCTAACACAAAGTGTGGTGGAAATACCAAATTATCTTTTCATGCGAACAACCATCAAGCCTGTGAGTGTTACTATTGATATCACAAGGGTCATTGTATAGCTGATAGACGTAGATTAGATACCGGACGGTTCCTCAAAAACATTTCGATCTTATGGTAACACTTTTGCTGCTAAGTACGTGAATATCGTGGCGGCTGGATAGCGCAGTGAATAGTGCTCTCGCTTCAGAAGCAGAGGTGCGTGGGATCTAGCCCACGTCAAAGCCACAATAAAAATGTTGATGAATGACTATTGCTAAAAAGTCCTCCGCTAACCTGTGCGACGCCAATCAATAATATTTCAATAATATGCTATTGTATTTGTATGGACTATTTGTTTGGGGTCTAAGTTTGTCCACGCACAAAAGGGTACAATTGCCATTCGAAAATATCCAAATGAAGAGTGTTTTCAAATATTTTGTTCAGGACTGCATAAAGTGCCGTTAAGACTGGCAGTATGCAAGCAAGTCGTTATCTCTATTTTTAAATGTCGAAAAATTTGAAAACTAAGAGCATTCTCCTCTTCCAAAGTTTTGTTTGTACATAAAAAGTTTTGCAAACAACGCAGATATTTCGATTTTAGTTTTGATTAAATTGAATTGGTCTTCAAGTAGTTTCAATTTAGTTTCGTTAAATTTGGCAAATAAAAAAGTCATAAAGGATATGTAATTTTAAGTTAATTGTAGTGCAAATCATTGTCTTTGCTTTCCAGGAATTCCAACACTGAATCAAAGAAAGCATAAAACGGATTTAAAAATTCACTTTTTTATAACCAACGTACTTCTGTGTGAATTATCAAACGATTATAGTCTTCTTCCTTTTCCAAAAAGATTTTGAGCAAACAATCTCTCATTGAAGTCATTCCTTTTGATTTTTACACTCTTTTATTTAAGTCACACTGTTTGTATGTGGTATACATCCATCATTCCTTCAAATCTTATAACGTAAAATTAAACCACTTCTGATGGTCCTAGAGATCTCAAAATGTTACCACATATAGATCGTGGATGACAATGCATTGTATCAAAATTTCAGATCGATCGAATGTACCGTAATTAAATTAATGCACTTTTTGTTTTTGTCTCTATAAAATATTATCACTCGCATCAATGAACCATGCCCCAATTCGCCCTAGAGGGATACAACTATAATAACTTTAAAAAGTACTATCAACATCAAGTCTTGCTTGCCGAAATATAAGCGTGATCGATTTCCGACATGGGGGTACGAGGTACAAGTTTCAGTTAGGGAAATTGCACGCTTTTATTTAAGTCACACTGTTTGTATGTTTTATCCATCCTTCAAATCTTGAAACGTAAAATTAAAACACTTCTGATGGTCCTAGAGATCTCAAAATTTTACAACAGATAGATTTTGGATGACTATGCATTGTATCAACATTTCAGATCGATCGAATGTACCTTATTTAATATGAAATGCTCTAATGAGATAACTTATTAAGCCATGCAAACTTTCACTAAGATCTTAGGCGAATAAATGATGTCAATGAATGACACAATGTACTGAAAATACATTCGTACAGCTTGTTTTAAGTATGCAAGAAAGTCAAGGGCATAGCTTTAAATTTAAAAAAAATTTTTTTAATTCAGTAAATAACATTACACGTTTCGTATTTTTTTCCAATCATTTAGCCATACTTCGAATATTCAAGAACATTTTACTGTCGGTATTTTTTCTCGGGCTCACTAATTCTCTTATCTGTTCTAATGATCCATTGAGGTCCACTGTTAATAATTATTAACTTTTTCAATGGAATGCTCCAATAAAGCTTTTTTGTTAAAAAAATGTTTGATGATTAGATACAAATTAGATAAATATAACTTCCCGACACATAGAAAATTACCCAAAAATGCAACCCTCATTGGTTCACGTAAAAAAAATTGAATAGTATTTTACTAATCTACCATTTTTAATTCCGAATTTATCACTGCTTAAACTTGACCTTTTAATAAATCAAGTATTTTTATTGGTTATAGCTGTGGAAATTACCTTATTTATATTTCCTTTTTTTAGTATAACATCATTGTAATCCATGACTGATAGCAGCTAAGATCGTATTTAATTAGTAGGACGAAAATTAGATAGTATTTTATTTATGGTTATTTATGTTAATTTCCATAATATTAAAAATGGATCACTATTTTATTATTTTAGATTAAACCTTGCGCGGACTCCCTGATGTTGTTCAGGGACCCCAAAATAAATTTTGATTTTCCACGGACCCCCTGGATGGTGCCGGGGACACCTGGGGGTCAGTAAGGACTACTTTGAGAACAGTGGATGTAAACAATAGACAGCAGATACATTAAGAAGCTTTATAAATTGGTGAATATAATAGCCACGAACGATTTACTCCCAGCAACTCATACTTTAAAAAAAACCTAAAACATCAGGATTCCTACATTGTGGATGCTTCATTTATTTATGAGCAGAATGGCGCCCCTTAATGCTTAATAGGGGCGACAAAATCATGCTTGCCAAATGGTTTCTAATGAAGATATTTTCGGAGCTCAAAAATTCAATATTGCAAACGTGTTTGGGATACATTAGTTTACATCAAAATAAAACTAAATAATACGTTTTAATACTCATTTTGGTGCCCCCCAACGTGGCGCCCGGGGAAATATGTCCCCCTGTTCCCTCGCTACGCCACTGCTATTGATTTTCAAGAATAGAGTTAGTGTTTCGTGTACTATTATTTGAAAATATGTTAAATTGGTGACTATATATAGGTACTACCCACTCTTTAAAGAATACTTTTCTTTGTATTTTCTACTACATTGTACTACCAATCTTTGTCTTTGTGTTCTTTGTTAGGCAAGTTTTCTTTGTGTTCTTTGTTAGGCAAGTCGTCTTTGTGTTCTTTGTTAGGTTAGAGTTACCGGTTTGTGTGTGTGTGTGTGTGTGTAAACAATTCTTTGGCCCGTGTTCATTGCCTCAAGACAACTTAAAGTAGCTGTGTATTGTTTACTATGTGATCTGGCATATAAACCTTGTATTGCATACTGCAGCCAATCGTCCATCATCGATCGATCAAGTACATGTAATACATGTACTGCAGCAGCCATTCAATGCAAATTTATGTCAATAAATTACAGTATTGTGTATTAACTTTCAACATTACAGCAGGATATTTTTTTGTTGAAAACGTGTACACTTGAATAGTTTAGATCAGCGTTTCTGAACAATTCATTTTAATAGCATGACCTACTGCTACACAAATGACGTTACAAATATAATTGCTCCTTGCCATTGTACAATAGAGGCATTTGAAAGTATGATGTTAGGAGCTGTGTAGGGCTGTGTCGGGTTCTATTTTGGGATAATATTTCTTTTTATCATTTATTGAATGTATTGTCAAAAAAATACAGCTACTTAATAACATTCACTGGAAGAGTTATTATTAGATGCATTTTTAAAGAATGTTCACATATTGTATACAGAAACGGTAACATATTTTATCGAAGAAATGTTAAACACTCTTAATTATTAGAGTTATTATTGAAATTTTGTAAACAAGACAATGAGCAAAAATTGATCGGAGAAGAACATTCATAGGATAATAAAATAAAATATAACATTTTTATATGATAAAAATAAGCGTATTATTTTAAAGTTTAACAAGATATTAATTCATTCTAACTCCCCTCCCCCCACACACAAACATACAAACTTAAGCTTATTACGTTATCTTAAAAACAAGTGTGTCCAATTGTGATCTAGGAATGGGTTTCTTTTAAATTATTATTTTATTATAAATTTCTGTTAGTTGTGGTTTTAAAACAATTTAAAACTGAAACAGGTAATTATAGGCATGTTTCACATTCTAGCATTACTTGTAAATAATTAGTACTGTACACACAATATAAATTTGTATTGTTAAACACCTAGACAAACATAATATCCTGTTTCCCCATTAACACAACTCAAAGAAAAGCAGATCATTTGAAAAACATTAAGTGATTTTGTAACCAAATTCATACAATAACACTAAACTTTTCAAAAGCATGTATTTGATAAAGTTAAACATACTAGTTAATTAGAAAAAACAGCTTTAATTCATGACATTTTGACAAGGATTGGTCTTAGGCCCCTCGCGCTTCCTAATTCACATTAATGATTTTCCCAACAGCATTTCATCATAAAAAAGTTAGTACATTTTTCGGTTACTGTATAATCTATACAATAATAAAGTCAGAACAAGGTGCGGAGATTTTAGAAAAAAAGACCTAGAAAAATGATAAACTAATTGGAGTATGTGTTTTCATCAGAAAAGTGTAAAATGTTAAAATTATCAAAGAAAAAGCATATAAATGCAAAATACCTTATTCGTGTTAAAAGACCAAATAAAATCGAAAGATTCAAAATATTTAGTAGTAATAACTGATGAAAAATTATCAGAAATCCCTATAACATTGAAGCAATTTAAAACATTCAACACAATGTTAGCCTCCGTAAAAAGAAACTTTTACAAATGAAATTAAAATATAAAACTAAAATGGTACCTTTCTTTTGTGAGATCTATACAATAATATATATAGGAACCGGTACTAAATAAAACATACATAAAACAGAACATTTTTTTCAGCAGCAGGATTCGTTACTTGAGAATCCTATTTATAGAAGTAGTGCCTGTAACAAATAAGATGAGACAAGATTAACAAAAGGATAAAAATACTTTTCTTGTACTATGCACGAATTAACACATTTAAATTATTTTGCTATACGGCTCGAAGTCGGGCGTGGATGGGTTGTGTAAAAAGAAAACAGGAAATCCTACACGCTATGAACATTTGAAAGTTTAAAAAAAAATCAAGACTAGATATAAAACAAAGATTACCGTCATCGGCGTACTGTGGAAATATGGTACGCGAGGCAGAACTTAAGTGTGGCGACCCACCCCCCCCCCTCCCCGGGAAAATATGTTGATGCTATAGAAGAGGAACATTTTTTTAGAAAATAAAATAGTGACTCCTTAACATTTTACATTAGAAATAAATACATACCCCCCTCGCTACGCCACTCATTACCATAGGACACAATAATTCTTTATTTAAAAAAGGACGCCTGAAATTGATATTTTAAGATGAGATCAAGTAGAATATTGAAATGCATTTGCAAAGATTAATTTTTAAAAAATCTGAGGTATTTAGACTTTGCAAGAACGAGTGCATTAGACATGTATGACTCAATAAATGTGGCGACGTCTTACGTCTTGAACTAGACCATTCTCTTCTCTTAGTGTAGATTAAAATTGAATACTTACTTATACTGGACTAATATATAAAGCTGACATGTTATGTCTAGGATGTATGTATTATTACAGGAATTTATGATATTAAATAGTGCTGTTAGAAAGTACTACAAACGCAAACAAGACATTTATTTTTCATTTAAAGTTTTAAGAAACAAGCGAATATTTTACATAACATTTCTGATGCCCACACGTTTTTAAAGACATCACATACCTTAATTTTTGAAAATATTTATTTGTTAAATCTGTGTTGATTATAGGATAATCTACGGATACACTATTAACTGGGGTATTACAGTAAACAGTCTAACCTGTGTATTCGACATTTGTTTATGGAGTTCAGTGTCAGGGCAATCAAGCATGCAGTCTAGTAAAGCGTACAATGCAGCCTATACTTTTTTTGTGCTGTAGAGGTCAGGTTGACATCCATTTTGAAAGATTTATACGTCTCTCCATGATTTTATATTTTAGATGTTGTAATTCAAGGGTGTCGAAAGTACGACCCACGAGCCAAACACGGCCCGCATTGACATTTTAACTACCCTTTTGAATTATCTTAAATTGTTAACTGATTTGTGAATTTTTCGGTAATAACATAATCTGTACAATAAAAATTTAAAGTGTGTGCCATTTGAAGTGCAAAATACGATAACGTCAATGATTGCTAAACTTTACAATGTTTTTTTTGTTTACCTACGTTGATATTGATTTTAAAAATGCCAATCACGTTATGTACTGATATGCGTACGAAATTCAATGGACACTGGTGGCTAAATTCATGTTGCAATATAGTTTACTAGATGTGACCCGCGGCCTAGCATACGCCGCAGACTTGCTCATAGTGCAAAGAAAAGGTGGGGGGGGGTAGAACGGAGCCAAACTACTGACGAGAAGTGTTTCGGTCATCGTGATAATTTCTACCTCGCCACAATATACTCCTAAAGCATTCATGTTCTGAAAGTATTGTTGAGGAGAGGGTATGACTACTTTTCCGTCATTGAGCACAACGGAGAGCACGAGCACGTCGCCGAAATTATCCCAATTTCGAGAAACAAAGTTTTACAGCCGTGTTGCAAAGGCATGTACGAAAAGAAAGGGGGAAAAGAACGGGCACAAACATTTTTAAAAATTTAAAAGTAATGCCATAGCTGGGGCTTGAAAAAACAAACCTTCTGTGTGTTAGGCAGATGTCATAACCACTACACTACGAAATTCATGTTATTCTGTGAAGGAACAACGAAAGTGAACTCAAGATGCAATTTTGATCTAGATGACCCCCCCCCCTCTCCACCACATTTGCTTGCCAACCATAAATTGATTGGTCGGTGGTCGACCCCAACGAGAGTCATTGGTCTTGCTCGTTTGCACCTGCCCGTTTAAGTGAATTATATATATATATAGATTATGCTGTTTGAAAAAAGAAATGAATGTGTTAAGGTGTGGTATTATTATTAGAAAGTATCTATATATATAATTCTCTTCATGGGACCATGCCAGGCAAGTAAGTAGCAAAAATATGTGCAACCGAGCATGACGAATGACCCTCGCTCGGGTCAACTAAACACAGTTAACGGTTGGCAAGCGAAGGTAGTGGAGGGGTGGGGCGTGTCTTGAGACAGCAATGTTTTTTACATTCACTTTCGAAGTTCCTGCACAGTGTGTGTGTATTTCGTAGTATATTGGTTATTACATCCGCCTAACATGCGGAAGGTCTTAGGTTCAAGCCCAAGTGGCAACATATGTTTTTTTTTATTTTTAAAAATGTCAATGCCTATTCTTTTCCCCCCTTTCTTAGCAAACATAAACACCGCTTCGCATGTCACGGAAAAAAGCTTTGTTCAATGTTACATCAATTCCTTCACTAGGTACCTGTCTGTTTCTATTGTTCGCATATTTCGTTCATGGACGAAGTTGTTGCTCTCCAACTTGGCTTCATGGCTGTAATATTTGTTTATATATTGTGGTGATGTCCTAAATACTTACCAGAAATGCTTCGGTGGTCCCCCATCGTTCACCCGCGTTGTTCCCATTTGTTCGTGCTACTGTTTGTGTCCGTTCTTTCCCTCCCTTTTTTCCTTGCACTATCTATGAGCAAGTCTGCGGCGTATGCTACGCCGCGGGGCGTCTAGTAATATATACAAAGCTAAAATTCAACAACAACAATCACTAATAACACACGTTTAATCTTTAATTCCTAACCTCTTTCTTCTCCTTAAACTTTTACGGTGCAACTCCTTACTAGATTACTTAAATGTCATTACATTGCAACCTTAAATACCGCTTTAAAAATAGGAACGCATTCAAAATAACTAGACAGATATTTTGGAGGTAAGAGATAACTGTCTTAAAGCTTTGGCAAACACGTTGGCGACCTGTGCCATAAACTGGCCAGTGCCTTACTAAATTGATGGTAGGAGTTTATTCTAACATCCACGTGTATTTTCAGTTCAAGGCACAAAGTCAACAGCTGCATCAATGCCTCAGAGGTTAGGCTGCAATACTAGCATTTTGAGTCCCTGGTATGGTCTATCTAAGTTGAGTTGAAACTCTTTGCGGTTGCGTGCCTAAATTTCAACCAAAACCCTCATATGTATACCAAAGTGCCGAAAGTCAAGTAAAATCCTAAAATGGGTTTTTTGCTTAGGCAAATAACATACAATTCTTTTAAGACTTAAAGAGCAAAAATAAGAAAAGAAATTTCAACTATTCAAAAACCTTTTTATTACATGATTGGGTTTGCGTAAAAAATGGGATTTTTGGTGTTGCACATATTGATATCAAAGTGTAATCTTATTGATAAATCGTCAAACCTTGGCTAATACTATACTTATTTAATTTATGCGCAACACATGGAGCGCTCAGGTTACCTGTCAGTCTGTTTCTTGTGTCACATTTGATATAATTCAAAGCTCAAAACAACTGTTCGAACGCAAACGATGGTGCCAACAAGGTAAGAATAGAAGCCCACGTGTTTTTATTGATTATAAACTCATTTAGCAGAGAATATCAAGCTTTAAAGATTTCATTTTCGTAACTATGATTTGTGCTGTCGTGAACACTCCATCTTCTCACGTACAGCTTCCATTAAATTCCAATAGCTCCATTTCCAGATTTTCAAGATCTAATCAAGTTCTTCTAAAATAGATTTCTCTGCAGAGTTTAGAAAAAAATGGTTGTTTCCATGTGACGGAAATGTAGAAATCAGCCATAAAAATTATTCTTTGCACCTGCTACGATGCTTGAAATTTTCCTTTTAGACTTTTTCATTACTTTTAGGATTGGGTGCAAACTGTGTAGCCTTTTCGTAATGCATCCTTTGAATTTGGGAAATATTTCAGCAGCCCATTTGAAAAATCTCTTTCAAAATCATGCAGATTTCTTTCAAAATTTTTTAATATCTTAACACTTTTTCTGCCGTTTCCCCGAAGCCTTGCAGTTGCTTGTTCAGTACATTGCAGTGTGTTTAAAATCTGTTTTACAATAAACATATAATGTTGTTAAGTCATATAATATCAGTGAGCTGTGAATAATCTTGCCCCTTCGCATTGGTTTCTTCGACTTGGCCTGGGCATGTTGGCATACACACTTGTGGCAGTCATGATGTTTTAAGCTAATTCCTGATACCACTTGTTCCTAAAGTGTTTGGCCGGCTATGTCTTCGCCACCAGCTAAAGGGCCTGGGACGTCTGATTTGCTTGGGCAGCCCCGGTTTTCGATAAGGTGTCTGCCTTTTCATTGCCATCGAAATTTAAGTGGCTCGGGATCCATTGCACTTTCACCTTAACACCGAGCCTTACAAGTTTTCCAACGTCATTCTAAGATAGCATAAACCAATTGGGTGTTACGTTTCTCTTGTATTAGTGCCTTTAGGGCTGATCTCAAATCCTATTACATGACCATGTCAAATCCTAAAATTTCCGAGCCACTGCAGTTTATTGTTCTCAATTTACAAGATCAAGTGTAAAACTTCTAGCTCCACATCTTTTTTTCGATTCCATCGTCCCACAGGGTCCCTAAAGTTTCTCATTGGGTTGCCGTCTTATTGTGTACATAATGAGCGCATCTTAGATCGCAGTTCCTTCTGTCTGGTGGGTTCCCTTGAACCCTTCTATTGTCTCAATGGAAGCTGCTGTCTGAAAATATTCAGGACTGCCTTTAGTGTCAATAATGACAAATATATGTCGCGTCAGTCAGCTCCTGCAAATGTAAGTTTAATTGAGAATCTGACTATCTTTCTCCTACTTGTTGAAGTTTGATGGTCCTATCAAGCTCAGTTACTTTATGCATAAAAATGAGCCTTTTTAACGATTCAAGTCTGCTCCAGTCATTCTGCATTTTTTAGAGTGGGCTCCCCAATGTTTAGCCTGCGTTACTTTTTTGCAGTTATTTTGACCGTTTCGACCCTTCTTATTTCTAGCATTTCTATTTAATTATGACATTCTTGAGTTACCAACTATTGTGATTTCACGCTTTTACATGTTTCAGAAAATGAGTTGAAAGTGTTATTCTCAAATCGAAACCAACGAAATGTTCTCAAGATCCTACCCCTTAACTAACTGTTGGTTGAGTTGTTAGATGATTTACTCTCAAAATTAACTAATTTAATAAAGAAGAGTATATCATGTGGCACAATTCCTCTTTATGTAAGTCGGCTGTCATAAAACTCTTACAGAAAAAATGATTTAATTCAAACAACTGTTAAAAACTTTTAACCAAAATGAAATATATAATTGTTATCACAAATTATAGAAACACTCGTCTTAAAATAAGTTTTGGCTACATTAGATACTCCACTATTCTAAATCAGTCCTATTAAATCAACCAGAAATGTTCTTATGGCACAGACAGTTCTCTCTTGAAAGTAACAAATGACCTGCTTGCAATGGACAGTGGTAAAGTTTATAGCCTGATCCTCTTCGATCTCAGTGAAATCTTTTGATGTGATTGACCAAGGTGTACACTTCATATCTGATCACAATTCTTTTATATTTTCTGGAAAAGTGATATCTTGGTTTTAAAATGGCCTATCTCACAGACTGCAGATGGTCTTCGTGGATTATGTTTCCCTCACAGAGCTGACTTGTTTTATAGTGTGCCCTTGTGTCAATGGTTTTACTTATTAATATGTAACTCTCTTGTAGGCGTGCTCTCAATACATATCCATGTACACAATAATCCTCTGAAGAACTTGTTTCAATAAAACAACTTTAATATGTATACTATGTACATGACATATAATTTGAGGTTATACAACGTGGAATATTCAGGCACACACATCTTGTCCTTCCACTACGGAAGTTATCTGACAACTGCCCTCTCCAACCTATTTAGCCAATCGGAACGACTCTTTATTCCCGCGCTTATTACTCACGAGACCTCTCCGTCATCCGAATACGCAAAACTCTCATGCTACACTGGTGATTCACTCATTATTCACATGTGACACCTTGGCTCAGTTTTGGGCCATGTAGTTTTCATAATATTTACCAGGCCACTTATTTTTCTGCTAAAAAAGCATCCTGTCAAAACTAAATAATTCGCAGATGATATGGAGCTGTGCCACACACTCCTCCTTCTATTACGGTCTCCACTATCCTGTCTTTGCCGGAGTGCATTGGTGAGGTCAAGTCTTGGATAACCTTCAGCTAGTTGAAGCAGAATGACGCCAAGACCGAAGCAATCCTCTTCCGCACTATTAAATCAACCATTAATTTGTCTTTTCAAACTTCTATTCATGTAACTAAATCTGATATATAGTTTACAACATCACTATGAATTTTTTTATTTAAGTATTTGTCACATGTCTACAAATATCTTCATAAATCACATTTGTCACTTTGTCTAAACGTCCATCCCTCAGATCATTTCAATTCATTACTACCTAAGAATTAGTGCAACAAAAATCTAGTTGTTTTCTTGTTTTCTCTCGCTTTGATTATTGTAAATATTTCTTCCAATGTTTAAAAAATTAATACATCGAAAACCTCTGACAGTACAGTTCTTAAGGTGAAAAAAAATGATCATATCACACCTCTACTCCATAAACTTGATTGGCTCCATGTTCAAGCTCGCATTGATTAGACGCTGTCTGATTTCTGCCACAAATTCTTTTTCCGATTCATGCCCTACTTATTTTATTAAACTTCTTTGTTTCGACTCACCCTCTTGGCCACTACACTCTTCTGCAGACATTCGTATTCTTGTTGCTCCTAAGACACGTTCTAAAATATTAGGTTAAAAGTCTTTTTCTTTTTATGCAACCAAATTATGAAATTATTTACCATCAAACATTCGTAGTATTCATGCTGCTAAGGACTTCATGACTGCATTAAAAACGCATCCTTAAAAAATGTATATCCCTGATCCGCAATAAAACATTTCCCTAACTCTAACTAATAAACGTAGAATATGAACACCTTCACGTCGTTATAGGTTTTGTGTAATAAGGTTACAAGTTTTTTTAATGAAATACATTTTAAATATGTGTGTTACTACATTCATGTTAAGAGTACGTCCAGCTACTTGCTGGGGTACTGCCTCATATAAACTCCTAAAGTATTTTTTTTATTTTATTTTTTTAAAATGGAAGCCCATCTACCGTGATAATTCTAAACAAAACGAAATAAATCGCTTCGTTTATGTTAAACAATTCCAAGAGTGAAAAAATAGTTCATTCATACAAACTGTACGTGAAATTGAACAATTGAAGTTTGTAAATGGTTTACTTTTATATGTGTGTTGTAGGCGTTCTTACGTAACACAAACATTCGTGCAATAAATAAGTCTTATTGTCAACAAAATAACTTTATTATGTACACTATATAAAAAAATATCAAATTTAGGTTCTACTTCGTGGAAACATAATCACACCAGTCCAGCCATCTTGAATCTCGGATGTTAGATGGATTGTTACCTTGCTCTCCGCTGCACACACAACACTCAAGAGATGACACAAGTCTAGGTACAAGTCAATGTTTATTCTACTGGACACACTATACAACTGTCTGTCCTGCCTAGACAGCAAATACATCTATATACAACTGGCTGTATACTCAAGCATGCCCTCGGTCCGACTCGACCATCCTGGGCCCAGGCTCAAATCCACTTCAGATATCCGTATATTCAAAAAGTGTCTAAGTCCCCTCGGTCCGACCTGACGGCTTCTGGCGACCTTAAACCTCAACTCTGTGATACTGCAAATCTGCAGCTACCCGGTCTACCCCGACCAGTCTGACTCTCTGCCAAACTCGTCTTCATTCAACTCGTCCATTTAAACCCCGAAACTGGTCTCGATTGACCCTGGCGTGTCCTCTGGTCACACACCCATGTGACCAGGAGTTCACTCAAACATAATATTCATGAAAAGTGTTCACTCAAGTGAACAAGCATTCACTTAGTGATTCTCATACCCCTGACATGTCCCCCCCCCTTAGATTCTACCAATTTGTAGAATCTTCTATGTACAACAACATACACCTACTCGAGAATAACAAGATGGTCATTAATACTCCAGGAGTTTCAGTTTGATGTTCAGAACATCAAGGGCGAAAAAAACGTCATAGCGGATTTTTTGTCTAGACTTGAGGGGTGGAAAAAAGGAAAAGACGGTGACATAGAAACGGTCAGATATGACTACCCGGGACTAAACAGACAAGGACACGTGCTCAGCGGGGTACTGTTTTGAATTGAGGAACACAGGCTACGATTATGACCTTCACAGTAAGGTAAACTTGACTCAGTTACACGGGGACACTGACAATGACACAGTACGGTCAGGACTGCCCCGGAATAGGCAGACCATGACCGACAAAAGCTCACAGGACAAGGGGCAGAACCGGGTTAGGGTCAAGTCTCGTTAGGGTGACCCAAAGACAGACAACGGCTTTGCTGGTCGGATACGACTAATGTTTTTGTTGTTAGCCTTAGGGAAAACATTAATTCTGGTGGGGGAAAATTGCCGGTTCGCTTAGAGATTAAACGCCACAAACATGATCTTGATAGGTCAACAAGTAAAAGTTAAAGGAGGTCAAATTGGATTTGACACGAGTTGGGGGATAGTTAAGGTCACGTGGGAATGGCCGATTAGACTAGCGTGGAAACAGAGCAAACCGTATAATGGAAATCATGGTCGTGTTTTGTTTAGGATTGGGGACAAACGTTATATGCCACCCTGAAATACAATGGCTATAATTGTTTGTTAATTTTATGAATTTTTTTTTGCCTGTGTGTTGATGTACATGACTATGATTGTTTTTTTATCACGATGATGATGTGGTTTTTGTGATAACTATGATAAGTGATTATATGGTAGTTTTGGATAGAACTTGTGGGGTCCGGTTGACCTCGTGCCATAGAACATTTGTGGATGGGGATAATGAATGGCATCTTAACTAACTTTTTAAAAGTTTCTCCGTTGTGTAATGGCATTTAAACAAGCTAAAATTGTTGGGATTTATGCACGGAAATTTCAAGTACGCATCGACAGCATAACACTGCTAAAAAAGTAAATAAAAAAAGAAGAAGAAAAAACGAATAGTATTTTTTTCTTAAAATATATGTTATGCAATGTTATTCCAAATTTTTGTATAATAGGTAGATCCATCTTAAAAGTGTTAATATGATGTTTTCCTTCTTTAAACTTATTTTTAAAAAAAATATGTCCTTTCTTAATGGATCATAAATGGAAAGCATTTTTATTTAAAGTAAAGAAACTTTTAAAAGCTCATGCTTATGAAATAATTAATGATCAGAAGCGATGTGTTTGATATGACAATGAAAACGGTTGTGGGTAAATGTATGTGTTTTTTTTTCCTTTTTAGTTTTTTTTTAGGTGTTAAAGGAGGCAAGGATTTCTTCGCAAGGGATGCAATATTAAATGAACATTAGACTATGAATCAACCTTGAAGTAGACAATAATAATTCTGTTGAAAATGTTAGTTGCAGTATCTGTTTAACACATGGTAAAGTTATCAAAGTCATATGTTTCTAAGTGATGTTTGATTATATTGTCAGCAAAAAGGCCATCTTTAGTACATCGCTAAAGGCTTTCCGGTGTATGCAGCAGCAGCGTGAACTAAATTTTAACACTCATACAATAATCTCCCAAATGAGGACTTTGCACTGTCCTACACCGAGTTACTTGCATAGATTTTACACGAAGAATGGGATGGCGCGAATACGGCGAAGCACCTGATAGCTTGGTGCCTGGCCTTAACCACAGATAAATAAAGGGCTCTTCTAACTATAGAAACATATCCATATGACTATCATCGTTTAATGAAGCTTGCCAGTAAAACCATGAGCCAGGTAATAAGAGTTTGAAACGAAATCGACCCCCAAAAAGAGGGTTCATATTAGGCAATAGCTAATAATATAGTTTTATTTTTTCCCTTCAAAACTCAATCTTTATATATAAAAATCAAAGTGTGTCTGTGTGTCTGTTTGCCCTTTATAGCTGACTAAACCATTTATCCGAGCGTCATGAAAATTTTTGAGACTGTTGAGTACTCTCCCGGAATGGTAACTAAAAACTTTTTTTTCTCAATTTAACACTCCTGGGGCGCCGGGGCTTATAATATCATTTTTTGCGTATAGGAGCTATATAAAAATTAGTTTATGCGTTAGCTACTGAGTAAATGAATAGATATTAACCAAACTTTGTATATACAAAAACTTCGTAGCCCATATTAAAATACTATAGGGCACTTAACTCCTAATGGCCACTCATTTGGTGCTGGGGGCCCAAAAATACATTTTGCTTAAACGTTTAAGATTTTATTCCCCAAAACAAGTATTAAAGATCTTGACAAATAATGGTAAATGTATCCATTATTATCCATATTGAAATGAAAAGGTGTTTTGAACATTATGTCTTGCCCTGAATGGGCCCTGGGGCCCTTCATGTCTTTTTTTAATTATATGAGTTATACAAAAAATAGTTTGTGCGTTAGCTACTGAGTAAATGAATAGATCTTAAACAAACTTTTATACAAAGCTTGGTAGCCCATATTAAAATACTTAAGGGCACTAAATGTCAATTTCTTCAGGGACGTGGGCCCCAAATGTCTTTTTTTCGTATACGTTTAATGTATTTTTCCTATTCAATTTTTAAAGATCTTGAGAAATATATCCACGATGAAAATGAACAGGTTTTTGAAATTGAAATCTTGCACCAAATGGGCCCGTGGACCCCATAATGTCATTTTCCCGATATATTAGCTATATAAAAAGTAGTTTAAGCGTTATATAATGAGAAAATACCTCACTCTGACGTAATTGGAGCTGACTTTGATGTTGTGGGTCCAGTGGCCTTTTTTATGCCTTCGTACATTTTTTTTTATATCTCCCCGATTGGCAGCAGATTGAATGCTCTTACATAGGTCCGCCAAATAAATGTTGGGGCAAAAACGTGCAGTCTTCTGTGCAATGTTTCTGGCTTTTCTGAGACATTGTAGTGTGTCAGGTACTTGGGCAGCTTTATAGGCCAACAGGGCTTTTCTCTTTGTCTCCGTCACGGGTAACATTGTAACCCAATGGGCCTCGAACCAATCCGCATTTTTCTTCCTTTCCTCCCGAGGAGGGCAAGAGAGGTGTTGTACATGTTGTCTCGAAAATGGAGGAATGTCGCATCAAAGTCATCTCCAATTACGTCAAATTTAGGTGTGATGATTACAGAACGAGACAAGCAGTTGCGACACTGGACTGTGAATTATCTAGAACTATATGCGACACAGAATGTAGTAACTGACTCTGCCATAGAAAGAATCCAAGATCTTCAAATTCTAGAACAGCTTGATGCCCAACCGTCATTGGAGGAGCTTAGTAAGGCCATCGATCATCTGAGCAATGGGAAGGCTCCTAACGTTGGCATTCCAGCAGAAGTCTTTAAGAAAGACAAAACAGCACTACCGAAGCCTCTGCACGAATTTATATGCGATTGCTGGTAACGCAGTCACATCCCACATGATATGCACGACGTCAAAATTGTCACGCTTAACAAAAACAAGGTGATTGCAGCGATTGAAATAAATATCGTGGTATCTCCTTACTGAGTATTGTAGGAAAGGCCCTTGTCAGAGCGGTCCTCGCACGCCTGCAAATTCTGGAACAAAACGTCTACCCGGAATACAATGCAGTTTTCGGGCTGGCCGATCAACCATTGACATGATTGTTTCACTCCGTCAGCTACAAGAGAAATGTCGGGAGCAACAGAATCCCCTCTTCATTGCCTTCATAGATTTAACGAAGGCATTTGACCTGGTCATTCGTAGGGTCTGCAACGTAAACTAGAAAAAATAGGATGTCCGCCGCGGCTTCTCTCCATCATCGAGTCCTTCCACACCAATATGCACAGCATAGTGATCTTCAATGTTGTCACCTCAGAACCCTTCCCAGTTTGTAGCGGAGTCAAACAAGGCTGCGTGCTGGCTCTAACACTCTTTGGTATTTTTTCTCGACGCTATTGCGACAAGCTTTCGTGGACTTCTCCGATGGTGTGAACATTCATACTAGGATGGATGGAAACCTATACAACATCGGCCAGCTCTGTGCGAAGATCAGATTGTAAAATGTATTAATCAGAGAGTTGCTCTTCCCGAATGACGCAGCCCTTACCTCGCATACAGAGATAGGACTCCACTTGTTGGTCAATAAGTTCTCGAAGGCATGCAAGGAATTCGGTTTAACGTTAAACCTAAAAAAGCCCAACATTATGAGACAAGGCACATACTGTCCTCCAGCAATCTCCATTGAGGGAAACACCTTGGATGTCGTCGAGGATTTCACATACCTTGGCAGTAACATTACAAGCACACTCTCATTTGATAAGGAAATAGGAACCATAATCGGCAAGGCTGCATCATTAATGGCTAGGCTGGATCAAAGAGTGTGGAAAAATTCGCAGCTCACAGATAGAACGAAAATCACTGTGTACCAGGCCTGCTTGCTCAGCACACTCCTCTATGGCAGCGAGTGCTGGATAACCTACGCATAGCAAACAAAGCAACTAAACAGCTTCCACTTACGATGCTTGCGTAGGATTCTACGCATCAAGTGGCAGGACAAGATCACCAATGTCGAGGTACTCAGAAAAAGCCATATCCTGAGTATGCTCTCAATTCTGAGTGAGAGGCGTCTGCGGTGGTTGGGTCATGTGTGCAGGATGAGCTCGGAGCGCATTCCTAGATCCTTGCTTTACGTTGAGCTGGGAATTGGTATGAGAAAAAGAGGTCATCCCTGCTTGCACTTCAAGGACGTATGCAAGAAAGCAGTGTCATTGGCACATATAGATCATAAAACGTGGGAGACCATTGCCGATGAGCAAAAAGGGCAAAAGTGCGTGAGGGCATTCATGTCGCGGAAGCATCCCTCAAGCATAAAGTGAAGAGAACAGGTTCAGGAGAATGGGATTGGGAGGGGGCAGAGACGCAGGAGTACACGCCATCTTCCTATGAGGACAGACGGTTGCCATACTTATAATGAGAAAATAACTGGATTTTGACCAAACTTAGTATATAAAAAACTTTAGCTCCTATATTAAATTATTATAGGGCACTGAACTCTTAATGTCCATCTCCTCGGAGCTAGGGGCCCCAAAAGTATTTTTTACTGAACGTTAATAATTGTATTCTCTATTCAATTTTCAACAAGATATGTAGAAATATAGCATGGCAATAAAAAAAAATATCACTCACTTTGGGGGCGGGGCCTTTAATATCGTTATTACTTTTGTAAAGCTATTTCATTATCAATTTATTTATCCGTTTGCTATGAAATTTGGACTTAAACTTGAACTTGGTTTCTGGCACAATTGTTTTTAAACATACCACTCATTGTTTTCCTTAAATTTATTCATTTTTAAATCCCTTATATTAACTTCGCGGCCGTCTCTGTCGTCATCTCATCATCTCTCTCATCATCTCATGGGCTGGGCGGGCGGAAAAAAGAAAAGTTAAAAATGACCCACTTTCAGTGATCTGATCGAGCTGAAAGTTGTCACACGGACCCGACTCACCTAATAATGCATCGTATAAAAATTCAGATCGATCGATTGTACCGTAATTAAATTAATGCATTTTTAGTTTATCCTTATATGAGGTATGTAATTCAAATTCGCTGTTCGTTATTGTTTTTTTTCCACGTGAAAGTTTGAGTAGACGCGTTGAGGCGGCCCATCGAAGCACCGCGGCTCTTTTCTTTACATTTAACGTGTAACGCTGAGCTCGGTCAAGCGAATCGGTAACCAGACTTTTCCCCTCTAACCCTCCCCCCCCAGGGTTATGAAGCAAACTTGAGTTAAGACAGATTCAGTCTGTAAATGTTTAAAAATAATCAATACTGTTAGTTATGTCTCATATATAAGGGATTTATAGTCAAAAACTTTGTTTTTACGGGTTTGTTTTATTACTGACATCGTTGAATCGCACGATGGGTCTGCTAGTATTGAAATAAATTATTAGTGGCCGTCAATAAATGACGTTAAGCGATTTTGCCGATGTTTTACTCCCTCTCCTCCCTCGTCACGCGTCGTCACAAAAACTTTGATGCAACAAAGCGTCCCCCCATAAAAGCTGTATTTTCTATATGAAAAAATATTGCAATTTTCAAATATTTCTTTTGACATTTAAGTATGTATTGGGTGTAAGGTTGCATTGTAAAATGGTAACAAGCGTGAAGCGATTGAAAACATCATAAAATAAATTGTAGGAAATCAAATATTTATTGGAACTTTTATTGAAAGCTTCGAGTTTTGATGTGACGTCACAATTTTCAAACACCCCCTCCCCCTCGTCACACATGGTCACAAATGTGTGGACCCCACTCCCCCTCCCCTAGAGGCTAGGACGTCATTTATGGACGGACCCTTAATCAATAATAACATAATCGATCTTTATCTGGAACATCTATTAATTATAATTATAAATAGTAGTATCATTTTACATTATTATTTATTTTTTTCTTATTATTTGTAAAGCGAAAGTGATAACTTGGATATCACAAACATGCATTAGATGTGCTGCAGTCCATCATCATGACGAGCCAAGTCTTTCAAGTAAACAGCATGGCAGTCAATGACTCTGTCATGCCTCAACGGTTCTCTTGTTTTGGCTGACTCATGAAAACCTGTCAAATCAATATTGAACAAAGGAGATCCACATTTAATAAGATAGTTACAATTTTTCAGCAACTAATAAATAAAAGCTCTAAGCGATAGCAAAAACATGAAGCAATTACATGGGTTCTAGACAAATTAATCATGTGCATATATAATATAAAAGCCCAAGTCACTCATTGGATGTGGAACGCTCATGATGTAGAACAGTCTATAGCAGTTTTAAAAATCGTGTGGTGATTAGCGCTGTAAAAATATTTAATATGACGTCATTGGTTGATCTTATATTTAACACAAGGTGTGCATCAAAAAGGTGTGCAAATTAATTACAAATTAAAGACGCGCTGTAAAAAATATATTATATGACGTCATTGCTTTAGCTTATATCTTAATTTTGGAAAAAGGGAACGATGTAAAAATAGGATTTGATGATTTATAATTATAAAATACTTTGTGTACATTTCAGGAAGTTTAATATTTCGTATTTATCAAACAAGGATAAGTTACTTGGGGTTTTGACAAAAAAAGTGGCGGCCCCTATAAAAATACTTTGTGAACATTTCAGCAAGTTTAATTTTTGCTTATGAATAAGGTGGGCGCCGTAGGCGCCCTAAAAGAAGTGGGCGCCGAAGGCGCCACGGCGCCCCGGAACAATCTAGTTTTAAATAATGAACAATCTGAACCATTTATATAATACAGATGATAATTTAAAAAAAAGTAATTTCTGTCATATTAATAACTTACAAAGGGGCGCAATGGTCTAGCGGTAGCTCGCTGGACTGTCGAACCGGTGCTGGCAAGGCTCCAGGGGCACTGTGCTAGCCACACAATCCCTTGCTCATAAGTGATCACTTAAAGAAACTTGTGAACGCTACTTAACTTACCCCATAGACCGTCACCCCATAGAAAGGGGTTATTTATATTTATTTATTTAATAACTTAAAAAGTAGGATGGAACTCGCGATTTTGGGCGATTTTTTACCCACTCCCCCCCTCATCACGCGTCGTCACAAAAAGTTATACCCCCCCCCTCTAAAAGAACGTCACAAAGCTTTGCCCCACCCCCTCCCCCCCCCAAAAAAAAACACCTTATTTTCTATATGAATTATTAGTATGTTTCAAATCACTTTTACTGTCATTTAAGCATTTATTATTTATTAAGTGAAGGTCTACATTGTAATATTGTAATATTTGTAACCCGCGTTTTTTAAACGTCTAACCGGCCTTCAGAAAATGAACTGTGTTAACATCCTTAGATTAAATTTTATTTTATTGCATACACATTAAACATTGACTATTTATCATCACGGTTAACGTCTTTGCTTAAAAAAATTATTTAAAACTAATATTTTTAAAATGTATTTTTTTTTAAAATCCCTCAATTGACTGACGGTCATCCCATAAGAAAGAGGTAGGCGAACAGGGATAAATAACCTAATCTGGGGTCAAAAGGGAATTCTTGGGGGTAATGCAGACTCATTTGGGACATATAACATCCACTACAATCCACTAGATATTTTAAAATACGTCATTTGTACCGTAATTTGTACGTGTACGCTTCGAACATATGCCCATTATTGAACCGGTTCCTTCCAGAAAATGCATTTTTTTTAAAATACGCATCGCACGACAATCCAAAAATCCAAAAATGTAGTTATGTCTCAAATAAAGGATTTATAGTAAAAAAAAACTTCTACAGTCTATCTGCTAAATTTCAGCTATATTTGATCACGGGAAAAGGGTTATAAAAACATGTTTAAAATAGTGCGCACCGCGAGACAGATTAGCTATTAATAGCATTTACATTTACAGATTGGGAATATATTTTAAAAGTATCGTCAATATAATACGTACCGCACAGGGCAACAGGAAACTATTAAAAATGACGTTCAATTAATAAACACCGCGAAACTCTAGCACAAAAAATATTATGATACATAGTGATAAAAAGTTATAATTTAAAATTTCATTAATTCAATTAAAGTACATTGGATTGATCTGAAATTTTGATTCATCATTTTATCATCGTCATGAGTCTGCCTTCAAAATTTCAGCTCGCGAGCTTACGAGGAAATGGGTTAAAAATCGATCAAAAGTTTTTTCAGTATTCAAGCAAGCAAGGCATCAAGCAGACGCAATGACTTAATATAAAGAATTTAATATACAGGTAATAAAAACTGGAATGAGTATTTAAACGCAATTTCAAACAAAGAATTTCCGATTTGTTTTATTTAACGGGAAATCATTCTATAGTCACACCAAGAATGTGTCAATATAATGCTCACCGCGCAACAGTTTAACATTAGCATTCACAAAGCGGGAAAACCCATTAATTATCATACTAGATGAAATTAAAGTCATTTCAGATCAATAATTCTGAAACTAAACAAAGCAATTGCTTTCTACAAATTGCAGCTAAAATTACGGGAGTCGAACAAAAATAGATTTTTCAAAAATTCCTTCTCCAACATTGTTCGTAATAGTATTAACTATTGTCTGGCGTCTTTTCAACCCGATAGATGTTATGGTTGGCGAGAAATTGACAAAATACTGTTATTTTTTCTGTTGTTTTTTTATTGTCCCGGAAATCCAGTAAATCTTTTCGGAATAATTTTTTTTGCCCGTGCACATCCTTGGAACCTCTTTAGTATATTTGCAAAAGACCCGAACCCTCTATCTGGTATGGTTCAAGAGGAGTTGTATGTGCAAGCTGTACAGACATTTCAAATATATAAACACAATTTAGTGCATGTGAAATTTCGTTAAAAAACTTCTACTGTCTGCCTACTAAATTTCAGCTCGATTTAATCACGGGAAAAAAGGTTATAAAATGAAATTTAAACAAAATAAATTTTTTTTAAAAGGACACGTTTTTATTTACAGATAGAAAGTGCACTAAAAAGAAGAAAATACAAATGTTCTATGATAACAGGTGAAATCCGCGAATCTATCCACTGCTCATAAAGCGTAGGGCGCCCATCAAAACTCATTTCTCTTCGCAACTATTCTTTTGCATATAGATAAATTTTCTAAGAAATATGATAGTAGCAAGTATATGATCAAAGTTGTGAAAATTTTAATTTTTTATTAATATTCGTACAAATTTGTATTTATGTTTCGCAGCCTTGTACATGATAGAGAGTTGTGATGAGCGCCCCCACGCTTTTATGTGTAGTGTATAGGTTCCCGGATTTCACCTGTTATCATAGAACATTTTTATTTTCTTTCTTTTTAGTGCACTTTCTATATGTAAATAAAAGCGTGTCCTTTATACAAAAAACTAGCGTGTATCACCCGTCAAAAATGACGGAAGTTTTCAGCTGAAATCTATTTATTTAGAAAAAATGCACCTTGTTAAGGCGCCTATGGCGCCCACCTTTTTCAAAAGCCCAACTAACTTATCCTTGTTTGATAAATACGAAATATTAATATTTCTTAGATGCACACAAAGTATTTTATAATTGGAGTTTTTATTTTTATTTTATAATTAACCATCATCAAATTCTCTTTTTAAATTGTTCCCTTTTCCAAAATTAAAATATAATATTTTTTTACAGTGCATCTTTAATTTGCACACCTTTTGATGCATTGGTGCAGTAATTTGGTTTTCCCTGATTTTTAAAATTAGTAGCGTCAGGACTGACAAACACTACTTGCGTGACAATTGCAAGTTATATTGTTTAATATTTTTTAAATTTTTTATTCTCTACTTTTTAGTATCAAATATTTTTATATCGACTTTTCGACCTTATCAACTCATTTAATTAGTTAAACTTCATTGTCGATAACTTAAATGTGTTAGTGGTAAAAATATAAATTATTAATTACAAATTTATGTATTAAAATAAAACAACGAAACTTTCCCCAACTGAGAATGGAACCCCATACCTCCAGGTCGGCAATCGATCACACTAACTGTTCAACCGGAAGGTTTGGCGAATTTCGTTCTTTTTAAACTTATAATAAAAACTTTTTACAACCCACTTCTCATGTCAACACATTGAAATTACTGGTATCACTCTAGGACGAATTGAAGTGTGGTTCATTAATGTTAGCGATAATAGACATAAACTAAAATCTTAAATGCATTAATTTAATTATGGTACATACGATCGATCTGAAATTTTGATACAATTAATTGTCATCCACGATCTATCTGTGGTCAAATTTTGAGATCTCTAGGAGCATCAAAAGTGGTTTAATTTTACGTTACAAGATTTGATGGATGGATGGATGGATTAACGGATACAACATACAAACAGTGTGAGTTTTAAAAACGCGTGTAAATAAAACATGTTCAACATAGTGCGCACCGCGATACAGATTAGCAATTAATAGCATTTACATTTACAGATCGGGAATATCTTTTTAAAAAGTATCGTCAATATAATACGCACCGCAGAGCGCAACAAGTAAGTATAATAAAGGTCGTTCAATAAAATGAGCACCACCACACTCTCACCCACAAATTAACATGCTACATAGAGCTAAATAGAAATAATATAACAATTCATTAAATTAAATACAGTACATTAGATAAATCTGAAATTTTTAAACATAGATTATATCATCGGCACGAGTCTGCCTGCACAATTTCAGCTCGCTTGCTTACGAGGTTATGTGTTAAAAATCGATCAAAAGTTTTTTCGGCATTAAAGCAAGGCATCAAGCAGACACCTCCAGTTAATATAAATGATTTAAAAAATGAATTATGTATGTTTGTCATTTGAATTAATTACACCAATTCATCAGATCGCAAAGAAATTTTGAGAAGTCGTTGAGTACACTCCTGTAATGGTAACTGGCAAATTAATCTCTAAAGACAACTATCGCTCATCGAGTCCCGTTTATTAATCAGGATCAATACCACTTCCAGTTAAATCAGGGTACGTACCCCTTTCGGGTAGCCGATATCTCTCAAAAGCTTATGGGCTGTAATACATATAAATAAAATTGTTTTACCTAACTGGAACGCTAATCAGCTATTGAGTTCACACACACACACACACACACACATATATACACACATACACACACACATACAAACACACACACATATAAATACATTTATAAACACTCATTTACAGGCAGAAAGAGATTCTGCATACATACACAATTGATAAACTGACGTAGAAATGTGTAAAACATGGAGATTTTGACCAAGATTTAGATTATTTTGCACGATTACAATGCTTCCCGCTATGGTCCGTATACGATAAAGAAAAGAGTAAATGAGTAATAGAGGGTAAGGTATGAAATTCTAAGTTGGAAATACAACACAGCAACAATCTGATCCTAATAAACATTCAGATATAAACAGGGCTAAAATACGTTTCTTGTTATTTATGGTACTACGTCTTCCCTTTTGACATTCATTAACATATCAAACCATGCAAACAAACACACTATCAACATTTAAAACGCTAGAAAATACTAGACTATATATATATATATATATATATATATATATATATCATGAATACGCGAAATGATAGTATGTATATAACAAGCGTCTGTAATGTATTTCATTACATGAGTAATTGTTAAGCAACATGTGTTATATCACCCGTGCAAAGTAACAATCGATAAGTCTAATTTACATATCATTCGTATCGCCTTTAGCATTGATTAAAATTTATATAAATCTATGATTCTAAATTTAACGAATACATAATGAGTAAAAAAAAACACTGGATTTACAGTAGCTGTGATCAATTGTGTCTTTTATAAAGACGCACTCTTTGCTGCATGAATGAAATAACTGACATGCTTCAGGGGTAGCTTACAAAAGAACCCATGTCTAGACACTCAACAACAGACAGGCTTCTCCAAACATTTCCAAAAGACCGTCAGCGATGTTTTATTTTTTATGTATCCTATTGTGACGTTTTAAAAATGACGCCTCAGTGATCTCGGTCAGATCATACATTGGTATAGCGACCAACAAAAACACATTAAGACAATCACATTTTTTATCATTATGTCAGAAATGAGATCTCACGGAGGTCTCCACTATTATACTGTGGACACAAACATGTATCATCGAGTAAGATTTAAAGGTACATTCATGACGTCAATTTATAGATATAACAGACGCATAATATCTACATAAAATAAATGATGCACAGGAATATTGTTTGCTTAAAACAATACACGCAAGCTTTATTTATTGACAAAGACATTGTATCAATCAGTGCTTCTCAAAGTGCTGGTCCACAGACCGGTGCCTGTCCGTGGGCCATCCGATGCCGGTTGTTAAGTCTCTATGTTTAGGTGGATTGTACCTTGCTCTCCGCTACACACAACATACACAAGAGATGACACAAGTCTGTGTAACGATGCAATGTTTATTCTACTATAAACAACTGTACAACTGGCTGTCTTGCCTTGACATAAAATACATCTATATATAACGGGCTGTATGCTCAAGCATGCCCTCGGTCCGACCCGACCGCTTCTGGGCGACGTTAAACTCAACTCTGTTTTACTGCAACCCTGCAGCTCCCCGGTCTACCCTGACCGGTCTGACCGCACAACACTGTGCGAACTACACAGCTTTCTGCAACTCCCTGCCCTCGTCTCGACTACTCTCTTATAAACCCCCCAACTGGTCTCAACTGACCCTGGCGTGTCCTCTGGTCATGTCCCTGACATATCCCGTGTGACCAGAAGTTCACTCAGACATCACTAGACATTATTCCCGTGATAGGAGTTCATACCCGTCAACAACGCCTTGACCCGACTCCAACACTGGCTCACAACAATCTCACAACAATCTCACAACAATCATTCGCAGTGATTCTCATACCCTGACATATCCCCCCTCTTCCGTTAGATTCTACTTACGGGTAGAATCTCACAATACAACAAAGTCAGGGTATGGAATCACTGCACATTACAATTACAATAATATAATACATCATGAATTAATATCTTTCAAAATAATTTTATACACAACATTGCATGAAAAAAAACAATAGTATATACAACACAGAGCATAAATCCACTTGGTCGTACCTTTATACGACTTCACTAACCCGCAACGTCATTCGGGATGGACAGCCGTCATACTACCACCCCTGAATTACATACTCTATATATACATTAGTGCAAAAAGAAAATATATATACATGTGAAGTCTTAATGCATCTCATTATCACTAATAATCAATCCATCTAACAATATGCCATTTACAAATCTTGGAAAAAAATTACACACAAAAAACAAAAAAAAATTCTAACACTTAAGCACTTGTCCACATCATGTGGCATATTACGGAGCAATCACTGCTCACTTAATTACTTTTTAATAACACCTGGGTTATTAAGCTCTCTTATCCCTCCATAGGCACAGTTCTAAATCTATGTATATAAATACAGCCCATCGCTCCTGCCACACAGGAACTTGGTTAATTGATTAACAAAAACTGCCCATCACTCCTGCCGGACAGGACGTAGTTAATTATATAACAAAGGGAGCCTATCTCCCATGCCATACAGGTCTGACTTCCTACTTCTTGACTACTCGTACATTATTATCTTAATTCTCAAAGAACCAACCTTCGACCTACTACTGGTCATAACACCTCACATAATTAGTATCCAACAATTGACCATTTTTACGCTAGATTGTTTTCTATTTACAACTGACTCTACTGGTACCTCATATAAATTCCTTAAGATATTTATTACAGGATTACCTCCAGCATGAGATAATGTTATAGGGATAACTACTTATCCAAACTATAAACATTTCAGCCTGATTGTATTTAACCCATTACAATCAATTATATAACAATCATCAATCATGTGCATATAGTAGTCGTAATTAACATAATTCATCATAATAATCATAATACCCCAGATTGCAATTAACTCTGTCATTAATTACAACTAGCTCTGTCCACAACATGGGACCTATAAGGAACAGTCACTGTTCTCCTATGTATATTTCACGTCCCCACAGCGGGATCCTTCCCGGACAGTCGTTGTCCTCCTATGTATCTTTTAACGTCCCCATAGCGGGACCCCTTTTATCCGTATCATCATAAACATAATATGATACTCATCACAAAACCCAAAGCATATTCATAATTCATTAATACAATTCATTTCATCATCAAAATCACCAACATTATTTTCAGCAGAACCTATCAACAATACATATCCTTGTAATCAAGAATGTCCTGATATCTCCAGGGCGAAACATTTCTTATATCATTACCCCAATGGCCATGACCTTCAAAATACGTCATCAATACCCAGTATAGTACTGGTACCCATGACACAATACATGTTATAAAAAAATGACACGAGGTCACCTGGACCCCGCAAGTTCTAACAAAAACACCTTATTATCTCTTATAGTTATCAACAAAAAAAAACCCACATCATCTTGAAAAAGAAATCATAGTTAACACAAAAACCACATCATCATCATAACAAATATCATCTTCATATATATCAATACACAGGCCAAAAATTTCATAACATTGAAAAAAAAATCATAGCCGTTGTATCTGAGGGTGGGATATTACGTTTGTCCCCAATCCTAAATAACAAACGACCCTGGTTTCCGTTATACAGGCTGATGTGTTCTAAGTCATGCCTACGCGGCACTTTCCACGTGGGTATAACAATACCGCAGCTAGTGTCATAATAACCCTGACCTTTGAATTTTCCTTCTTGACCCCTTGTGTCTATGACTACATCTGCGCACGCGCCACATTCGCCCCCACGACTTACTGTTCTCCCCAGGACTTCAGCTATCAACAAAAACGTTACTCTTAACGGACCAGCGAAGCCGTTATCTTTCTTTGTAAGCCTGTCCTGTGAGCTTTTGTCGGTCATGGTCTGCGTATTACCGGCCCGTCTTGACCGTAATGTGTCAATGTCCTTACGTAACTGTGCAACGTTTACCGTGCTATGTGTTTGGATGTCGCACCCGTATTCTGTGTCCCCCGACTCCAAGCTATGACCCGCTGAGCACATGTCATTGTCATATTTTTTTGTGAGCTTGCTTTTTTCTACCCTCTCTGTAGTCAACTCAGTTTTTCGCTCCTTAGTAGCATTACATTCCTGTGTACTTTTTTTTCCTTCTGAGGGCTTCACCTCATCTTTACTATCTGGGTCACTAATTTTTTCTATGTCCACTTGGCGACCTTTGTCAACAATTTCCTCTTTCTCTATCAACTCTTTGTTCTCATTTTCGTACGGTTTTTCAACAATACTATGGTGTGTCTTGCACCTTCTCTGCACCATAGCTGTCATATCTTTCCCTGTTAACCTGAGGCTTAAGTCAGCCATTTTTTCTTCTTTGTCCGTTATGATTCGCCATAATTCTGTTATGTCTTCTTTGTTACGTTCTAACTTTAGGGTTAACTGCTTATTGACCTCTTCTTTTTGAGTCAGTCTTTCTTTAATATTTTTGTTTTCTATCTCTCTTTCCTTTAGCTCCCTCTGTAATTTTTCCATAAGTTCGTCGTTATCATCCAGCGTCCTATTCAGCCCTGTTATATTTTGGTTTGCAATTATTAAGTTTATTTCCATCTCTGCTAGTTTTTCATCTTTCCCCTTGAATATTTTTATCAAATTAGAATACACTTCATCCATTTCGGTACTTTTCATTTTCATGTTCATGGACTTAACTTCAGATTCATTCATTTTTATTTTGTGCTCTCTCTTCAATTCTTCTAATAAATCATCTTTGTCTGCTAAACTCTTACTCAGATTGTCGTGTGTAATCATTAGGTTTCTCTCCCTTTCTATGTTTTTTCTCTCTTTTTCTTTTATTTCCCTCTGTAATTTTTCTAATATTTCATCTTTTTCAACCCCAGACTTCTTCAACTCTGTTACATGTTGGTTTGCCTTGTTTACATTTATCTCCATCTCTGCTAGTATGCCCTCTTTCACCTTGAGTATTTCTAATAATCTGGGAAAATCTCTCTCCATTGAGTCGATTTTCATTTTTAAACTCAATAGCTCGACTTCTTTTTCATCTACTTTTGTTTTGTGGTCACTCTTTAATTTGTCTAATAACTCCACTTTGTCGTTTAGCTCTCTTTCTACTTTTCCCAATAATTCCTCTTTTTCAACCAACTGACTTTCTCGTTCGGCAATTTTCATTCTTACTTCAATTGACTCAGCTTCAGTTTCCTCTATTTTTAATTTGTTTTCCACGTCTTCTTTTTCTAGTTCTTTAAGTCTGTTTTGAACGCTACGTACTGTTGATTGTAATTCATTTACTGTATCTGTGTGTTCCGCTATTTCCTTATCTTTGTTGAACAATGCGGCTTTTAGCCTGTCTACAAGGCTCAGGTTGTCTGCCAATTCCAAGTTTAACCAATCTATTTCTTTTTTATCTTCGGCGTTACGGTTTTTAAGGAAACTAATTTCCATTTCTTTTTTGTCATATTCTTCATATTTCTTTATATATTGTCTTTTGTTCTTAGGGGAATTCTCATGAACTTCAGTAACTTTCTTACTCTTGGGCTTGTGATCACCCTGGATCATGTTTTCCTTTTCATACCTTACGATATTGACCGGTTCTTCGGGATTCTCATGTCTATAATATTTAAACTGGCCAGCTGATGGGTCCGCCACCCTATAAACCTCTTCCGTTAAATATGGATCTTCACAATATATGCTGGCTATTCCATAGAGTACTTCCTCACAGTTAATAACTTCACTGTCGTAGTGTTCTGTCTCTTCTATAGCCCTTCTCTGTCTTTTTGCCTCTAATTTTGATTGTCTCTTTTCGTATTGTCTACGTTTTTTCTCATCTTTTATCTGTCGCTGTCTTTGTCTCTCTTCGTTTTGTCTTAGTAATTTTTCATCTTCTTTATGCCACTTTGCCCGTACTTCCTCAATTTTATTAATCCACCATCTATCCTTGTCCGCCATTATTTTATCTAGCTTTTATATTTTACTTTTTATAATCTAGCTTCCCTTATTGTCCGTTTATATCTGACAGGTATGCTATATCTATATATATTATCTAACAGATCAATCTTGCTATAGCATACTTCCCCAATTTAACACTATTTTATAAGTAATTAAGTACGTACTTACTGTGGGTTATATTTCAGACATAATATCCATATACAATGAAAGTCCCATTACACAATAAATATCCATTCGTAAGAAGTTCACAAAGTCACACTTTTTGCAGTTTCCTTGTCACTTAGTAATGTTTTTCTCCACCTTGAATATCTTCTCGATCTTGTCCCGATTTGAACTGTGGTGCTGTGGGTCGTCTCGGCTCCTCAGGGTCCCACTGGGGCGGGATGGTTGGTTCTGCAACTTGACCTCCCGGTACAGTTTGTAATCGTCTTCTCTCGTAGTTGGCACCGTCTGGTTCAGACGTCGTTGCTGTGCTGGTTCCGACGTCGTTGTTTTGCTGGTTCTGGTTCGAGGTATCTCTTGTAGTTGGTCTTCTGGCTGGTAATGTTCCGTACTGGGACTTGCTAGGCATCGTCTATCAGTAACTCCGCTGATACGTTGATCGTTGCCCTGTCTGCCCGTGTTCGTCGCTGGTTGATCGTCGTTGTGCTGTTGTAAGACGTATGCCCTACGATGGATACAGTAGTCTGTATCAGAGGCGCTGTACTGAAAAGTACAGGCGCACATACCGCTGTGCTGATGTGGTTCCGTCCCATCTCTCGTAGTGTTTGGCGGTGCTAGGCAATCCAGAGACAATTCGGGCCCCCATGTTAAGTCTCTATGTTTAGGTGGATTGTACCTTGCTCTCCGCTACACACAACATACACAAGAGATGACACAAGTCTGTGTAACGATGCAATGTTTATTCTACTATAAACAACTGTACAACTGGCTGTCTTGCCTTGACATAAAATACATCTATATATAACGGGCTGTATGCTCAAGCATGCCCTCGGTCCGACCCGACCGCTTCTGGGCGACGTTAAACTCAACTCTGTTTTACTGCAACCCTGCAGCTCCCCGGTCTACCCTGACCGGTCTGACCGCACAACACTGTGCGAACTACACAGCTTTCTGCAACTCCCTGCCCTCGTCTCGACTACTCTCTTATAAACCCCCCAACTGGTCTCAACTGACCCTGGCGTGTCCTCTGGTCATGTCCCTGACATATCCCGTGTGACCAGAAGTCCACTCAGACATCACTAGACATTATTCCCGTGATAGGAGTTCATACCCGTCAACAACGCCTTGACCCGACTCCAACACTGGCTCACAACAATCTCACAACAATCTCACAACAATCATTCGCAGTGATTCTCATACCCTGACACCGGTCCGCAGAAGTTATCAAGAAAGGACAATTCGCTACCACGTCAGTACAGGGGAAATAGTTCACAGATCCCTGGGGCCATGAAAAAATTCCTGCCGGTCCGCCACAATAATAGTTTGAAAAGCACTGGGTTAATTAAAGATTTAATTTTATTGATTTAATCAACAATTTGTTTGTTGATTCCTATTTTTTTAAATCCTTTATATTAACTCGTGGTGTCTGCGGCGGACCTTGCTTGCTTGCTTGCTTGCTTGTCGCCAAAACTTTTGATCGATTTTTAACCCACTTGCTCGCAAGATAGCGAGCTGAAATTTTGCAGGCAGTTTCGTACCGATAATAAAAACAATGTATCAAAATTTCAGATCGATCGCATGTACCGTAATTAAATTATTGATTTTTTAGATTATTTTTTTTATTCCTATGTATCATGCTATTTTTTGAGATAGAGCGTCGCGGTGCGTATTATATTGAACAACCTTTCTGTCGCGCAATAAGGTGCGTATTTTATTGACAGCTCTTTTTATAAACATATTCCTGATCGGTGCGTATTATATTAAACATGTTTTACGACACAACTTCAATTTTGTATTTCTGGATGGTCTGGCGCTGCGTATTATAATGAACATTCTTTTAGTTACTTCTCGTACATAAAGGATTTATAGTCAAAAACTTGGTTTTTTACGGGTTTTTCTTATTAAATCCTTTATATTAACTCGTGGTGTCTGCGGCGGACCTTGCTTGCTTGCTTGCTTGCTTGTCGCCAAAACTTTTGATAGATTTTTAACCCACTTGCTCGCAAGATAGCGAGCTGACATTTTGCAGGCAGTTTCGTACCGATGATAAAAACAATGTATCAAAATTTCAGATCGATCGCATGTACCGTAATTAAATTATTGATTTTTTAGATTATTTTTTTTATTCCTATGTATCATGCTATTTTTTGAGATAGAGCGTCGCGGTGCGTATTATATTGAACAACCTTTCTGTCGCGCAATAAGGTGCGTATTTTATTGACAGCTCTTTTTATAAACATATTCCTGATCGGTGCGTATTATATTAAACATGTTTTACGACACAACTTCAATTTTGTATTTCTGGATGGTCTGGCGCTGCGTATTATAATGAACATTCTTTTAGTTACTTCTCGTACATAAAGGATTTATAGTCAAAAACTTGGTTTTTTACGGGTTTTTCTTATTAAATCCTTTATATTAACTCGTGGTGTCTGCGGCCGACCTTGCTTGCTTGCTTGTCGCCAAAACTTTTGATTGATTTTTAACCCACTTGCTCGCAAGATAGCGAGCTGAAATTTTGCAGGCAGTTTTGTACTGATGATAAAAACAATGTATCAAAATTTCAGATCGATCGCATGTACCGTAATTAAATTATTGATTTTTTAGATTATTTTATTTATTCCTATGTATCATCCTATTTTTTGAGATAGAGCGTCGCGGTGCGTATTATATTGAACAACCTTTCTGTTGCGCAATAAGGTGCGTATTTTACTGACAACACTTTTTATAAACCTAATCCTGATCGGTGCGCATTATATTAAACACGTTTTACGACACAACTGCAATTTTGTATTTTTGGATGGTCTTGCGCTGCGTGTTATAATGAACATTCTTTTAGTTACGTCTCATACGTAAAGGATTTATAGTCAAAAACTTGGTTTTTTACGGGTTGTTTTTATTAAATCCTTTATATTAACTCGTGTTGTCTGCGGCCGACCTTGCTTGCTTGTCGTCAAAACTTTTGATCGATTTTTAACCCACTTGCTCGCTAGATAGCGAGCTAAAATTTTGAAGGCAGTTTGTACCGATGATAAAAACAATGTATCAAAATTTCAGATTGATCGCATGTACCGTAATTAAATTATTGATTTTTTAGATTATTTTATTTATTGCTATGTATCATGCTATTTTTTGAGATAGAGCGTCGCGGTGCGTATTATATTGAACAACCTTTCTTTCGCGCAATAAGGTGCGTATTTTATTGACAGCTCTTTTTATAAACATATTCCTGATCGGTGCGCATTATATTAAACATGTTTTACGACACAACTGCAATTTTGTATTTCTGGATGGTCTGGCGCTCCGTATTATAATGAACATTCTTTTAATTACTTCTCGTACATAAAGGATTTATAGTCAAAAACTTGGTTTTTTACGGGTTTTTCTTATTAAATTCCTAATATTAACTTCGCGGCCGTCTCATCATCTCATCATCTCATGAGCTGGGCGGGCGGAAAAAGAAAAGTCGAAAATGACCCACTTCCCGTGATTCGATCGAGCTGAAATTTAGCACACTGACCCGTCTGACCTAACAATGCATTTAAATTAATGCATTTTTAGTTTATCCTTATATGAGGTATGTAATTCAAATTCACGGTTTGTTATTGTTTTTTTGCCACGTGAAAGTATGAGCTGACGCATTGAGGCGACCCAACGAAGCGACGGGACCGCTTTTGTTTACATTTTACGTGTCACTCTGAGCTCGGTCAAGCGAATCGGTGACCAGACTTTTCCCCTCTCCCCCTCCCACTCACCCCTCCCCCCTCTAGGGTTATGAAGCAAACTTGGGTTAAGACAGATTCAGTCTGTAAATGTTTAAAAATAATCAATACTGTTATTTATGTCTCATATATAAGGGATTTATAGTCAAAAACTATGTTTTTACGGGTTTGTTTTATTCATAATTTGTCTTCTTTTTAAATCCCTTATATTAACTTCACCGGCGTCTCTGTCTCTCTCTCTGTCTGTCTTGGCGGGCGGAAAATTAGAAGTAAAAAATGACCCACTTACCGTAATCCGATCAAGCTGAAATTTGGCACACTGACCCGTCTGACCTAACAATGCATCGTATGAAAATTTCAGATTAATCGAACGTACCGTAATTAAATTAATGCATTTTTAGTTTATCCTAATATGAGGTATGTAATTTAAATTCACGGTTTGTTATTGTTTTTTTCCCAAGTGAAATTTTGAGCTGACGTATTGAGGCGACCCAACGAAGCGACGGGGCGCTTTTGTTTACATTTTACGTGTCACTCTGAGCTCGGTCAAGTGAATCGGTGACCAGACTTTTCCCCTATCCCCCTCCCACCCACCCCTCCCCCCTAGGGTTATGAAGCAAATTTGAGTTAAGACAGATTCAGTCTGTAAATATTTGAAAATTATCAATACTGTTAGTTATGTCTCATATATAAGGGAATTTATAGTCAAAAACTTTGTTTTTACGGGTTTGTTTTATAAAATCCCTTATATTAACTTCACCGCCGGTCATCTCATCATCTCTGTCTTGGGCTGGGCGGGCGGAAAAAGAAAAGTCGAAAATGACACCTTTCCAGTGATCCGATCGAGCTGAAATTTGGCACACGGACCCGACTCACCTAACAATGCATCGTATCAAAATTTCAGATCGATCGATACGTACCGTAATTAAATTAATGCATTTTTAGTTTATCCTTATATGAGGTTTGTAATTCAAATTCACGGTTTGTTATTGTTTTTTTCTTCCACTTCCACGTGAGTTTGAGTTGACGCCGACCGTCGTGCCGACACCCCCTCACATCCCACCCCCATTTATTAAAGACAAGGGACATCACTCGGTGTCAGTCTGTAAATGTTTGAAAATAATCAATACTGTTAATTATGTCTCATATATAAGGGATTTATAGTCAAAAACTTTGTTTTTACGTGTTTGTTAAATTAAATCCTTTATAATAACTCGTGGTGTCTGCGGCCGACCGACCGAACCGACCGACCGCCCTTGTCGCCAAAACTTTTGATCGATTTTTAACCCACTTGCTCGCAAGATAGCGAGCTGAAATTTTGCAGGCAGTTTCGTACCGATGATAAAAACAATGTATCAAAATTTTCAGATCGATCGGCATGTACCGTAATTAAATTATTGATTTTTTAGATTATTTTATTTATTCATATGTATCATGCTATTTTTTTGAGATAGAGCGTCGCGGTGCGTATTATAATTGAACATCCTTTCTGTCGCGCAATAAGGTGCGTATTTTATTGACAACACTTTTTATAAACATATTCCTGATCGGTGCGCATTATATTAAACACGTTTTACGACACAACTGCAATTTTGTATTTTTGGATGGTCTTGCGCTGCGTGTTATAATGAACATTCTTTTAGTTACGTCTCATACGTAAAGGATTTATAGTCAAAAACTTGGTTTTTTACGGGTTGTTTTTATTAAATCCTTTATATTAACTCGTGGTGTCTGCGGCCGACCTTGCTTGCTTGTCGTCAAAACTTTTGATCGATTTTTAACCCACTTGCTCGCTAGATAGCGAGCTAAAATTTTGAAGGCAGTTTTGTACCGATGATAAAAACAATGTATCAAAATTTCAGATTGATCGCATGTACCGTAATTAAATTATTGATTTTTTAGATTATTTTATTTATTGCTATGTATCATGCTATTTTTTGAGATAGAGCGTCGCGGTGCGTATTATATTGAACAACCTTTCTTTCGCGCAATAAGGTGCGTATTTTATTGACAGCTCTTTTTATAAACATATTCCTGATCGGTGCGCATTATATTAAACATGTTTTACGACACAACTGCAATTTTGTATTTCTGGATGGTCTGGCGCTGCGTATTATAATGAACATTCTTTTAATTACTTCTCGTACATAAAGGATTTATAGTCAAAAACTTGGTTTTTTACGGGTTTGTCTTATTAAATTCCTAATATTAACTTCGCGGATGTCTCATCATCTCATCATCTCATGAGCTGGGCGGGCGGTAAAAGAAAAGTCGAAAATGACCCACTTCCCGTGATTCGATCGAGCTGAAATTTAGCACACTGACCCGTCTGACCTAACAATGCATTTAAATTAATGCATTTTAAGTTTATCCTTATATGAGGTATGTAATTCAAATTCACGGTTTGTTATTGTTTTTTTGCCACGTGAAAGTATGAGCTGACGCATTGAGGCGACCCAACGAAGCGACGGGGCGCTTTTGTTTACATTTTACGTGTCACTCTGAGCTCGGTCAAGCGAATCGGTGACCAGACTTTTCCCCTCTCCCCCTCCCACTCACCCCTCCCCCCTCTAGGGTTATGAAGCAAACTTGAGTTAAGACAGATTCAGTCTGTAAATGTTTAAAAATAATCAATACTGTTATTTATGTCTCATATATAAGTGATTTATAGTCAAAAACTTTGTTTTTACGGGTTTGTTTTATTCATAATTTGTCTTCTTTTTAAATCCCTTATATTAACTTCACCGGCGTCTCTGTCTCTCTCTCTGTCTGTCTTGGGCGGGCGGAAAATTAGAAGTAAAAAATGACCCACTTACCGTAATCCGATCAAGCTGAAATTTGGCACACTGACCCGTCTGACCTAACAATGCATCGTATCAAAATTTCAGATTAATCGAACGTACCGTAATTAAATTAATGCATTTTTAGTTTATCCTAATATGAGGTATGTAATTTAAATTCACGGTTTGTTATTGTTTTTTTCCCAAGTGAAATTTTGAGCTGACGCATTGAGGCGACCCAACGAAGCGACGGGGCGCTTTTGTTTTACATTTTACGTGTCACTCTGAGCTCGGTCAAGTGAATCGGTGACCAGACTTTTCCCCTATCCCTCTCCCACCCACCCCTCCCCCCTAGGGTTATGAAGCAAATTTGAGTTAAGACAGATTCAGTCTGTAAATATTTGAAAATTATCAATACTGTTAGTTATGTCTCATATATAAGGGATTTATAGTCAAAAACTTTGTTTTTACGGGTTTGTTTTATAAAATCCCTTATATTAACTTCACCGCCGGTCATCTCATCATCTCTGTCTTGGGCTGGGCGGGCGGAAAAAGAAAAGTCGAAAATGACACCTTTCCAGTGATCCGATCGAGCTGAAATTTGGCACACGGACCCGACTCACCTTACAATGCATCGTATCAAAATTTCAGATCGATCGATAGTACTGTAATTAAATTAATGCATTTTTAGTTTATCCTAATATGAGGTTTGTAATTCAAATTCACGGTTTGTTATTGTTTTTTTCTTCCACTTCCACGTGAGTTTGAGTTGACGCCGACCGTCGTGCCGACACCCCCTCACATCCCACCCCCATTTATTAAAGACAAGGGACATCACTCGGTGTCAGTCTGTAAATGTTTGAAAATAATCAATACTGTTAATTATGTCTCATATATAAGGGATTTATAGTCAAAAACTTTGTTTTTACGTGTTTGTTAAATTAAATCCTTTATAATAACTCGTGGTGTCTGCGGCCGACCGACCGAACCGACCGACCGCCCTTGTCGCCAAAACTTTTGATCGATTTTTAACCCACTTGCTCGCAAGATAGCGAGCTGAAATTTTGCAAGCAGTTTCGTACCGATGATAAAAACAATGTATCAAATTTTCAGATCGACGGGATGGTCCGTAATTAAATTATTGATTTTTTAGATTATTTTATTCATTCATATGTATCATGCTATTTTTTGAGATAGAGCGTCGCGGTGCGTATTATAATTGAACATCCTTTCTGTCGCGCAATAAGGTGCGTATTTTATTGACAACACTTTTTATAAACATATTCCTGATCGGTGCGCATTATATTAAACACGTTTTACGACACAACTGCAATTTTGTATTTTTGGATGGTCTTGCGCTGCGTGTTATAATGAACATTCTTTTAGTTACGTCTCATACGTAAAGGATTTATAGTCAAAAACTTGGTTTTTTACGGGTTGTTTTTATTAAATCCTTTATATTAACTCGTGGTGTCTGCGGCCACCCGCCCGACCGCTCGCCCTTGTCGCCAAAAATTTTGATCGATTTTTAACCCACTTGATCGTAAGCTAGCGAGCTGAAATTTTGCAAGCAGTTTTGTACCGATAATAAAAACCATTTTTTAAAATTTCAGATCGATCGCATGGACCGTAATTAAATTATTGATTTTTTAGATTATTTTATTTATTCCTATGTATCATGCTATTTTTTGAGATAGAGCGTCGCGGTGCGTATTATATTGAACAACCTTTCTGTCGCGCAATAAGGTGCGTATTTTATTGACAACTCTTTTTATAAACATATTTCTGATCGGTGCGCATTATATTAAACATGTTTTACGACTCAACTGCAATTTTGTATTTCTGGATGGTCTGGCGCTGCGTATTATAATGAACATTCTTTTAGTTACTTCTCGTACATAAGGGATTTATAGTAAAAAACTTGTTTTTTTACGGAATTTCTTATTATTTATTAGAAAGCTTGTTTTACAGTCCTATTCAACATTGTATTTTAACATTTATATATAATTTGATTTTACCATTTCAATATTTATTTTGAAAATAATATATATTTACGTTTTTGCTTTATAAAGATTTTTAATTGGTTTTTTTGCACATGCACAAACACACATACACACACACAGACACACACACACACACATACACATAAATATAAACTTATATTTATTTCTGACTTTCTTATGACGAGCACTGACGTGTATTCGTCTAACCTGTGTTTGACATCTTAAAATAAAAACTAAAACAAAACAGCACAATAAAAATACAAACTAAGAAAAGTTTTTTAAAAAAAAGAAAAGAAAAAGACTACGCTCAACGAAAGTTTAAACGATCAAAAACGTGTCGATCGTTTTTAAATAGTGAAGACAACATGTCAGTCTATGACAAGAGTTGCGTGAGGATCATTAAAGCCATGCAGTCCATTATTTCATAGAGTTCATGTTAACGTTCACATTCATTTTGTATTCCATGACCATTTCCTCGTGACAATGCAAGTCATGGTCTGTTGGTGACCAGACGTTCTGGCATATAAAAGATATCGTTCATACATGAGTCATTCTTTCAACTTCGATCCATTAACATCAATAAAAAATATTTGAATGCCTTCAGCTATTCAACCCAACCTTTGATATCGATGGGATATTTCACCATAAAGCAGTATAGAATTCTTTTAATTTGTACACGTCTCTAGCTTAGAAATGAATTTCTTCATTTTTTCGCATGGTGTGGTCCTAAAGAAATGACGTTTGAAAATGCGCAGTTTCATGTTACAACACAGACATTAAGAAATACGATATGTTATGGTGGGTCTGTCTAGGGCTTTGTCTACTTTCTACTTCAATGCAGAGGCGTCACTAGGGTTATACATCTTTTCAAATTGTATTTACAAAATTAATGAAACATTTGTTTTTTAATGATTAGCGTAGCTTATGTGTAATGTACTGTCCTTTATGTTATTATGGTATGAATGGTTATTTAATTATTATACGTATTTTATGATCTCCATGTAAAGCGCTGTGAGCCCGGTTCCTTACTGGGATACAGCGCTATATAAATTATCAATTATTATTATTATTATTGATGTCACCCAGTGTGGTATCTCATGGTGTCGCCACTTTATGACTTGCCCCATAGACCTCCTCCGAGCATGCCAGTGCCAAATAACGGAAAAATACAACATTTTACACATTGATGTCACCCCTTGTGATGATGTCACCCGGTGTGGTCCGCACCACCCGCATCCCCCCCTAGAACGCCACTGCTTCAATGTAGGATCATACATCTTTTTAAATCCCTTATATTAACTTCGCGGCCGTCTCTCTCATCATCTCATCATCTCATGGGCGGGCGGAAAAACAAAAGTCAAAAATGACCCACTTCCCGTGATTCGATCGAGCTGAAATATGGCACTCTGACCCGACTGACCTAAAAATGGATCGTATCAAAATTTCAGATCGATCAAACGTACCGTAATTAAATTAATGCATTTTTAGTTTATCCTTATATGAGGTATGTAATTTAAATTCACGGTTTGTTATTGTTTTTTTGCCACGTGAAATTTTGAGCTGACGCATTGAGGCGACCCAACGAAGCGACGGGGCGCTTTTGTTTACATTTTACGAGTCACTCTGAGCTCGGTCAAGCGAATCGGTGACCAGACTTTTCCCCTCTCCCCCCACCCACCCCCCACTACGGTTATGATGCAAAGTTGAGTTAAGACAGATTCAGTCTGTAAATGTTTGAAAATAATCAATACTGTTAGTTATGTCATATATAAGGGATTTATAGTCAAAAACTTTGTTTTTACGGGTTTGTTTTATTCAGTCATTTTTTGTGGGTGTGAACTAGAAGAAGATCTTTTGAAATCAGTTTTCAAGTAGGTTCTAAATATTTTAACAGAACGGGTTAAACTTTTTATAAATAGATGTTCATATTACTATTAGTATTATAAAAATAGTGTTCCAGAACTGGAGTCACAGCTACATTGACTAAAGATAGGAGCTACCATTGTCAAAATTCTTTCTCTGAGTTATGTTAAGCCAAAACAGAAATGAGTTAATTCATGATAACAAACATTTAGTTTATTAAAGTAGTTTATTTGTATTGAGTCCATTATTTTGAAAAAAATGGCTTATAATTATAGCAGCAATTTAGCCAACCTGTTTCTCTTTCAAATAATAACTATTTCTTCAACTTTGATTACAATTTTAACACTTACTTCAGTAACACAACATGAATCGCAAGCGTCCGTGAAAGGTTAAGCACAATCCACCTCTAACTCATGGATTTGGACAGAAAGCTACCTTTTTCTCTAGATCAGTGCTTCTCAAAATTTTTAGTATTGCGGACCGGGAGGAATTTTTTCCATTGCACCAGGGACCGGTGAACTATTTTCCCTGTACTGACGTGGTAGCAAAATGTCCTCTCTTATAAAATTCTGCGGACCGGCATTGGATGGCCCATAGACCGGCACCGGTCCGCGGACCACCACTTTGAGTAGCACTGCTCTAGATGATAGCTTCATGATTCAGATTATCTGAATAATTTCTCAAGTTTTGTACCACCGCAAGACTTTTACACAAAAGGCACTACCCCATAGCCCAGCTATAGAACTATGACTCTCGGAATTTTTACTAGAGAAGAGCGATAAAGAAACGTGTTATCATATTAATACTCTCAGCCCAAACCTATCATTTTTAAGGTAACATTTCACTTAGATGCAAAGGGACAAAACTGTATTTATTATTTTTATTGAAATACTGATATGAATGATAAAAAGGGGAGTGTAATAGAACACTAAGCCTATGTAGGAGTAATTGTAATGGAGCAATTATAATAATAATGAAACCATTATAATAAATTATTTGAACTCATAGAAAATAAAACGTAAAATTAGCAAAATATTCATATGTTTGCTGTTCATATCAAGCAATAATTCGGTAAATATTTTGTGTAACTGATAGTTCCAGTTATACACACTTTTTCTCAACTACAAATCTTAATTATTCCATAAAGAAACATTGCAAGAAAGACATCTAGCCAAAGCATACGTGCAGACCCAATTCAATTCCTCATTTTGGGAGTACGTAGCAAATTAGGGGTATAACTTTTAATGTCCATTTCAGTATTTATATTTCATGGGCTAACTCGCTTAGAGAGCCAAATCTGAGATAAGTAGTACGTACGAAAAGTACAATGATATATTTTAATAAATTGTGATTTAAAACAATAAAAAAGAACATAAAAGTCATAGAACTCAAACTCAAATTGTCCTTCAGTTAACTTTTAGCACATTATATTATTTGTTAAGACACTCCATTAGTACAGAACATTTTTTTCTACGCATGAATACCACCAATAATTTCTTACGGTTTATTAAAAATGTGGCAGTGTCCGCCACAATATTTTCAGCACACAACGCTTCCCCCTCTTCCCCCTCACCCAGTATCAGTGTTAGGCAGAACATTGGAATGTGAGTTGTTGTCTCCCTTAGCTGGGAACAAAAGCTCAAGTTTAAGTACCAGCAATTTCGGCCACGGTCCTTGGACGTCATGGGGCAGTGGTCGAGGAATGCAATTTTAATAGTGTCCAGACAGGACAAGGGTACAGGGGAATGTCAACAGTAGTTTATAGTGTCCAGGGAAAAACATGAATGGAACACGTTTTTACGACTTGAGCCATAGGACGATCTCCAATGTCACCCACATTCCTCTGACTACCAATATAAGGAGATGACTGTGGGAGACAGAAAGAGAGTGACCCGGCGCCTAGGTAGAGAGAGTCACACGGTGCCCAGGTAGAGAGAGTCACACGGTGCCCAGGTAGAGAGAGTCACACGGTGCCCAGGTAGAGAGAGTCACACGGTGCCCAGGTAGAGAGAGTCACACGGTGCCCAGGTAGAGAGAGTCACACGGTGCCCAGGTAGAGAGAGTCACACGGTGCCCAGGTAGAGAGAGAGTCACACGGTGCCCAGGTAGAGAGAGAGAGTCACACGGTGCCCAGGTAGAGAGAGAGAGTCACACGGTGCCCAGGTAGAGAGAGAGTCACACGGTACCCAGGTAGAGAGAGAGTCACACGGTGCCCAGGTAGAGAGAGAGTCACACGGTGCCCAGGTAGAGAGAGAGAGTCACACGGTGCCCAGGTAGAGAGAGAGAGTCACACGGTGCCCAGGTAGAGAGAGAGTCACACGGTACCCAGGTAGAGAGAGAGTCACACGGTACCCAGGTAGAGAGAGAGTCACACGGTACCCAGGTAGAGAGAGAGTCACACGGTACCCAGGTAGAGAGAGAGTCACACGGTACCCAGGTAGAGAGAGAGTCACACGGTACCCAGGTAGAGAGAGAGTCACACGGTGCCCAGGTAGAGAGAGAGTCACCCGGTGCCTAGTTAGGTGTACCAAACTTAGTGTAGAGTAGGGCATTGCTGAGTGACTGAAACAAACTTGTAAACTGTGCTTCCAGTGTTAGTTATTTAAAATAGGGATTGAACGGTGTTAACCTTATAGGACAGAAATTACTCTAATAAACACTATTCACAATTATAGTCCTCACTACCTGTGTTTTACCTAGTTATTTAATAAAACTGTCACGTTAGTGTGTGTGCTGCAATATAGCAAGATATAATAAATCATAACATTCAACCATAGCCTACCACTCGGCTACAAATAAATTATTATTTTTTTAAAATTAAAGTTATAGTCTCTTTTATTATAATTACACGCTTTTATTTAGCGAACCATTCTGTGTATCTGTATGTAAGCGTCAAATATTTCAACTTCATTTTGACGCACTTTGCATTAATCGTTCGAGCTGAAATTTGTATCTCCCGTTAAAATTCAATATTCCCAAATTTCATATAATTTTTACAGTTAGTTGTCTGCAGTTATTTGTTTTTAAGTTTACTATTTTTTACTGTGGACTCAACAAGGTAATCAAAGGGAAATAATAAATACATCTTAAAAAACGTATTTTTTTTTAACACTGAGCTCTCATTACAGATTGTAATTGTTACAAACAGGTGAAGAAATAGACATAACAATTACATTAACAAAAGTGTAATATAAAAATGGGTGAATAAATAATCGGTAAAAAAAATATATTTAAAACAAGATTTTATTCCAAGTCCAATGCACTAAAAAGCACAAAGTCATCACAAAGCTTTGAACCTCCTCTAAAAACCGTATTTTCTAACTCTCAATTGACTTATCACAAATTACTTTTTAAACATTTAAATATGTACTTATTGTAAGTCTGCATTCTAATATCGTAACAAGCGTGAAGCGATTGAAAGCGTCATTAAATGAATTGAAAGCAATCAAATATTTAAGTGAAAATTTTATATAAGTAGCGCGTTTTGATGTGACGTCACATTTCTTAGAAAACCCCCTCCCCTTTATCACACGTCGTCACAAAGGCGCGATCCCCCTCCCCCTTAAAAGTGTGACGTCATTTATGGACATCTCCAGAGGTGAAATAACAAAATTGTCACCGTCCATTTATAATTTGAGTCTTGTTATATGTGATATTTATGAAGCTTCATGTCATACCTTTCTCAATTTATATATATATACTAGCGTATCACCCGTCAAAAATGACGGAAGTTTTCAGCTGAAATCTATTTTAAATGCACTTTTTTTAGGGCGCCTACGGCGCCCACCTTTTTCAAAAGCCCAACTAACTTGTCCTTGTTTGATAAATACGAAATATTAAACTTTCTGAAATGCACACAATGTATTTTATAATAGGGGTTGTAGGGCGCCTGCAGCGCCCACTTTGTTTTTTGATTATATAATTAACCATCATCAAATCCTCTTTTTTAAATCCTTTATAATTTATATTAACTCGTGGTGTCTGCGGCCGACCGACCTTGTCACCAAAACTTTTGATCGATTTTTAACCCACTTGCTCGCAAGATAGCGAGCTGAAATTTTGCAGGCAGTTTCGGACCGATGATAAAAACAATGTATCAAAATTTCAGATCGATCGCATGTACCGTAATTAAATTATTGATTTTTTAGATTATTTTATTTATTCCTATGTATCATGCTATTTTTTGAGATAGAGCGTCGCGGTGCGTATTATATTGAACAACCTTTCTGTCGCGCAATAAGGTGCGTATTTTATTTACAGCTCTTTTTATAAACATATTCCTGATCGGTGCGCATTATATTAAACATGTTTTACGACACAACTGCAATTTTTTATTTCTGGATGGTCTGGCGCTGCGTATTATAATGAACATTCTTTTAATTACTTCTCGTACATAAAGGATTTATAGTCAAAAACTTGGTTTTTTACGGGTTTTTCTTATTAAATCCTTTATATTAACTCGTGGTGTCTGCGGCCGACCGACCGACCTTGTCGCCAAAACTTTTGATAGATTTTTAACACACTTGCTTGTAAGCCAGCGAGTTGAAATTTTGCAGGCCGTTTTGTACCGATGATAAAAACAATGTATCAAAATTTCAGATGGATCGCATGTACCGTAATTAAATTATTGATTTTTTAGATTATTTTATTTATTCCTATGTGTCATGCTATTTTTTGAGATAGAGCGTCGCGGTGCGTATTATATTGAACAACCTTTCTGTCGCGCAATAAGGTTGCGTATTTTATTTACAGCACTTTTTATAAACATATTTCTGATCGGTGCGCATTATATTAAACATGTTTTACGACACAACTGCAATTTTGTATTTTTGGATGGTCTTGCGCTGCGTGTAATAATGAACATTCTTTTAGTTACGTCTCATACGTAAAGGATTTATAGTCAAAAACTTGGTTTTTTACGGGTTGTTTTTATTACATTGTTCCCTTTTCCAACATTAAAATATGAGCTAAAACAATGACGTCATATAACATTTTTTACAGCGTATCTTTAATTTGCACACCTTTTGATGCATTGGTGCAGTAATTGGGTGCGCTGCTTTCTAAAATTAGTAGCGTCACGGACAGACGTGACATTGCAAATTATATTGTTTATTATTTTAATGTAATAATCAAAAAAACAATTATAGAAAAAATAAATAAATAAAATGCTCCCAGTGGTATGAGAGTTGGTATAAACATTAATATTTTATAATGTTCTTTTCTACGCATGAAGTTTTACTTTATGAGACCCAGCACACACCAAAACCAATTGTTGCTATAAACAATGGTAGAATATTAATTTTATTTATGTGAGAATAGTATTTTCAGGACAGTTCAATAACAACAGCTCTTTATTAAAAAAAATAACTTGGCTATTGTTCTAATTTAAATCGAAAATTTTTAATGGAAAAAATAATTACATTTTTTTTTGGTTACAATGCAGTTAAATTAAATTGTCTCAATGATTAATCTGCGGGGAAATAATTTTTAAATTTGTTTCGTTAATAGCAGAATTTGTTATGTTTTGAATTTCTTTTCTTTTATAAAAATTTAAAAAGGAAATAAAAAATCAAGCAAAATATAATCATTTTATATGTTTGCATGTACTTTATTTTGAAATAGGATTTTCAATATTTGTAATTGTTTTGATGGTTTCAGTCAGTTCTTACAATTTTAAATGTCTTAAATTTGTATTCCATTGATTAGGTTTTTGTTAATAACAACATTGACAGAGTATTTATTAAATAGTCCATAAATAGGCCTGGAAATATTTTATACATCTTTTTATATCTAGCAATAAATTATAATTTCAATTATTAAATTACTTACGGTATAATAACTATATATTTATAAATACATTTTGCGTTTGAATCCATTGTTAGATGGTCTTTTTAAACGGTAAAGTAGCTAAAAGTTAAACAGTCAAAAGCATCAGCTCTATGAGTAACAATAGCTTTTTATAATATATGGCCGTCCATGAATGCCGTCATGCACCTAGGGGAGTGGGGGCAGGAGACACACATTTGTGACGAGGGGGAGGGGGTATTTTGGAAATGTGACTTCACATCAAAACGCGAAACTTTCAGTAAAAGTTCACCTAAATATTTGATGGCTAAAAATTGATTTAATGACGTTTACGATGGCTTAACCCGTGTTACGATATTAGAGTGCAGCCTTAACTAAATACATACTTTGATGACAAAAAAGTGATTTGAAACGTGCTCATTTTCAAATAGGAGATACAGGTGTAATGGGAGGGAGGGCAAAGCTTATTGACGTCATATTGAAGTGGGGGTGAGGATCCTAAGACTGTGTGATGAAATGTGACAAGGGGGCAAAAGGGGGGGGGGAATTATCAGCCAAAAATCGCGTGACGTCATTTATGGACGCAATTTTTGTCACATTCGATATTGAAAGCACACAAGAATACAGTTTCATCGGCCATTCTTACATACTTTTATTTGTTAAAAGTATTTGATCATCTAATAACCTAATAGTGATTATTTGGTTTCTTTAAATGATTGCTTGATTAAAAATGTATTTTCTTTTTAATAATCGTTGTTAAAAAAAAATTAAACATGTATTTGCCATATTTTAAGTAAATATTATTTTTTCTCTTAGAAACATACTACTGACATGTTGTTCTTAATAACAGAAGTTAAATATTTTTTGCTGGATAAACAGCACCAAAAAAAAAGATCTTGTTTATACCAATATAAAAATTTCTAAACTAATTTATATGTCATTGTAGGCTACGATGTAGTTAGTTGAAATTGACTAAATATAAGAAATAAAACCGCCTAACATATCTCTTGGCATATGTCATAAGTCTCTAATTATTCTTTATTTTACCAGTACACTATTTAGTTTCTTATTATAATGATAATAATCCAACACTAATCAATCAAATTTGTTAATCATGTAGACTGGTATCATTAACATTTAACATGAATGTCAAAAAAGTAAATGCGTAAGTGTTTTATTGATTTCTCATTTACAATTTAGTTTTTTTTTCATATATGAGACTGAAAGACTTAAATAATAAATTAGAGGGAAATTGTACAAATTGTGTGCGATGTCAATTGTGTGGGATGTAAATTAAATTGTGATGTAATTTTCTTGGTTTTCATTTCATATGTTTGTACAATCTGAAATGAATCAGCTATTAACTAGTCATTTCTTTAGCCTTAGGCTCAGCACTCAGTATGTAGTAACTGTTACCTTTGGCTCCGCTTTAGTGAATGTGTGGTAACTGTTATCTGTGGCTCCGCTATAGGGTGTCTGGTAGCCCTTACCGTTGACTCCGCTTTATTGAGTGTAATGTATCCATTTCATGTGGCTCCGCTCTAGCGAGAGTTTGGTATGTCGTGCAATTTACAATAATTTCTTCGTTTCAACATGAAGCTCTGTAAAACTGACAAGTTAATCTACACAAATCTGTCACTCAGTGACTAGGGATTCAAACTTTGGCTTCTATAACGCTTCAAGGATCCCTCTATCGGCCAGTCTCATTTCGTTTTAAATCCATTTAATACTTGAGAATTTGTTTTAGATTTTAGAGAGTCGCAGACAGAGATGTCTTGCTCGGGTGGACAGGACCAAGCGCAAAGTTTATTCAAGAGGAAGACCTTATTACTTTTACAATTGCTGGGATGAAGACGTATTACTGAACAAACACGCTCCCAAAATGTTCAATCTTGCACTCAACACCAGAACTTTAGAGTCTGATTGTCATTCTGTCAACTTTAAATTGATGCGCAATGTGGCTAGGATCAAGGTTCTCAATTTGTGTATGTCTTGGGATAGTTTACATATTCACCAAACCCCATAATATGGCCTGATTTTTGAATCTCAGTCATGATAACAGAGGCTTATCATGAGTCTAAACTTCTTGTATCTGAGGTCGACTCTATAACCTAAATTTGTAGTCATAAATTTAATGCAGTGAATTAATTGATATTATCAAAGTAATAATAATTCTTGAATTATTAACACTTTATTCTTTTTAACTCGTTTATTTAATGCATAGAAACAATTACATAAAACGCAAATAAAAATATGTCACCGCCTGAGCCAAAAAACTTTGCTATAACAGTTTTTAAGTTTCAATTTTCAACATTCTGAGGTGATATGTGAAGGAGCATCGAAGTAGCTATATATATAGACTTATACATTATCAAAAGCAATGTTGGGTGAGTTGATTATACGCATTGTTGCACGATCCGATTGATAAACCGATAAACTGTCGCTTGATGGAGAGAGTAATTTGTGATCCATTTCGCGGAACCCTGCAGTATTTTTGCGGACACCCCAGTGGTCCGCAGACCACCATTTGAGAACTCCTGGTATAGATTTGTTTAAGAAAGGCAAGTAGTGGTTATTGTGATGGGTGGAGTGTTAGGCGAGGATATTAACAGCCCAGTAGATGGGATGTATGGCGAGGATATTTACAGAGCAGTAGGTCGAATGTATGGCGAGGATATTAACAGCGCAGTAGCTGGAGTGTATGGCGAGGGTTGGTTACCACAGAGGAAGATGTATAATGCTAAGGTCGTGAACAGCAGAGGTTGGGATGGTCTAAGCAGAGTTTGAAATGGTCAAATTAGAGGTTGGTATGGTCTTAGTGGTGGGTTGGGCATTTACCACCTCTCATATACATCACATAGCTACGCTATTAGCTCTTTGACGAGGCCAATGATATGATTAATACTTTCATCTATAACTCTGTACTATCCATGCTAGTCTTTCGCTTTGATGTTTAAATACACTTTCATTTTTTCTTAAATTGATCTTTGTTTTCCATTATTTTAAAAACTTCGTAAGACTGCTCCATTAGCCCACGCCAAAAGACTGCGTAGGAGATCGCAGCCCCTTTAGAGAGACATGTTCCGATGATAATTCCTTCAAATACTGCGGCGCTGATCCGTTCATACAGGAATAAGATTGACAGTGTCTTAAGATTTATTCTTTCAGACAAAGGAACCCAGAGTAGATTCCTAAGTCCGGCTTAATGTTGTCTTGAATTTCTCACCAATATAATTCGCGCTGCAGCGTTTGTACTTTCTGGAGTATCTGTTGTTGGTTTTTAGGCTACTATTGATTAATTTAAAGAAACTGCAACGTCATTTGCTGTTCTCTTATTCAGTCGGGTTAGAAATGAAACATTAGAGTGCAAGTGGCGAAGGGTAGTTAATGAGGAAAGTTATATGCAGACCGGAAGCCAATGAATTGTAGGAGTGGTGTGGGTGAAAGAGGTAGCAATAATTGTTGAGTACCGTCTCTTATTTCCGGTACCTGGGAGCGGTGTGGGTGAAAGGTGTAGCAATAATTATTGAGTACCGTCTCTTAATTCCAGGACCGTCATATGCACTTGATACGGACAGTATCAAACATGCATGGCTAGTTATTATTATTAAGACGTTAGCTAGACGTTTCAACCCGGTCGAATTAATAGCTGGTTAGGTTTATTGTAATCGTGCAACAGAAGAGTAGATGTTAAATTAAGAGATATTCTTGATATTAAAAGAATTATCATTTCACTACTCATTTAATAAAAATAAAAGTCTGAAGCAGAGGCGATGCCAAGGGATATTGGCACATGCATGAGCGTCGAATTTGCTATAAGTGGCTAATTCCTAAAAATTAATTCGGTTATAAAAATGTAAATGTTTAAAGAAAGTTAAGCTTTTTATAAAATAAAAGAAAAAGCAGAAGGTAGAATGTAATACTAAAAATGAAGAAACTCCTCAAATATGTGGAAGTTCATAATGCCTATAAGCTTCAAACTCCATAAGGCGTGTACATTTTCTGCTCTTTATTTACTGAACTAAAAAACTAAGAGGCTGAAGCAGTATGAGAACAGACAGTGATTCTCTGGTACCTGTAATCGATTCTTCAAGTTTGTCACCCGTTCTTGTTGTAGTTGTAGAAGGGGAAATTAATGTAAACGATCCAAAGCCATCAACGACCCATCAAATCTAAACCAAGTTATGGACATAAACGATATAATTAATTGTCCCAATGAAAAGATAGATTAAAATTTTTGCGGTAATGTTTTTGCAGCTGGATTGCAAAAGTTAAAAGTTACTTCTGCCAATCAGACATAGATAGAGATAAGTCCGCTAAAGCGAGAGTGATTTTAACGTATGTTATAACTAAAGGAACAAAACTGTAAGGTACTCAAATTACTTATCTTATTTTTAAAGCATCATCATTTTTGCTTATAATGTCGCTAGTTTTGTAGCATAATCACAGCCATTGAATTATATTCCTCATCGAATGAATCTAAAAACGGTAAAAAACTATAAGGCAAAGTAGCTGATCATGAATTAAGTGTTTAACACATCCAAGATTTTTTAAAGAAATGAATTAGAAAGCCAAACAATAATAATACACTTTTAAAAATGAGCAGAGATAATTCGTTATAAAATACAAAAGATATACATTTTCAGGAATTTATTGTTAGAATATTTATTTTGGCATTATTAAATTCCTGACAAAACAGAATATAGCATTTGGCGTCAACAGAGAGGAATTCTTCTGTAAATGTTAGATGCATTATATAATTGATGTCTATGCTTACTGCTTGTTAAGTATAATCCAGTAATGTACCAAAAAGTTTTTCGATTGTCAGTGATGTATCATCAAATTCACTTTAAAAAAATTAAATATTAAAATGTATCTTAAAGAGGTAAAAATTTGTTAAATTTATCAAGTACAAATAGGAAGGTAACATTTAAACAACAATTAATTTTAATTGAGATTTATCTAGGGAAAAAAAGAAAATTTTACAGAGAGTTATCTAGAAAATGCAAATATTTTTTTTTAACTTATTATAACACAAACAGAAAAATGCATTTCTTGAACGCTTTTGACACACTATAACGTTAAGGCTAACAAACCAATTAATTGTTACCAGCTAATCAATAATAACTTGTGATATATGCATTTTAAAAGAGTACCATAGTTTAAACATCTGCAAATATATACAATCTGTATGGAAGGGAAAATATATAGAATACGCTCCAACGTAACGACATAGTTATCATCATCATACGTTTTTTTAAAAAAAAGGCAAAGAAAAACCCCAACACAGACGCATATAAAAATACGCATTTGCACAACAAAATGGAAGTAATGAAAACAGAAGATTAAATTAAATGCGAATTTTATAGGATAACTAGCAAAATACCCGCGCTTTGCTGCAGAAAACTAAGGTTTTTAGTTAGCGTTGAGAACCCGCGTAACACCAATTCAAAACAGGAATTGATTTCAATTTGGATCATGACGGATATACTTGTTTGTCAAGATTTGACAAGTTCGTGTAAAATCAAATGGGGAATACAATTAAATTAAGTGGTCCCGTGCAAAATGGGTGGAGGATGTGCATATCTCATAAGGCCTGAAGATTTCAACCTAGGTCATAATGGAGATACGTTTCTGTATTTATTTAAATTGTTACAAAATTTGAAGGAAAGTAAAGCTTTAAAAGTTTACAAAAAATTGAAAAAGGAGCCATCACGTATACTTTTGCGTAAGCCGCAAGTCGGACATTTCCATATTTGTTTGTCGATTCCTTGGGTGTACGCAGCTAGCATACAATGAACATTGCAGTTATTGCATAATTGTGAGTTTTTTAATAGTGAACGTTTGGCTAAGAATTCCATCGTTGTAAATACATCATTTGTTGCCTGGCAGAGTGTTCGCATTATCCAAGTCTCGGCACGCATGGCTGCATCGTTAATTACTTCCATGGGATCAACAATATGCGTTCTAATTAATCTAGGTCGTCCTGTCATTTCAACAGTTAAACAGTAAATAATGCAAACATGAACGGTGATGTGATTAGAGTGAGTAATATGTTCCGTGAAGGGAAATGTGAGAATGAAAGGGTCGATAAATAAGAGACATTGTGTGAAATGGGGAAAATGGGGTGATGGCTGTTCCTCCATTTTATACTCATGCACCCGATTTAAAAAAAAGGAGAAATAAGATAATTAATGATTTTTATATGTGGCAGTGTGCCCCACATATTAGTTATATAATTATAGATTGATAATTGTATTTGTAATGTTAGAGCATTAAGAAATGTACGAGTAGTATGATGTGTTATGACTATGTACTTTTGAAAAGTCTTGGGTATACAGGGTATTCTCATTATGGTTTTAGAATCTGTAATTTTAGTACCGTTGGGGTGGGTGAGTGGTCAGTAGCAGACTTAATACGAGACGCCATGACCCAGATTCATACTAGCCTTGAAATTTGCTGTGAGTAAAGGTCATCTGTTGGTCACGGTACACCCCTCCCGACGCCGATTACACAATTGAGTCACACACGGTCCTAAAACTGACCAGAGGGAAAGGGCGTAGAGTCCCTTCAAATATACGAGTTTTAGAATCGTATTAATTTTAGAACCGTTGGGATCAGTGGTCAGTTATAGACAAAGCGTGAGACCATGACCTTGGAACAGGGTAACATTGTGAAATCTTTGATCTACTGGGTCATACAAGGAGGACGCTACATGAGTCTGTACTCTGCGATCAACCACGGCATGGCTGATAGAAATCTTTAAAGTAGGGTTTGACCAGTCATGTGCACGTGGACAACACATGGGACAAAGACTAGCCCATAGAAACTAATAGAAATTTGATGGCATCGTGACACCACCCACGTGTGAGCAGTCCTTATAACCTGGGGCCAAACCATCAGGCAAAGAGAAACTCTCTGCGCTAGATCACATTGTGGTAGTAGTAGTGGCGTGTAGCTTAGAGCTTTCAACTGTTTTACTGTACGCTTTGTTTACTGTTAGCCTAGAAATAATTCTAATAAAACAGTATATGCAACTATATTTCTCACGACCTGAGTTTATTCCGTTTTACTACGTGTTGTCACTAATTGTGCATTAGTTAAACTTCACCACCATGTGGTAAATAATGTTTTTTTTAAATATTTAAGATCGTTATATTTGCTCCTCTAATGGTCCTTTCATTGCCCCATTAAAGTTCGGGGGTGGGGTGGGAGAGGCGATGTGAAACAAAGTTCAGTGTTACATCATGATCACGTGTGCGAGCCTGGTTCCCTGGTCCGTGGTCAGGCTTAGATGTTGGTGTAATCTTATGCCATGACACCACAACGCGACTCTTGCCTCAGCTCCCGGCTTCATTGGTCCTCTCTCTCCCCACCCCAGCCAATTCTTCAAAGAAATTATTATTCGTATCGAAACAAGGAGAAAATTAAATCGCGGGGAGTACAAGTGTCATTTTTATAACAACCATTAAAATTAATTTAAGTTTGTCAGAACAATAGTTTAAGAAGAAATGCAATACAAAAGAAATAGAAGATTGTTCATTTTTAGACATTTTAAAAACGTATTTCATCAGTAATAAAAATTTTATCGTAAATGTCTTTACTGTGAGCTGACGCCTCTGAATCTCATTTGCAATTAGTATTAGCTTACAGATAGAGTAAACATGAAAACAAAAATGGTCTGAGGCGGTAAAAGATATACAATTATCTGGCCAATGGTGGTTAAAAAATAAACAAAAACGATTTTTGTTGGAAGTCTGATTGTCAAAATATACATTTTTTAAAGCTTAAAACCCCTTTAAATTCAACAAAACACACGAAAAACTGGTTTTAAATCATAAATTAAATACTTGTTTTATTTGTCTTTTAAGGTTTAAATAGTGAAAGTAGTTATTATAATTTTTTTGCTATATTAAATCTAAAATGCGCTGAAATAAGGGATTACCTATAATTGCTTACCTTGTAAGTTTTAGTATAAGTTGATTGCAAAATTAAAATCAAGAATAATTTTTTATTGAAAGTTGTAGATCGATTGATCGCAATGTGAGAAAATGATAGAGCGAAAATGGCTGCTCGAATAAAAAAAATCGTGATGCATTGTGGTCCGATGTTCACCGGGACTCGGTTTTCCCAGTACTAAATATAGTAACATTGAGTATGGTATTTATAGCTAACAATGATATTATAGTATTTTAAAACAGTGAAACATTTCAAATTTTCACTTGGCTTTGTAGGCAGTCTATATTTAGATGAAAACAGGTCAGAAAGCACAACGATTCCATGGCCTGTCCAACGATACCTTATGTGACGGGAAAGCAGTATAGTAAGTAGCCCGTTGTTATGGGCCCAAAAGCAGCATTTTCGGAAATAAAATCTATTTTCTTGATTGACATATTTTATTCAAAGTCAAATTAAACAATTAATACATCATTTAATTATATTTTTTGATATGCAATTTTGTTCATAAGCTGTTCAAGTATAAAAATATGTTATAATCGCAATATCGATTTTATACAACTCAACTATCAATTTTACCATAAGTTGGCTACCCCTCCCCCTTAATGCAGTTTCTTGGATTTTTATGAAAAGGTTGTACCGCTGGACGTACAACTAATTGGCTAATTAATCTCGAGTTCCCACTTGATGCTGCAACATGCACAGCCACCACACCTCACAAAACCAGGTTGAAGATAACTGGAACATTTGAATACATGCGAAACCAAGCTTGTCCTTCTCAAACTTTCACAGAAGACTGCAAGAATGAACTTTTAGTTGGTTAACAGCCTGAGAAAGCAGTACATAAAAAAACTCATAAATGCTTGGTCATTAACTATGTAGCCTTCAAATAGTTTGACATTGTTTTTCTAGATGACAAGGTAAAAATGTTTATGTTTAGCACAGCCCTTACTCACTTGCACTGACATTTTGACAGATTATCTTCTCATCCCCAAGATTGAGACCTTAGTTTCAACTACATGGAATATAGTTCTTCAAATGTCTGAACTCAATAATGTTGAATAGCACGACTATCAAGAAATCCTTTGAGGAAACACTGGTTTCAAATAACCCTTATAATCACAAAGTCACACAGTCAAAGGTGTCACTTAAAGCCATGTTATATAGCACCAAGAAGGAGATTATAGGACAAAGCTTTATAAAATTGTCAGACTGGGCCATTGAAAGCTGTTTCATGATCAGGCTCAGAGAAAACCTTCTTTACAGTTCCTATGTTAGCAACCCAATTTATATATTCATGGGAAAAACTCATAGAATATTTGGAGTGACGTGCAGTGAATTCAATGTTAAATGCAGGATAAAATGGTTAAAAGAAAAGGCTGACACCATAAAGGATTATGCAGACTGACATGGTCTACATTGCTCTCAAAGACGTCAATGGCCCCATTTTATCAAAACCATCCCAGTTTGAGAGCTGATGAGAAAACTCAATGCTGTCTTTTAAATGGTAAAGATCCATGTAATGTCTCCATCGCAACTAAAATTCACAGGGCCCTGTCTTAAAATGAATGTGATCAGTTGTCATAAAAGTGCACTAAAAGAAATTGACCACTCTTCAGGGTTGCCACTTTTTCAGATTATCCCGGATATGTGAGGCTAAATATTTTTCCGTCCCGGATTTGCAAGTTTTTATTTTCTCTCACTGCATATTAGCCAGTTCAGTGTATTCAGTTACGGATTTGAGGTTTGAAAAAAACAACAGATAGTAAACTGTTCTATCTCAGGATACTAAATGCTAATAAATCCACTGTTTTGACACGACATCTATAAGGACTTGATGCATTGATTCCACTGCTCCAGTAACTATGTTAGAGGACTTAATTAGTTTCCATTCTACGTTAGCTGGTAATAAATGATGTATGTAAATTTAATTTGAATACTTCTGTTTTTTAATTTAAACTGATTAAGAAATTTACCCAAACATCTAAGACATGAATTTGCCCATTAATAAAGCCTTACATTTATTGTTTTATTCACACATATCTTTTATGTGTGTTGTGTTTTACATAAAAGCTTTATTGCAGCTATAAATTTTTTTGTTCATAGGTATTACAAAGGACAGACTCTGAGAGGCATTGGTCTATTTGTACTGATCTCTACCTTATCACTGGTTTTGTTCATCTTAACCAGTTCATGGGGTGTGTTTGTCAACTCTCTTTTCATGTTCATTGCTGGTGCTTTCAATGCTGGACCAGATATTTTATTATGTAAGTATGGTGAGAAATACAATATTGACAACACAAGACTTTAAACTTTCCCTTTTTTGATTTGTAAACTTAAAAATTTTGAAATATTATTTCTTATAATAAATTAGTTATGTGTATCTTTTCCAACATTTTCTTGTTATAAATTTTCCTCTCTTTAAATTAATCATACCCTCAGAAATGTTCTTGCCTTTTTTCAAATTTTTTCTTAACGGGGTGCTATAAAAAAATATAATTTTTATACCCATTTAAACAGGTGGCACAGTCCCAGCTGATCTTGTAGAGAAACACAACAAGAATGCTGCCCCGGCAACCATTGGACTTGTCAATGGTAAGTTATTCAACACATTGCTGATCAAGGATTTGTTCCCAGGGCCTAGGGCGTCATTGAGTCCACCCAGCTCCGAATAGGTATCTAACACAAGTTAGGGAAATAAAGGCGACTGGGTAATGTGTGGAACCCCTATAGCCGTGGCCTGTGATCGCTGAATCACTTTCCAACAGACCGGCATGGTCTGTGGACGTATTAACTCTATTCATTCATCTTATATAGAAAGGGTTCATTTATGTACGTTGGTCTTTATAGACAATTTTTAAAAATATTTAGTTATATTTTTATTTGTTTTTATTTTATTTAAATAAATTATATGATGAAAATAAATAAAAAATACAAAAATTAAAAATTTGTTAAGGATTTTGATATTTTTTTTTAAATTTGAAATGACCGGACGGGATTTGCCGAGAGACTCTAATCATAGCCATTTTTGTGTCAAACGAAAAACGACGTTGCTGCTAAAAATATTTTTAATAATTAAATATTTAAAAAATCTTTTTTAAAAAGGACACGCTTTTAACATCATCACATCTTTTAGTTATGTCTCATATATAAGGGATTTATAGTCAAAAACTTTGTTTTTACAGCTATTTTTTTAAATCTTATAATAAAAACTCTTTAAAATTCACGTCTGAAGCCCACACATCTTTTTTACCACTATTTTTTTGATACCAAACACCTCATAAGCGCCCGCGCAACGTTTTATACCACGGTGTTGTGTTCACGTGGTGAACTCATGGATGTCAAAAAAGCAGACGGGTACCGATGCTTATATATAGACTATAGATAAACTAAAAATGCAATAATTTCAATACGGTGCATTCGATCGATGTGAAATTTTGAAACATTGCATTGTCATCCAAGATCTATCTGTGGTAAAATTTTTAGATCTCTAGGACCATCAAAAGTGGTATAATTTTACGTTTCAAGTTTTGAAAGAAGGATGGATACAACATACAAACATTGTGACTTAAATAAAAGCGTGTAAAATTGATATAAACGGTGAAAATATTAAAACATTTCTATTTAAATCTTCTCGGAAGATGTTTTGGCAACTAGAATCAAGTGATTTTGAATAAGATTTTGATGAAATTCGTACTTTGCAGTCTATTGGAATAGTAAATATAAGAAGGTAAGTTTTCGAGTTTTTTGTCTTTCACAAATGTTCGAGTTTTTAAATAATTCTAATAAAGTAATCAATCTAAATCTAAGTTTTTGTACTTAGATATCTAGAAATATCTAAACACCATTTTAAAGTGAAATTAGATAAACTACATAATTTTATATTTTGTGTACATTTACTATACTGATATTTTATGAAGTTTTAATTCTTAACAACGGTTGCTAAGTAATGTAAACAAAGGAGAGTTTTCTGACTAGTTCAATATTAGATACTAAAAAAAATGCTGCATGTTATTATAGTCCAAGTGGTTTCACACAATATTGAATATTTAAAAAAACTGACAAATTAAGTAAAGTTTATGTTTTCTTTATATTTACATGTATTTTTCATTTATGTCTAGGCCTATCTTTAAAAATTAATATGACATATCATATTGCAAACTAAATATACATTTATTTTTGTTATATTCCCAGGGCAAACTCTTATGATTTTCATGATAGTGTCCCACCAGTCTCTATTCCAAAGTTTCTCCCAACCAGAAAGAAAGTCAGGCTACATATCAGGGAAGAAATGTCAACTAGAGAATCAGTGAGGCAGTTTCTACATCCACAAGATTTCAATGTTTTTTACCTTGGATTTGGTTCAAACATTTGTCAACTGTACCAATAAATATTCTTCAAACATGAGACCTACTAAGTCCTTCATCCACAGTCTACAGTGATGGGTATGATGTTTCAGCAGAGGAGCTTACAAATTTCTTGGATTCCTAATGTATATGTGAATAATACATGTACCCAGCGTTCAACAATATTAGTCGACTTCAACTTTGCAGAAAAACAAGGCTGCCCTGTGTTTTTTCTCATAATTTTCATACTGGATATAAGTTGTTAAAAGACTTTTTAGTAATAGGAATATATGCAATGTTGAAAATTTTTTAAAAATAGGAAAGGTTTTCCCCCAAAAACTTAAAGACATAAATATCTATGAAAAGAAATCAAAGCAAGATGATATGAGATGGATAAAAGGCTGTGAAATTTTAACATTTCAGTGGTGAGACAATAAGAAAGCCTCTCTTGTTTCAAATTACATGTCAGTGAATGGATTTTCATTTGCAGAAGACCAGAAATTCAATGAGTTTTAGACCATTATTGGTGAGACAACCAGCATATAATATAACTTTATGTGCAGTTTTGATCAAAGTGACCAGCTTATAATTAAATGCAACACCCTAAGTGGCCTAAGAAAACAAAAAGTTATTGGAAAACACTTTTATTAAATTTTATTGACATTGCTAGGGAGAACAGTTAAGTTATATTCTTTTCCAAGAGTGGAGGAAAGAAAATCCTGTCTTACAGCAACTAATTCGCCCAAACTATTACCTACAGATATATTTCACAGAGCACTAGGTGGAATCAAAAAAAAATTGATACTATTCAAAGTTCTTCAAATGCTATCTCTAAAAACCACATAAAAGCACACTCAGACTGTGTCTGATTAACAAACTTAAATAGAAATTGTGAACTCTGTGCTTACATCTGGAAGGCAAAAAAAATATAAATGTCAGTTGTGGCACTTGTGACACTTACCTTCTTTGCTTTATTGAAACAAGAATTTTCATGTGGATTTTCATTCAGTTATAATTGTGTGCATTCATATTCTTTGGTGTAAGAATTACATGTATTTACATTTTTTATTTTGGTAATGTGAATTTTTTAAAACAAACAATTCTTCTTGTTTGAAGGGTTTTTTTTTCTTTATTTGCATCTGATAAAAAAATATTATTTTTTTCAAAATATTTTTGTGTATTTATTTTTTCCTTCAGTTTCCAAAAACTTCAATGAATGTTTACAAAACATTAATTTTCAAGTATCTCATTCATTTTCCTACAAATTAATCTAATACATGATCAAGTTTAGACTTCAAGTTTTAATGTTATTGAACTTTCTGTAAGGTCAATAAAAATATCCTAAAAGACGGATGAAATTGCATGAATTATTGGCCGCCGCTCAAAATAGGCATATGTGGAGATCGTTATCTGTTAATGTGTCCATGCGCTCCCCCCAAACGACCGCAACGGACACGGGACTGATGATGATGATGAAAAAAGGGAAAGCATCAAGGAATGTAAAGAGTTAATCTTCAATTTTTATTTTTAAAAATCTGGAAATAGAACTAACTACCCTATTTTTAATATTTTAACAAATTTTGATATAGTTTTCAGTAATAATTAAATATTCCTATTCAACACAGCTCTCCCTTGTTTAACAGTCAATAATATCATAAAGCCATTTTGAAAACAAATGTTATAATATTTTAATATGACGGGACGCGGTGGTCGAGTTGCAGCACGCTCGGCTGGCGTACCGATGGTCACGAGTTCGAATCCATGTCAAGGCAAGGATTTTGTTCCCGGGGCCTAGGGTTTCCCTGAGTCACCCAGCTCCGAATGGGTACCTAACACTAGTTAGGCGGCTGGGTAATTCGTGGAACCCACAAAGCCGTGTCCTGTGAATGCTGCATAACTTGTCAACAGATCATCTCTCATGGTCTGTGGACGCAATTATCTTCTGCATAGAAAGAGCGTCTGTATTGATAAGATAAGATAAGATAAGAGACTTGATCTAAGTGCTTCTGCATCATGCTGTTTATTATTTTAGAACAACGGTGGCCAAACTGAAGCTCGCTAGCGGATCTTCTGTGTTCAAATTATGTCTTGCGAACAATTTATGAAATTAAAACTTTTTGTATGAAACATATAATATCAATTTTATTGTTTTTAAATGAATTTTTAACAAATTTTTACCAAACAATAAACAAAGTGTTGAAAATAATTTGGGCTTGGTATGAATTATGAAAAATCAAGCTTGTTGAGTCTGGAATGTGTCAGCAGCAAGCTGAAATTTCTGAATTTAGTCAAGACGGTGTCATTTTAACTGAGGCAAGTTATGCCATAGCTTGGAATATTACTCGGGCTAAACTTAACGACCTTATTCTGGCATAACTTCCAAGCACAACTACATGTACTAGCCAGCGCCCATATTAAAAGAAACTTCCTAGTTTAAACAAAGGCTTATCAGTAGGATCATAACAATTAATGTTGACTTGTGCGCCTATATGCATTTTGTTTCTATACAAATATTTTACATATTTAACTATGTGTTAGTTGTGTAACTCTAACAAATTTTTTTCTTCTACATACGATTAGTGTTAAAAGTTAAAAAATTAATTCATTAAATTTGAAGAATAATTGTTAAAGTTATATAGGCCTAACAAACTAAAATTTTTCATTGCTACTGAGTCGTGAACCATAGTGCTTCAATGCGGCTCTCAACATTTTATATTTTTAAATGGCCCTCAGATACTACAGGATTAGCCACTCCTGTTTTAGAATATTATAGTTAATCACTGCCTTTGGCCAGAAAGAGAAAAACAATTAAAACTTCGGTTTGAAAAGAAATCTAAATGTTTTTTTTAGGCTTAAATTTCTTAATTATTTTTAAAATTCTTCTTTTATGCTTTAGGTTTCGGCAGCATTGGAACCTGCATTGAAGGACCAATCATTGGCTTGGTCACCGCTTACACTGGCTGGTCAGGCATGTTTCCACTCATGATCGGATTGTCTGCTTTTGGAACATTGGCAACCTACCGGGCTGCCTCAATACACTCTCGGGTTAAACTTGGCAACAACAGACTACATTGAAGGAGTATAGCCTAGGGGGTTTTTGATCTCAGCATGTTTCCATTACTTTTAAGGAGGGTCTCAGAATTTTAAGATGTGTGCTTGTATTTAATTTTGGGAAATATTACAATTGGAGTTCATTTACTTATCCATTTTGCTCATATTTAAAACAAATGCAAGAGGGTTGCAGTAAAAAAAGTTATCCCTTCCTTTTATGTTGAATATTCTTTTTATATTTCAATTTTATGAAGCTTGTTGTGATAAAATCCTTGATTTAAATATATTTATGATGTACACGTGTGAAGAAAACACATTTGTTTCCAATCGTACCAGCGACAGTTTTTGTGAAAATAAATATTTATTAAAAGTTTTCTCTATGCATTAAATTATTAAAAATACATTTATCAGTCCCAAGCACAATCCAAATAAATTATTGCTTTAAAAAATTGGTAAAATATTAAATTCAGTTGTGTGAGTTTAGTATTTATCTGGAAAGATCAATAACGACAGAGATTTTTATAAAATGCATTGGTCGTTATTCAAATGCATTTACTAAAATTTAATTGGAAAATAACTTTTAAAAGTTTTGAAATTTCATTATAGAGTGAAATTGTTGCATATATTGACGAAACAAACAAATAATTTTAAACTCCAATTTTTATCGCAAGATTTAATATATTTCTAAGTTACTTTCCTTTTCTATAACAATCCAACAAACCATATTCAGTATTTCTTAATGAATATTTTTTATTTCTATCAGGATTTTACATACATGTATTTGTATTGAGGGTTTCATTCACATATCGTACAATATATACTGTCTTATCTTGTAGTTCTGTTGATTAGGTTTTTGTTACTAAGCACATCGACTGAGTTTCTATTAAAAAGCCTATGCCTATTTCAGGAAATATTTTTTATGGCTTCATTATATATTTTTTTATAAATTATTATTGCAATATTTATATTAACCTTAATGTATTTGTAAATAAAGTCCTCTTGAATCTATCATGAGATGTAGGCGTCTTGAGCAGCACAGTAACTGAAAGTTATCAATAGTCACAAGCATCAGCATTATGGGTAACAATAGCTGTTGTAAAATAAACTTTAATGATTATAGTAACAAAAAACTAACTTAGCTCATTGGAAATTTAAATTTTAAAAAAGATAATTAAAAAAAAGCTCCACATTTTCATCATATCAGTATCAGAGATTGAAAATACATATGTATGGAGTTTAATCTGCTATTATACTATACTGCCTTTCACTTGTTAAGTATTTCATCACACAATGAACAAATAGTGATTTATATAGTTTCTTTCTATGATTATTTGATTAAAAGTTTATCTTTAATCTTATTAATAATAATAAAAAATTAAAAAAATTTTTGCCAGATGTAAATGTTTGTTTTTCCTATTTGAAATGCACTATTGATAAGATGCGCTTAAAACTTGAAGGAAATGACTTTGTTGCTGAATAAGCAACAGGAAAAGACTGTCATTTTTATCCCAATATGAAATTTCTAAACTTAACTGTTTCATTGTAGGCTCCAATAAAGTAATTTGATATTTACTAACTATGAAAAGAAGTAGTAAATTTTTTTTTCAGATTTTGAAGAAAATGTTTTTTTTTAAAATTTACAATGATCTGATTTTGTTTTAATCTTTTTAAAAATAATATAAAATTGAAATAACCTTTTCTTAATGAGTGCAATAATTCTGATTTTCCTCTAATACCTTTTTTGCTCTATTTTAAAACCATTACTTTTTTTGTTGATGTTATTGTTCCAGCAACATTCTACCATATTAATCATGTGTTATATAGTACATATGCTATAAGGAATCTATTGATGGCCTCAAGCTGCATTTTAATGTATTAATGAAAGCAAAGGTAAAATACTTATAAGAATACTTATAACTATGGCTTTTTTTAACATTATCAGGGTTTTAAAATTTAGAAGTTTCCAATGTTATAAGCATAGAATATGGCTAATTATGGCTAAAGCTACTTTTCAGTGTTGATCTTTTAATAAGGAAACAATTTTCAGTTCTAAGATGTGCCCCTGTTATGTCACTTCTTGTTATATTTTCTTGTTATATTTTCTAGGCATTGTAATTTTGTTTAATTATTGCATTTAGCACAGCATTTCATGACTCATAAATTTGACTGTGCTCAATGTAGAGTTTGAAGTTACGATAATTCTGAATTTCTGTAACTTATGCTAGAAAACCTGCAAGCCCGCCCCCCCCGAGGTAAATGATGTGACTAATGCAATGTAAAAATATAGAAGGGGCAGAATGGTAAACATAATTTTAACACACCTAAAAAAATTAACATAAGTTTACAGTTTTTGAAAAATACACAAATTAGTATTTGTCAGAAACAGCAAGTGAAGGATGACTTAAGTGTTTGAACATTTTAAAGAAGTGTCTGATAGGAATTGTTAATTGTCATAACTATTTCAGCGGGTGATTTATCATGTGGTTTGAAGCCGTCTAGGCCAGGATAAAGTTTGTATATCATTCGCAACATTCCATTTCATTTCATTTATTCAGTATTTACCATGTTCCAAAAAGGAGACATTTTTCCATTCATTATTTATACAAATATTTTGTTTATAAAAATTATGGTAACAAAATTTCAATTACAAAATTTTTGAATAACAAAGATAACTATTAAAATGCTTACAGTTTCTAACTTTCCTGTCTTCAAATCATTTAAAGAAACAGGAAACTCTTACTTAAAGACATATTTAGTATAAACAAAACCCTGACACCAACAGTTTTATAGCCACCTAAATAATCTTTAGTTTTTCTATAACAAGTTGTAACATATCATGTAGCATCAGATGAAATATTATTTTCTGCTGAATAAGTGTTAATTTCTTAGTCTCATGTTTAATTCTACAGACGTTGAAAAAATATAATTATTCATATTTAAATGGTCACAAAACACCTCACACCAATGAAGAAATCTTGTTAAAGTGAAATATATTGATGATGATGCTTTTCAAAATTATTTAAATTGTTTTCTTGAAATTAAATTATATGTGTTAGTTTGCTTGTAGTCTTTCTTTTTTGTGCTACATATGTTGTAATATTCTTTAAGAAATATAATTATTTTAAAAACTAAATATAATGGTACCCAAATAAACCTGTGACCCTCGTTATGCCTGCCGAGCATGCATGCCACTGATGTCATCTAGTTTCTTACACACAGCACATGACTTCATCAGCATTTTGTAATCAATGTTCAAAGTAGTTAACATTAAAACAGCATAGATTTTTGACATCATCATTTTGCTCTCGAAACAGAACATAATTTCAAATTTTGTATACTTATAAATATAAAGTCGTAATTGTAGGAAAAAATCCATGCATCAATTAACTATTTAAGATGAGCCCGCATGTCCGTAAAACATTAACGCAGGCTGCATTTTGCCCGCGGGACGGACTTTGAGCGCCCCAAGTATATTATTTTTAATGTTGATTACCATTTAAGAAATTCATCGTTGTTAAGCATATAACTATTTTTACTAGTCTAAATGTATAAAACAAAATAGACCACCCAATTTGTTCAAAAGCATACAACATAAGTTTTTTAAAGTTATTTAATTTACTGGTATTTTTCTTTACTATTATGATAATCTAACACTTATCAATCACCCTTGTATATCATGGGATATATGCGACTGATATCAAATACACTTAACATGAATTTCTCCTAACTGCCAAAGTTATTCCTTCAATGATTTATTGATTTCATATCGACAATTTTGAATGACTGAAAGACTTGCGTTATAAATGAGATGGAAATTGTAGGAATTGTGGGAGATGTCAACTGTAATGTGGTGTGGATTCCTTGGTTTTCATTTTTAATTCGTTTGGAATACCTAAAATAAATCAGCCGCTTTGTAGCCATTTCCTGTGTCTCCGCACTGAGTGTATGGTATCTAATATCTGTTGCTCCGCTCTAGTAAAAGTGTGGGATCCTGTACACAAAATGAACATTTCTTCGTTTGGAAATAACCATCGGTATACTTGAAAAGTTAACCCACACATATATGCCACAGAATGACTCAGGATGCAAACTCTAGCCACTATTATGTGGCAAGGATCCAAGTATGGGCAAGTCTCTGTTGGTTATAAATCCCAGTTAATTGGTGAGACTTTGTTTTAATAGCAATGCCATGCTCGGGGGAACAGGGCCAAGAGCAAGGCATCATTCAAAGAGCAAGACAATATTACTTGTACAATTGGTGGGATGAAGAAATATTTCTGGCCCCACACGTTGTTTCAACATGTTAAACCTTCCTCTCAAGACCACAACTTTCGCTACCGGACGTATTAACAGAAGTTGAATAAATTTAATAAAGTGATCCTGAAAACGCTTAATTAATACGAATTGCGAATTGAAAATGTTATGTTCATTCATTTGTAGTCGGAATAACATAAGCCAATTTTAAAGCTGCTTTTTCATCAATTTTTTCAGATGTGCTTATTCATAAAAAGTGACATCTTTTTTTTTAATGTGGATATATAAATATATATTTTTTTCAGAAACAAAATCTGGTGTGTGTGTATTGAATATAATTGACAAAATATGATGCCTTATCAGAAATAGGGAACAAAAAAATGATTCCTTTTTGAAATTATACACATTGCATAAAAACCGTAAATATAAATCATAAAATTTAGAGACATACAATTGTTTTAAATATTATTTCCCTGTTACGATAACTATGAATACGTCAAAAGGAAGAGTTTCTTTGGTCCAGTACATTTACTTTATAACAAGACTTTATTTTATGCGGCCAGCTTTCTATAATCTTTTATTGTCTAAATATGGTGTGCACTTTTTCATGATATTATTTTAATACGACTTTTAAAAAAAATGTATTTTAGAAAGTACATTTATAATTTTGTTTATTGCTGCTATGAGTTATGTAGCCTTTGCCTTTTTAAGGGTTAGTGCCATATGTTCTTTATCTCATAGACGCGGTTACAAATATTGTATTACTTACAATTGTATTATTATGCAGTGTCGTAATCATATATGAAATTTTTGAGTGACGAGGGTGGTAGAGTTCTTTCGGAAAACCTATCAGTTATGTTTATTTAGTACAAGTGGGAATGAAATAGTAAATTTAGTTATTATGGTCGTCAAGATTCATTATTTAATAAATCACATCTTTGAAACAGTAAAAACAACTCACGCGGTAAAATGGTAAAGATTAAATAATTGTGTTTTTTTTTCTCTCTCTTTATTTCTTATATATATTTAATTATATTTAATTTTGTTCCCCTTAAAATGGAATATATCTGTTTCCCATAAGATTTTAACGAATAGATGAATCCGAAATATAACTTGGCAAATAAAAATTGTAATAACCAGCAACTAATACTGGGGAAAAGGATCAGCACACTCCCGCTACATAGTGCGGGTATATTTCTAGTATATATATATATATATATATATATATATTATGCTAGAAAAAAAACCTACATATAAAATGATAAATTATTTATTATATACCCGTAATTTAGGGTGTGTTGATTATTTGCATTCGTGCACGATCTGACCATAATATAATATCAATAATAAAAAATGGTTGCATTACACATTTGGGTTCTAAATATTCGATCGGATAAACTAATGAACCAAGAAAAGTTGGATGAGGTACATAACTTTAAATATCTAGGAGCCATTATATCTATAGATGGTGGTGCCTGTGAAGCTGAAATTTGAGCTAGAATTGGGTCGGCAATGGCTGTAATGACGATGTTAACCAAACTATGGAACAGCAAAAACATTAGCCTGCCAACAAAGCTCAGGCTTTACAGAGCTGTAGTTAAAACCATTGTCCTTTACGGATGTGAGGCCACTGAAAGCAAGCTGCAGGCATTTGAAAACAAATGCAAGAAGAAAATTCTCCAGATCTCCTATTTAGAACATAAGACCAATGAATATGTCTGGGACATAATAAACTCTATTGCGGGTCATCAAGAAACCATCATAACAACAATTAAGTGACGCAAGATGGCATGGTTCGGTCATGTACTTCGACATGGTACCCTGACAAAAATTATCCTTCAAGGCACTGTAGAAGGGGGCCGGCGAAGAGGTCGACAACGGAAAAGCTGGCTGGACAACATAAAGTAATGGACTGGGATGAAATTAGGGGCCGTCCATAAAGTACGTCACGCTATTTTTGACCCCCTCCCTCCCCCCTGTCACAAACTGTCACAAATCTCGGGACCCCCCCACCCTAAAGTACGTCACACTTTCCAAATTTTTTTAAAATTAACACCTAATTAAACTATTAAATTTAATACTTAAAATACACTTAACTATTAAATTGTATTAAAATATAAAATTTCCACTTAAAAGTAGGGATGTACCGGATTCAAAATTTTGAAATCCGGCTGGAGCTGAAGTGGGCCGGATTTATGAAGTGAAATCCGGCTGCAGCCGGAATCAGATTTGTTAAAATGGCCGGATTCCGGATTTTTTCGGTGCCATTATGATTATGAATATATATATAAATTAGGGATCTACCGGCCAGCCGGGATTATGAAGTGAAATCCTGCCGGAGCCGAAGCCGGAGCCGGATTTTTAAAATTACATAATAAAAAGGAAACAAAACAATTTGACTATAAAAAAAAGACTAGATTAACAAATTAAGTGACCAACTCTTGTGCTATATTTAATCTGTTTATTATGGTCCTATGAATTATATTTCATTCAAAAATATTCACTGGACATCATCTGTGTTCATCCATAGTTACGACTGACATCAATCTTTCACAATCATCGTTTCCGAGAAGGATAATTGCAGACAGATCAACTCGTCCTCATCTAGCCACTCAACAGCCTCTGTATGTACATTTTCTCCTCTGGCAATAACTGCCATGGGTTCTCTTTGACTTCTAGAAGTGATTCTCAAAGGACGGATGCGTTTTATCTGAGTTGATTCTTGAACAGTTTGGGTGGGCACATTCTCCTGAGCCCGAGCTCTGTGTTGTCCTGTATGTTTCTTCAACATTGTTTGTGAGGCAAAATATGAGTGACATACTTTGCAAAGTCGATCAAATAAGCTGGTTGTACTTTGAAAGCTCCTGTTGATCTTGGCATAATTTCATCAAATTTGAGAGTTTGTACTACAAACAAGGAAGGAAATTTATGAGAATCTGCATCTGCTCTTTCTTAAGCTTTGAGTCCATCATTTGTTTGGTTGATTGGGATTGGAGGAGGGAAGAATCTTTAAGGTAAAACGTTAAAATATGAGCTTCGTGCTTTGTCGCAACATTTCAGGTCCTGATATTTAATAACAATTTGAGTGAAATATTGATTGTCAAACCATTCCTGGTCCTTCGATATCAGTCCTGATGTATCCAATTCAGATTTATGAACAACACATTCAGGAGATACGCATTTCAATGCTATTTTGACATAAAACTAATTCTAATGTTTCGCAAAATTTTTGAAAATTATTTTTAAAGCTATTTAAATTCTACTAAAAATATATAAATAAATTAGAAAAAATACTAAAAATAATAAATGTGTGACATCAGACATGGCCTGACCCCACTCCCCCCTGTCACACTTTCTTAGACCCCCTCCCCCCCCCCTCGGAGCGTGACGTACTTTATGGACGGCTCCTTACATGAATTACTGGACACCGCTAAAATTAGGCATATGTGAAGATCGTTATCTGTTGATGTGTCAATGCGCTCCCCCCCCCAACGACCGCAATGGTCACGGGACTGATGATTAGCATGATGAGATATATATATATATATATATATATATATAATATATATATATATATATATATATATATATCTGGGCTGCGGAAATTAACGATTAATTTCTCGATTAATCGTTAAAAATTTTAACGATTAATTTTTTTAACGATTAATTGACCCACCACTTATAAATGTACTGGAAGTCAAAAATTAAAATATTTCGGCCGATAAATATAAACTAATTTACGGACGATTACACGAACATTTTGGTTTTAAACTATTGACTGACGTGAATGTTCAAAATGTTGATCAAGTTTATTGTGTCCATTGAGAGAAATCGTTTGCCTACCATGCAATGTTCCCTCTAAGTCTAAGCTTCGTTAGTCCGTGTGCAAAGTTGCACAATGTCCATTTTTTGTGTGCAATATTTTACAAACTTTGCTGCGCGGTGATTCTAAACTCCTGCGTGTCGTCGGTCAAATATCTGCGCAGCCACGCTGCTTAAAGGGAACATTGCTACCTTGGTTCTACATTTCGTTTACATATCACCTGCAAACCAAACATCCACTTCAGTATCGGAAACTTCAGCTGAGACAATCTAAAGCTATGTGAACGATTGTTCAGCTCGGCTTGTTATATTGTCAATAAGACTCGCTCATCACTTGAACCAAATAATGTCAATACACTTGTCTGTTTGCGATGTTGGTTAAAATATGTCATATAAAGAAGACATTCCAGTGTTATTTCGATTTTCGACAATTATTTTAATAAATGTTTTTTATGAAACCATAAATTTCAATCTTTGGCTTTAATCGAAATTAACAATTAATTAATTCCTTAATTTTTCAAAAGTTAACGATTAAATTTAAATTAATCGTAATCAGCCCTAATATATATCCCCTTCGGACACGATGTGTACATATGTACACATGACTTCAATTTTTTTTTCATAATTTAGAAATAATTATTTTTAATTGTTTCGCTATTTTCGATAAACACTGACAACCAATCCATCATTTTAATCGGAAATCTTTTTTATCTGAAGTTTTTATAATTTTATTTACTATGACTAATGTCAGGGTATGAGAATCACTGCGAATGATTGTTGTGAGATTGTTGTGAGCCAGGGTGGGAGTCGGGTCAAGGCGTGCGTTGACAGGAGTCACTTGTCCATAATGATGTTAGTTGTAGTCACTCAGTGTGAAGGTTGGACGGCCGTGCTGTGTATATAACAGTGTGTGTGAGACTGAGAGGAGGAAGACGTGTGGAAACTGAGGAGTGCAGAGGTCCATAGCCCTTGTTAGGGATTAGACGTTAATATAGAGCGTTGGCTCTGTTATAGCGGATGACACATCGAGGTGGCTCGAGTGTTCAGCGTTAAAAGACAGAGGGTTCATGTATGCACTTAAAGTGAGTGGACGTTGTTGTATGGAGTACGTCGTGTACCGTAACAGATGCCGTACATATATTGATGAATAATAAAGGCTTGACGTATGCGTGAACAAGAGTCGAGACTTAGTCTTCTTTTATCCAGAACCCAGAACGCAACAACTAACCATTGCGACCCAAAACAGCGATCTGGTGAGTTTTTTATAAATTTTTTATTTTTAATTTAAAGCTTGAATTCTTGAATTCCTATCTTACAGTACATTGATACGATAGTTTTATTGTTATTGTGTGTGAAAGTATACATTTTATTTTTATAAACATATTTGGGTGCCTAAAATAATTTTTGAAAAATTGTGTGCACATATGTACACAGTGTGTTTCAAGTGAGTAAAATCGATAATAGGTTATAAGTTTAAAAGTTAGTAATAATAGTAAAAAAGCCTTGATTCATTGTAGATATATTGTTGTGTTTTGCATTTAACTTTTTTTTTCAATTTAACTATTCTTAACGTTCTTATAATATTTAAAATGTGAATTAATTAATTAATTAGTAATACTTATACTAATAGTAGACTAATAGTAGTAATGTTATTGATTATATAATAAATCCTACAAGTGGAAGAAAGTGTGTGTTTTTTATTTATGGAGAATGAGATTTCAACCTTGAATGCCTGTTATTAGATCAGTTACAGTAAATGTTATTTTATTATTTTTATAATTTTCTTGCAGGTTGACAGCAATGACAAAGTCAACGTCTTGCTTTTTACTGTCCGACTATGTTTGAGATTACCTCGAAGATTCAGAATTGGACCTCTCAGAATCATATCGCAGAGATGACTCGGGTGATGAAATGTACAGCGGTGTTAATGAAGAGCCTACAGTAATGATATCTTGATTGATGAAGACGACAATGGTGAGGTCATTCTGTTACACCAGCTCACCAGGAGCTGCCCTCTCAGTAAAATAGACAACCATTTAACCCTGATGCAACCAGTCAAGTTAAACTTGATATTGAAAACTTTAAATACTTCTACCAAGGTTATTCAACATTTTATTTGCAATTACCATCATCATGATAAACTTACTTATTTCCAAGAATTGGAATGTTTTGGCAAATAGTAGCCAGAGTTTGGTCAGTTGCAGATGTCATGCCTGTGAATTGATATACACTGCTTCGAAACAGATTACACAATTTTACTGCAGAGGGACCTCGCAAATAAGGGCACGTTTCTTACAGGTGCCCAGTGAGGAATTTAGTTTAGTTTATCAGCAGATGATTCCATTTTGTTTAGACTATTTTTAATTAAGGAATTTAAAAGTTTTTAAAAATTAATACTTTTTTTTAGGTATTGTGAAATCCAAACGGTTGATGTGATGTGTCCTGAAATTAGAAAAAGACCTGAAAACGATGGCAGTGTATCAAGTGACTATAAAATAAAAGCAGAATGAGATGTTTGTATGATCAAATGGTTGGACAAGTTTGACAATGAGGTGAAAGTTGCAAGGATTTTATTTTTGTTGATAGCCGAAGTGCATTCGGGTCTATGATGACTTTATGTGTGGAGTGGAGAAAATGGATTTTCTTATAACGAAGTACAGAATTAACGATAAAAAAAAGAATATGGCTAGTTTGTTCATTTTATTTTGTAGACTTTTTGCTCTTTTAAATTCCTCTTTAGAGCATGGTGACATTGAAGTTCATAGAGGTTCCTCTAAATAATATTTTTGATCTACTGAAAAAGTGAGCTGGTGAACATGTTGATGAAAGCTTGCCTGGCTACACCCCAACTTTGCTGACCTGTTGTTAGCCCAAAGTATTAGCAGTTTTTGTTGATTGAATGCTCTTACCACCTGAATTAGTTAGATCTTCGAGTGAGAAAGTATAATTTCAGAGGTTAAAAATGATCAGTTAGGTAATTTTCTCATCTACATTTAAGAGTTTGGCCAAATTTGAAAACTAGAAGAATATAAATGTTAAAACTTGTTTTAGGTTTCATGTAAAAAGTGTAATCTTTTTCTGTGTTGAAAACATTGACAGAACTGTTTTTTAAATAATTTTTTAATGTTCCACAACAATGAACATGTACGCAACTATTATCTATACATTTAACCATTTTTTTCTTCATATTTTTCTGTTAAATAAAGTACAATATTATGAAAAAATGTTTTTTAACAATATTTATAACTATTGAAATAATAAAACTTTGAGTTTTATTTATAATTTTCTTGATATTCTGAAATTATTGTAATGTTCCTATAAAATGTTTATTTTTTTTTACTTAATTGAGACACGGTGTTTACATATGTGCACATGCTCTAATTTGCATATTACATAACCAATGGTCAAAATCTTACTATTGCAATATCAGTATGTCCCATATATCATTTTCCAACCATCAAATAATTTTTTTGAAGAAATTTGTAAGTCCGTGTCCGAAGGGGATATATATATATAATTTAAATGTGTGTGTACACTCTCCTATATTTTGTTACTAAAGGTTTTGTTTTATTATAAAGTAAGTAACTACACTTTTTATTTCGATTATGTTTTGTAAATTGTAATTTGTGAAAAGTGTTTGCTTTTAACAAATCTTTGAAATAAAGCAGCTTATCGGAGAAAGTGATTCACGCCCCTTACCTCCAGCTAGCGACAAACGAATGCTTAGAATTGTTGTGATCTTATAACTTAGCTTAATAGGTGTGACGAGTTATAGTAAACAGCACTGGTTCTCAAAATATCTATGACAATCATCTGTAAATGTATACGTATTTAATTGATATTTAATTTAGAAGTGTCATTGTATATTTCTATCATTCTTATGCTGTTATAACAAAGGACATATAAACATTGAAGCTGTATGTCAAAATTAAAATAATAAGTATAAATGATATTTTAAGCCCCCGGCTCTGATAAGTTATAATTTTAAAACATTTTATGACATGAATCTTCATTGGAGTGTACTCAACAATTCCCCAAAGCTTCATGGCGATTAAATTAATAAAAAAATATTTATATAGCTTTTTAAAAAAAAACAATATCAACTGCCCCGGGGCTTAATCGGCGTAAGATGCTATCAAAATCTTGTAGATTCTGTTTTTGATCATTTTAAATATATATAATACTTAAAGCTCAGGTGGTATTTGTATGTATGTGTGTGTATATATATATATATATATATATGTTTGTTTCTCCTTTTTATTACACTATTACGAGAAAACAAAACAATTGACAGCAACTAGTATTAGCTGGTCGGTTTATGGATATGGTTTTCATAATTATTCTTTTGCCCTAAAGCTGTAAATTATTATTTTTTTTAAAATATAGACACAAAGAGCGAAACAGTATTGATTATTATTTCTCCACTGAACAGTGGCGTAACGTCGGTATGTTGATGAATTATGTTGAGGGTATACAGAAAATATAATTTTTATCACGTTCTAATAAAATATGTTATGTTTTCTTCATAGCATCATTATGTTTCTAATAATAAGGAGACTATACATTTGTATGTTAGTTATAAACAATTTCTAGATTAAAAGTGAAGTTGTCTACTTTTCCTCGTGACACAAATTTCGATGAATCAATATTATCCGCCTTGCGATTCTAAATAGCCAAAAAAGCTATAGATAAGGCAATGTTTGCTATATAGTTCATTATTGATTTTATTCTCGCACAATTGGAATTAATGATGGTAGATTTAAGGAATATTCAAAGTAATGATATTACATAAGGCAATGTTGCTTCGACCCTAAATATCATAATACAATTGATTAAATCATGTTGAATTGATTAATTATTTTTTTTTACCAGTGAGGTAAACTAGTCCTTGCTTTGCAATGTCATGTGAGATAAGTACTCTAATTTAAAGGCAACATTTCAATGCCCAGTAGATTAGCTTGTGTAGGCCTACTAAAATCTGTTTTCCGAATTCTGCAATTGTCAAAACCTCACTTAAATTTCTATAACAACATCTTATGAAGTATACAACTTTCTTCTCAACTTTTTTTCATAATAACATGGCTAAATATTCGTTTTGATCGCCAATATTTTGCTCTGTCGTTCTTGGAGTGGAGGGTTCAAATAAATGATAAGGTATCACCGTACAATTGTTGCAAAAGTAAAAAATATATTAAGTATTCTATTAGTTTATTTTTGGGTATGCTCTGCAAAGTTTTTAGCATTATATTTTCGAGCATCATTGCATTCATCAAGTGCATGTTTCCAGATAGTGTATAATTATACGCCTTTTAAAAAAATATTTCTATTTTTTTTAAATGGAAAAGAAAAATAATTTTGATATGACTAGCAAAGTTTCTGCGTCTGATCTTGTTGAGGTCTTTTTCTGTCTTTGTCAATCTTTCTATAGCTTTTAAAATAACCTCATCATGGTTCCATGGTATATTAACTCTTTTGTTTATTTAAGTCTGTTAGATGCATTTGCTTAAACAGCAATTATATTTTTCAAATAGTATGTGGACATGACAAATAATGCAAAAAAAAGTTGTAGTGTACAAAAACTAGTTAGAGACAGAGCCGTCTTTACACCATTTTGGGCCCCCAGGCAAAGAAATAGTGTTGGGCCCCTGGCAAAAGAAAGAGTGCCCCCCCCCCGCAGGAATAAAATAATAAATTTACATAATATAGATAAATAAACATATTACAATGGGGCCCCTATGCTCGTGGGCCCCCAGGCAAATGCCCACCGGGCCTATGCGTTAAGACGGCCTTGGTTAGAGAGTTCGTTTTAGTTAGAGATGCACGTATAGAAATCAAGTTACAGTTTAACCAAACATTATTTTGACATTTAGATTTATGTCTTTGAGTCCTTTTTTAGGATCTGTATAATTTCAAGCAATTAAGAAGTATCAACACACGTTGGTCGGGCCTCTCCAATTATTTTAAGACAGTCGTTTATTTGAAAACTAGCAAAATAACCGAGATGTGCACCAGAAAAGTAGGATTTCAATTAGCGCTGAGAACCGGCGTAACAAATATCTGGAAGATGGGAGCATAAGTATCAAAGAACTTTTGAAAAGTTCAATATGGCGACTTACATTTGCAGCATAACAACAAATTAAGTATGTTCGACGGTTTTTGTTGGCGCTTAGAAACCACTTAAAATTTTCGTTAAGATGGGTCATAAAAAAAAGAAAGTTTAACATGAAGAACGTCGTCAACAATTAATATAATTGCGCATAAAAATTCGCAATGAAACCCACTTAACTTGGGACATGATGGTTTTAATCCCCTTTAGTGTTTAAATATGAGTGTTCTAAATTAGATTTAATTACTATGTTTGATCAGAAACATCTATTGTAGCCAGAACCCTTCACGGGAGTGACTCAAAAACTTTCTAAAGTTTCATCGCGATCAGTGAATACAATTACACTATATACGATCCACGGCGTAATATACGCCGCATACATGCTTATAGATAGTTCAAAGAAATGGGGAAAGAGCGGACACAAACAGCAGCACGAAGAAATGAGAAGAACACGAATGAAAGCAAGACGCATTGTTGGTCTCGAGACATGCCCACTGCAGTTGAGCTACCTTCACCCCACCCTGCCCCAAACTCGCTTGATTGGTCGACCCTAGCGAAGGTCATTCGTCATGCTTGCTTGCCCGCGTCTTGTGCTTGTGCTTGTCCTAATTTCCGGCAAAGTATATTAATATATTTATACAGCTTATATTAGTAACAAAATGAAATTAAGGGACCCCGGGGCCTATCGGTGAAAGATGTAAATTTTAAAACACCAATTTATTTAAATCTTAATCATGATGGGTAAATTTGTTTTTTTCAATATTAGTCAAGGTCGTGTAAAATCAATTGGGGAATAAAATGACATTAAGGGTCCCAGGACAAAAATAGTGCAAGATGTAAAGGTCAAGGGCCAAAACAAATATCAATCTTGATGATGATGGTGATATGTGTCAATTTTGTCAAGACTCTCTAAAGTAAAATGAGCAATACAATTTTTAAAGTTTATGAAAAAAGATTTGGGGCCCCCGGCCCTTAAGGAATTGACATTAGGAGTTTAATATCCTATATCATTTTAAAACAGGCCATCAAATTTTTATATACCAACTTTCTTCAAGATCAATCCATCGACCCAGTAGACGCTGGTTAAAATACCTTTCAAATAGCTCATGGTAAAATTAATATTTTGGGCCCCCGGTCCTTTAAAAAGCTGTATTAAAACTTTCAAGTCAGAATAATTTTTGCTAATGTAATCAACAACTTTCTCTAAATTTCATGGTGATTGGATAGATAAAATAATATTTATAAAGCTTATATAAAAAAAAACAACATTAAGCCCCCCCCCGATGGAAAATTGTTCACAATATAAAGTTTAAAAGGCATACAAATTTAAATCTTGATCGTTATGGAGACATTAGTTATATTTTAAAGATTTTAATATAAAGCTTTAAAAGTTAACCAAAGTATATATAAATTTGGGGTCAACTGCCTCGATGGAGTGGGCATTATGAGTTTAGTACCGTTTAGAACTATAGTTATTAGGGGCCGTGAAATGTACCACGTTAGGTAGGGATCCATCAATTTACTAAGTAGCGACTGCTTTAAAAAAAAACCTTATTTAACTCATGTTAAAAATGACAGTCTTGGCCCTAGGCCCTTAAGAATTGGTATTTTTTAAAAATTATGTCAGAAAAAGTAGTGGGAATGGATTCAACAACTACCTAAACTTTAATAAGGCAATCGGATGAAATTGCTTTAAGGTGTTAAGTTCAAAACACTTACTGATTTCAATCAGGATCATGATGGTTATATTAATGCCAAATCGTGTAAAAATGGAATGTGGAATAAAGAATGAAAAGTTTACGAAAAAAAACCAACAAAAGTTTATTATTATTTATTATTATTATTGGACGATTCGACCTCAGAAATTTCGACTCCGTTACGCTTCGACCCCGGTCAGTTCGACCACGGACGGTTTGACCACGGACAATTCGACCCCGAGCGATTCGACCCCGGACATTTCGACCAAATGACGTTTCGACCTCAGGACGTTTTGACCCCAGGATTTTTTTACCTCAGCCGATTCACATCGCATGTATGTTTCGAACACTAACGAAATGGATATCAAAAATGTAGTATTAATGTATACCTTTTAAGCTAGAGATAGTTTATTAAGAGTAATCGTGTAACTTAAGATACTTGGATTGGGATGGAGAGATCACGAGGAATAAGTGAGACCAGGGACTGGACGTCGGCTGGCACATGTCACATTATGACATGTTAAGTAGACTTGACTAGGTGACAACCACAGCACATCTGTGTTGGCGAGAGTTGTGGAAAAGGTAAATAATGAGAGTGGAGGCAGAGAGGATGTAGCTACCTTTATGAAGGACTAACTGACCACATGTAATTTTTAAATCCCTTATATTAACTTCACGGCCGTCTCTCTCTCTCTGTCGTTCTGTCGTCATCTCTCTCTGTCTTTGGCGGGAGCAAAAACAAAAGTAAAAAATGACCCACTTCCCTAGATCCGATCGAGCTGAAATTTGGCACAAGGACCCGTCTCACCTAACAATGCATCGTATCAACATTTCAGATCGATCGAATGTACTGCAATTAAATGTATGCATTTTTAGTTTATCTCTATACGAGGTATGTAATTGAATTTCAGTTTGTTATTGTTTTTTTTCACGTTAGAGCTCAGTTCGCGCGTTGACGCGACCCATCGAAGTACCGGCGTGCTTTTGTTTACATTTACGTGTCACGCTGAGCTCGGTCCAGCTATCGGTGACCAGACCTTTCACCTCTCCCACCCCCTCCCCCGGTTATACAGTCTGTAAATGTTTGTCACTTTTGAACATAATCAATACTTTAATTATGTCTCATATATAAGGGATTTATACTCAAAAACTTTGTTTTTACGGGTTTGTTTTATTAAATCCCTTATATTAACTTCACCGCCGTCTCTGTCGTCATCTCTCTCTCTCTGTCTGTCTTGGGCGGGCGGAAAACAGTCTAAATTACTGAGGACTGTCGCAAAGTAGGGGGAATCATCATTGTAGACCACCCATGGGGGTGCGGGCAACCGCAGTATCCAAGCACTTTTGCTTTGGGTAAGGGCATCCCCACTAGGTTAAATCTCCACAGAGCTGACTTCCGATCGAAGTTCAACGCGGCACTTTTTAAATCCCTTATATTAACTTTACCGGCGTCTCTGTCTCTCTGTCTGTCTTGGGCGGGCACCGCGGAAAAACAAAAGTAAAAAATGACCCACAAGCACGGACCCGTGTCACCTAACAATGCATAGTATCAAAATTTCAGATCGATCAAACGTACAGTTATTAAATTAATGCATTTTTAGTTTATCTATATAAACTGTATGTAGCGGTCACTATCGTTTACATTTTACGGGTCACTTGACTTCACCCCAGCCACAGGTGAACACATCTCGTGTTTTAACCAGGTGTACCAGCGTGCTTTTCTTTACATTTTGCGTGTCACGCTGAGCTCGGCCCAGCGATCGGTGAGAAGACCTTTCCCCTCTCCCCCCCCCAGGTAAAAAGCAAAAGGGAATTAATACAGATTCAGTCTGTAAATATTTGTCACGTTTGAACATAATTAATACTTTTAGTTATGACTCATATATAAGGGATTTATAGTCAAAAACTTTGTTTTTTACGGGTTTGTTTTATTAAATCCCTTAAATCAACTTCACGACCGTCTCTCTCTGTCTCTCTGTCTCTCTCTCTGTCTGTCGTTCGTCGTCGGGCGGAAAAACAAAAGTAAAAAATGACCCACTACCCGTGATACCATCGAGCTGAAATTTGACACATAGGCTCGTGTCCATATCAAAACAACCTTCGGAAAAAATTAATTTGTCTAAAAAAAATTTGCACATAAATATTTTCTAGTAATGATTAAATAGATATTATTGGACTATCAAAAGAAAGTGATAAGCTAACCACTCAACTTTTCATTTAAAAAATTACATATGCACCTGTGGTAATATATATTGAGATCTGCTGTGACTGATATGTTGACTTACACATCTCACGTTTCATTTCCCTACCTTTAAGATTAATAACAGGGACATCAGCCAATGTCGGATCAAATCACTACGCATCGTCAGCGTCATCTTTGTCTCTTATTTAACGTCATAAATTATAGGAATATTTTGTCCCTCAGCAATCTGTTATAAAAAATTTGAATTACTAAAATTTTAATTTCAGAAATAACTATTAAAATGCTTACAGTTTTCAACATTACATTCTCAAATCAATGAAAGAAATAGCAAACTCTTATAAATATATTTAATATGAAATGAAAACCTGACACCAACAACTTTGTGGCTAACTCACATATATTTAATTCACTATAACCACCTGTAGCAAGTTATGTAGCATCAGCTGGAATATTGTTATTTTGTTGAATAAGTATAACTTTTTTTGTAATCTCATATTAATTTCTACAGACGTGGAAAATATATATTTGTTTCTGTTTAAACATTCACAAAACACTTCACACCTCTAAGGAAATCTTGTTGTAGTACAGTGCTTCTCAAAGTTTTTCGTATGATGGACCAGCAGAAACTTTCCCGATTGCACTATTTTCCCTTAAAGACGTGATTTTGATAGCAAAATGACCTCCTAAATGGCCTAAACCCCTACAAGATTAAGCATAAATTCGAAGTGTTTTATGCTAAATGTCATCAAACAATTTTGAAAAAAAAACACTTTAGCCTTGATTGCTTATCTCTCATTTACGATCGTCTTTATTTTGTATAAAAATGTGTTGATAATGGCAGCCATCGATCTTTGTTTCAACTTTTTTACACATGTGCATTCTATGGTTACTATATCATTTTTAAAAATAAATATATATGACTTTTTATATTAATTTTCTTTAATAAAACTTATAGACTTAAGTCAGGATATGCATTTATTAAAGTACTATCAACTTAACAACAGTTGAAACAAAGAACGATGCACATGTGTAAGTTTATACTCAAAGCTTAAACTAATGGCTCAGGTGAGCCTGATTATTTGTTGCAAGTTTATCAAGTCGTGGCTAGACTGAGGACAAAGCTACTCGCACTGGAGAACAAATACACATACTGTTCCTGTACTTTGTCTTATTTTTGAAAACCAGTCCCACATAGGTAAGATGAAGGAAATAGAAGAAGAGCCATGAGAGCAATTTCGGCAAGTGATTCCAAAAGGATGCAAGAGAGGACAAAGTTCCGAAATTCATTTTTAAACATTCCCTCGCAGCTAACTCCAGCAAGTTATCTTCCATTTTAAAGATAAGTCATGCAACCTTCGAGGAATTAACTGGATTGATCATCGATCCAATACCTTTCCGAGGTTCATCTTCTGTTGAAAAGAGAACTCCAAACTGTTAAATACTTTTTTCAAGTCAGGCTGAAAGAAGACGTTTTGTAAAGATGGAACATCAAGCTCTTCATCTGCACTATCTGGAACATCAAGCTCTTCATCTGCACTATCTGGAACATCAAGCTCTTCATCTGCACTATCTGGAACATCAAGCTCTTCGTCTGCACTATCTGGAACATCAAGCTCTTCATCTGCACTATCTGGAACATCAAGCTCTTCGTCTGCACTATCTGGAACATCAAGCTCTTCGTCTGCACTATCTGGAACATCAAGCTCTTCATCTGCACTATCTGGAACATCAAGCTCTTCATCTGCACTATCTGGAACATCAAGCTCTTCATCTGCACTATCTGGAACATCAAGCTCTTCATCTGCACTATCTGGAGCATCAAGCTCTTCATCTGCACTATCTGGAACATCAAGCTCTTCATCTGCACTATCTGGAACATCAAGCTCTTCATCTGCACTATCTGGAACATCAAGCTCTTCATCTGCACTATCTGGAACATCAAGCTCTTCATCTGCACTATCTGGAACATCAAGCTCTTCGTCTGCACTATCTGGAACATCAAGCTCTTCATCTGCACTATCTGGAACATCAAGCTCTTCGTCTGCACTATCTGGAACATCAAGCTCTTCGTCAGCACTATCTGGAACATCAAGCTCTTCGTCTGCACTATCTGGAACATCAAGCTCTTCATCTGCACTATCTGGAACATCAAGCTCTTCATCTGCACTATCTGGAACATCAAGCTCTTCATCTGCACTATCTGGAACATCAAGCTCTTCATCTGCACTATCGATACTTGTTGCCAAATTGTGAAAGTCATCGAAACAATATGCTGAGACTCGACTCTTCCATTCTGCTAGCTTGCGTTTCGGTCCATCAATCTTTGTCTGTCATTGTAAATAATGAAGCCATCCTTCCTTGCATGGATATATTGAGCTCATTAAAAATTTACATTTCAAAAGAGTCGAGACCAATCTGGATTTTTCTCCTGTAGAAACTGGTCGAGCTCAATTCGCAATTCAAATCTATTGACAGTACTTTGTCTCAAGACAACAAACGCACATTCAGCATACAGTAAGTTTGTTCTGCGCCCATTTTGACACATAATAGGCAGCAAATAATCTTGAATTTAAAGCATTTTTTGGGACATAGCTCACACTTTTTACAACTTCGCTGATCACGTTGTTTAGTTCTGTTGACATTTGCTTGGTGGCTAAACTTTCACGGTGAATAACACAGTGGGTTAACTTGCACTCTGGCGCTAATTCCTTAATCTTGTTGACAACTCCCTAACGCTGGCCAGTCATGGCCACAGCAGCATCCGTACTCACACCAACACAATATTTAAATTATATCTGACATTTGCTTAAAATTTAATGTGAATGACCTTGAATATTTCAGAACTAGTTGTATTAGTTGGTAAAGAAGTAGAAAAGAAATACTGTTCCTTCAAGTCATAATATAATATATTTATATCAAACGACGGGATTTGGCAATGTTATACATTCTCTCATTGGTTCTCAAACTTTAAGGAAAACTTAAGGATTAAATTTAGATATCTTTTTCATTTATCGATAAATTCCGTGGACCGGCAGCTGATTGTCCACGGACCTGCACTGATCCACAGACCACCACTTTGGGAAGCACTGTTGTAGTAAAATATAAAATAATGATAAAACTTTACAAAACTATAGACATTAATTTTTTTAATTTCGTATCTGAAAATTGGCTTACAGATTATCTTTTTTTACTACACCTTTTTTAATATTCCCTGATAACTGTGAATTTACAAAAAAGTTATAAAAACTCGAAAGAGTATTTAAACGTAATTTCCAACAAAAAAGAATTTCAGATATTTTTATTCAAGGGAAATCATTCTTTTTTTACATTAAAAACCATTTCAAATTAATAATTCTGAAACTAAACAAAACAATTGCTATCTACAAATTGCTGCTAACATTACGGGAGTCGTACAAATAGTCATTTTTCGAAAATTTCTTCTCCAACATTGTTCTAAATATTATTAGCTATCGTTTGCGTTTGTTTAAACCCGATAAATCAGGGGTCAGGAAACCATGGTTCGTGAGCCAGATGTGGCTCTATTGATGACTGCATCTGGCTCTCAGACAAATGCTTGCTTATTTTTATTTTTTTTAAATTCATTTACCTTTGAATTGGATATAACATAAACAGCATAATAATGATATAAAAAGAATTCAGAGACAAAATAATCGTACTTTTAGTGTTGAAATTGCACAAATGCTCATATTTACTTTAATTTTTAGTTTTAAACATAATGTATGACTCTCAAATAATTACTTTTCAAAATATGTGGTGTTTATGGCTCTCTCAGACAAACATTTCCCGACCCCTGCGATAGGTGTTGTGGTTGGCGAGAAATTGTCAAAATACGGAAATTGTTTGTTTTTTTATTTTCCAGAAAATCCAGCAACTTTTTTCGGTAATTTTTTGGCCCATGCTCATCCTTGGTACTTCCTTAACATATTAGCAAATACCCGAACCCTCTATATGGTATGTTTCAGGAGGAGTTGCTGTTCAAAGCTCGAACAGACAGGACGGACAATTGAAATATATAAATGCAATTCTCCCCAAGAGAAATTGCGTTAATAATTATAGTGATAACAAAATAAGGAGCAGGGCCATACATATATGAGACACGTTTATTCTTTAACCTCCATCCGTTTGAATTATAAGTATATTTAATTGAATGTTGGCCTTTTTATGTTTCAGTAAAACAATCCTCTGTATAGAAGGAGTGCCCGTAATGTAAAAGGTATTGCTCCTCTTCTAAAGGAGTCAAACGTTAACATTTTTAATTTTTGCTATATAGAAAACTGATGGCATATCTCTTCTTTTTTGTGGTGGGGACAATTATTAACTACTTAAAAAAACCAGTGGTCTTTAAAATTTACTTAGATTGAGCTAATATTGTTGTTGCCAATACATTTATAGAGTCTGAACTTATTTCTATTTAGTTAATTTAAGCGCGAAAGTTTTTTTAACGCATTTAATGTATAATGTGGGAGGCATTGAACTGTATAATATAAATTAACATGATTCAACACAAATCGATACTCTGCAATTAGTTGTCTTACTTTTAAAATTAGCTTTTGTTAATGTCTTACTTTTAAAATTAGCTTTTGTTACATGATACATCATTAAGCTAAAAACTCACTAAATTCTTTAAATGGATTAACATTACAACAAATGAATCTTAAACTTTTTGATGACCGATTGCGCAAAATAATTTCTGAAAAGGATAGTGAATCTGAACTTTGTTATGCTTTTGTCAAAGGTTTATTGATTATTTTCATATTTTAATTATTATTTTTCATTAGGAACTCTTTAACTCTAATCATTTTAAATGTAAATTGAAGGCATTCTTTGATGTTGAGGATGAACATATTTTATTATTAAAATGTATAAAACAAAGGTCACCAAATTTTTTTCTTTGCATTTGTCATAAGTATCTAAAATACCTAGATTTAATAGTAATCTACAAAATATATCATGTTGTATGTTTAAACTTGTATCAAATACACATAACATGTATTATTTTCTTTTTTAATTTAAGCCGGATAAGAGACTATATTTGAGACTTTTCAAATGCTTGCGAATATGTATGATTTCTGACTTGGCTCATTAATCAAACCATTATGTATGATTGTTTTGAGTTTGCAAAAAAAAATAATTTCCAATATAAAGCTACAATTTAAAACTTAAAATGATAGAAACGCTTAAAATACAAATTTTGTAAATAAAAATAAACATATATATATCAAAGCCATAAAAAGGCAATAAAAAAATGTTTAAAAAATTAAAGTAAAGCAAATATCTTCATAAATCTTACAATTATTTAATGATAGACTTCAAAAGACTGTTTATTAGTTTATAAATGTGTCATTTTTCAATAGAAAATGCACCTTTAGTTTAAACTTTATACTTCTCTTCTAAGAAATCAAATCACTTGATTTGTATTACAGTCGCACCTCGTTAAGTCGAACTCAAAGAGACCGGGGAGTTTTTGAGTTATGGAAATTGGCTTAATAGGCGCAGACATGACATGGCTAGGACCTAATAATTAATTCGATAAAGAGAGGTTTTCGACTTAAGGAAGTTCGATTTATAGTGGCCTGGCTGTATTGTTACTCAGCTTATTGTGAACTAGTCTATGGACTATGGACTTGTGTTGACAACTGATGTCTATACACTAGACACTGTCAGGGGTATGAGAATCACTGTGAGTGAATGGTTGTTGACAGGTATGAACTCCTGTCACGGGAATAATGTCTAGTGATGTCTGAGTGAACTTCTGGTCACACGGGGTGCGACGCCAGGGTCAGTTGAGACCAGTTTGGGGGGTTTTACAAGGGGACAGTTGTGTACTTCGCACAGTGTTGTGCGGTCAGACCGGTCAGGGCAGACCGGGGAGCTGCAGGGTTGCAGTAACACAGAGAGCTGAGGTTTATTGTCGCCCAGAAGCGGTTAGGTTCGGACCGAGGGGACTTAAACGCTTTGTGTATTTACGGAGAGCTGTAAGAGGACTTGAGCATGGGCCCAGGATGGTCGAGTCGGACCGAGGGCATGCTCGAATATTAAGCCATTGGTAGATAGATGTATTTGATGTCTAGGCGGGACCGCCAGTTATACAATTGTACATAGCAGAATAAACAGTGATTTGTACCCGAAATCTTGTGTCATCTCTTGTGTGTATGCAGTGGAGAGCCAGCAATAATCCACCAACGAATGAGACCTTAACAGACACCAATACTCGTATTGACTCTTGTTGTCTAGGGTAATCTTATCAATACATGTATTCAATCTTGGCTCAAGCCCCCAGTGTCAAGTATTAATACTAATCTCAAACTATAATATTTAAACACATATAAATGATGACACATAACACCTCTGTGTACAACTGAGAGAAAATATTTATTTACATAAAATAGATGCATATAAAATGGAATAGAGTATAAAATATGAATATGTAGACAATAACTACTTCAGTTACAAAAAATATATAATAAAGGTGCGTTTACAGTTGGATACTACGTCCCATGATTCGGCCAGCTACGCTATATGCCTGCCGACCTCACACACTTTCTCAGGTCACGGGGTCAGTCCGTGTTCCGTCTCACTGGTCAGCGATGCTTAACCCACACATCGTCTGATAGGCCGATAAACACCACCCCCCTCAGTTACTCAATGACTGATAGCTGGCTGCACTGTTTACTAACAATAGTCTTTCGTCCGGCTCAGGTTTGTCTTTGCCCACTTTTGCCTGTAGAGCACATCTGGTGCTCACTTCAACACTAATTTGCACTTGGCTATTCTAGCCCAAAGTTACTTTCTTCACTATAGATAACATAACCCTACATTACTTGCTGAAAATACAAATACACATACAAATATCGACTAAAAATATATCAATCAATATATAAAAGGATAATAACACCTAACTCTAAAATACAGACTATCCTTATAAGTCTAACAGCCTAACAAACCTAAACCCCCTCCAGCAAGGCTCTGTTCCCCACAGTCTAGCCCCTAGAATATAATTCTCAAGGTGACCTGTGGTCGTCTGGGAGAGAGAACGACTCTTGGTTTCTCCCAAGTATATATTGTACCGCTCACCCACGCCATCATGGCATCTGCCCTAAATTTCTAACAGTTACTATTGGCTATTCCTCTGGGTGGCATAGGTCAACATGCAACTCTTAATTTGATTGGTCAGCCATCATGTACCAATTCGTTAGCACGTGCTTGCATGCATACATTCAAGCATCATCAGGCACCTGACACGTGATCACATGTGACTTAAGTAGTTGTAGCGTCTTAATAAATTTTCCATGACCCATCAGATTATCCCAAAATATTTGTCCACTCAAGGTCAGCTGTAGCGTTGGTTGGGTCTAACCACTACCCCCAACGGTTCTAAACTTAATGACATTCTCAAACATGTATTGAGGTACTCAACACTCCTTCCCCTCCTACTCTTTGACAATACTTATATTGTCACACCTAACAGTACAAGTTGAGTAAAAAATCTAATTTCAAATGTTACATAGTAATTCCAATTATATGGTCATGAAAACATCATACAAGTTCAAAAAGATTCTAAATCCGAACAAAACCAATTCAATGTCACAAAAGACAATATCAAACATCTAAAAGTCATAAAATGTCGATGAAAGAAATCATGTGCATCAAATACAAATAGGCAATCATTACTAGGACCATATATTATTATAGCAACATTATACTTATATCTGCAACGAGATAAATAGAACAAATCAATAACAGAACTTTCATTTTCAATTTCTCAAAACATTCCAACAATTTTAAAACATCATATGATCATAAGTGTCATCAAAAGTTTGCATCATAATATTTGACATCTTTGTCAAGTTCGGACACATCAAAACTCTTATAAAAATACATGATACCATTTAAGTTGTTTGATAAAAGAACCAACTGAAATCATGACATCTTTTCCAATTACAAAACATGAGAGCTCATAGCAATCATAAAAATAAGTACACATTCTCTGTATATTAACCCATCATCAGCTTCAGTAAGTACACAACTGTAATACGACTCTAAGCATGTTCATGTATGTAACCATTATACAAATGAGTAAACATAATCAAAATCATCAAGCATTATAAATTATATATTCTCAAAAACATTAACTCACAACATGTCAGTGACAATTTCAGTAAAGCAAACAAAATTTCTGAAACACAAGTAAAGTTTCAAAGTATTAACACAATTAAAATTTCAAAGTATTAATAGCTCAATCAATCTATTTCACAAATTTTCATAAATATCGATCTACATTTTCAAAGCCTCAATAACACATGTGCCACTAACAATCAAATGAAGCAAAACAATCCTGAAATTACATCTGTTTTGAAAACATCCGATCATTATCAAAGCAAAAATATCCTGAAAAATAACGAAGTATTGAACGTAACTTAACCCATTTACATTCAATATTTATCAACATCTTTAAGTGACTAAAGCAAAATGGTCCTGAAAAACAACCAGGTTTTTAAAGTATATCAAATACATAAGTTTCAAAGTGCACACAAATCATTTATCAAATATCAATGTGCTTATTAAACAACAAGTTTGTAGAAAACTAACTAGGTCCCAAAGTATTCAAAATAATTGAGTATGGTACTCAAATCATATTTCTAAAGTCATAAACAAAAACATAAAGTGCAAAGTACATATTTCAAACAAATCAAAATTCTCAAAGACTCAAACAAAATCATAGTCAAACTCATAGTCTTATCAATGCTTATCAAAGTCAGGTTCAGTTAATTGTAAGCACTGCAGTTTAGTTAAGAGTCTGGTCCTGTGCTGTGAGGTACTGACTAGATCAACAAAGTTTTATCCCCTGCCCCTGCGCCATTTAATGTGCCGATCCCCGTTCGAGGCATATCTACGCTTGGAGAAAATTTTTTATGAAACATTAAAATGAAAAATATTTTCTAGCAGAAAAGTTTGCCATGTCAGCATACTCTTACAATCAACAGGCCACAAGTCCCTAACATATGGCTATGGTTTACCTTTTAGCCTATGATCCATCGTGGCTACTGTACGTCTGACTTGCAACTTTATAAGTTTAGCAGGCGGCTCAAACCTAGAACGTAACTTACTCTGTGTTGATTCACAACCAGATTTTTTTAAAAGACTGGACCTGTCTTCTTCGTTTACCAACAGTTTTAAATTGACTTCGACTGTGAAAATTTTCATCAAAGTCAACATTTTCTTTATCGAAGTCGCCATTCCTATGACTTTCTAGTAAAAACTAATTTCTTTCCATTTTAACTTTACTAGCAAAACACTCTTGTTTTGATCTACTAAATTCTCTTCTTACATTCGACCAACTGGACTCATCAATGGTCATATCTGATTTCCACATATCCGTCACGTGATCATTGCATGTGATGACCTTCGGCGAAGCGTCGATCACTGTGGTCACTTTCCTTTCCGCCGTCTCCCTTACGCTAACAGACGCTCCCGTTAACTGTTGCGCGCTTTGTTTGCCCTTCTCACAAAGATGCGAATTTACTTTATTGGTCACGGTCACTTCACCTTGACCTCCCTCCGAATTGCTCATTTTCACGGTCGCCGTGGCTTGCTTGCGCCGTTTCTCTCTGATGTCCACCGCTTCTGCCCTACCGTCATCTCCCCTCGCTGCGGGTAACCTTGACTTAGTGTTGTCTGTCTTTGTGTCGGTTGCTTTTTAACGACTTTAAGTAAATGCGTGACCTTTTTACAAGCTTTTATTTAACTCACACTGTTTGTATGTTGTATCCGTCAAATCTTGTAACGTAAAATTAAACCACTTCTGATGGTCCTAGAGATCTCAAAATTTTACCACAGATAGATCTTGGATGACAATACATTGTATCAAAATTTCAGATCGATCGAATGTACCGTAATTAAATAAATGCATTTTTACGTTTATCTTTATATATAATCTGTATCCGTGCTATTCTTGACTTTCACGTGAATGTCACCGGAGTTCACAACCAGCCATGGATGACGACATTCCAGGTGTTAAACAGCTCAGTAATTCGAAACTAAATCTAAATTGACATGATAATACAAAGAGGAACAACTGGTATTTGTGTAGCCTAGTTGGCCCAATTGTTAGCTTAATGGATTTTCGACCTGGAGGTACTGGGTTCAATTTTCAGTTGGGGAAACTGTTATTTTTTAAATACATAAATTTGTAATTAATAATCTATCTTTTTACCACTATCACATTTAAGTTATAGACAACGAAGTTTGACTAATTAAATTGAGTTGATTATGTCAAAAAATTGATTAAAAAATTGTGTTACTAAAAAGTAGAAAATAAAATATTTAAAAAATCTTTTTTTAAAAGGACACGCTTTTATTTACATATAGAAAGTGCACTAAAAAGAAGAAAATAAAAATTTTCAATCCGTGAACCTATCGACTGCACATAAAAGCGTGGGGCCCTCATCACAACTCGCAATCATGTACAAAGCTGCGAAACATAAATACAAATTTATATGAATATTAATAAACATTTAAAGTTTCACAACTTTGATCATATACATGCTACTATCATATTAATTAGAAAAATTATCTATATGCAAAAGAGTAGTTGCAATAAGAAATGAGTTGTGATGGGCGCCCCACGCTTTTATGTGCAGTCGATAGGTTCACGGATTGAAAATTTTTATTTTCTTCTTTTTAGTGCACTTTCAATATGTAAATAAAAGCGTGTCCTTTTAAAAAAAGATTTTTAAAATATTTTATTACTTGTAGATTTGTTAGCGTGCCTCTCTTTCTTTGTCATGCTTGACCCAATTTGGGTCATCGTTATTGACCAAGGTAAACATTTCTTCATTAGTTTCATTGTTTCCTTTCAAAAACTCTCTTTGTCTTTGTTTTCTAACAATTTGGTAGTAATGTCCTCTGAAATCTTAGCTAATGCGATTTCGAAATCTCGTTCTCTTTCCTCTATGTCTAACTTTGCTTCTATTAATTTCATTTTACGTTTTTGTTCAAATATCCTTGTTCTTTCTTGTTTATTTATAAATTCCCTTTGTATTTCTTCTTTTAAAAGCAAATATTCTGGGCCTGAATTCTGACTTATTTTGCTCAGCAATACATCAATTTTATTCATTTGTTCTCGATGAATCTCTGTTAGTACTGTATTTCGTTCCTCAAACAACTACTTTCTCTTCTATATTAACATTGATATTTCTTTCTCAAAGTGTTGTCTTAGTGATTCTTCCTGAATAAAAATGTCTACTTCTACCACTTCGAAACCCAATTCTGTGGCTTCATATTTAAAATCTGCTACAGATTTACCTAAATACATCATTGACAATGTCGGACGAAAAGTCATTCTAAAAGTGCTTCAAATTTCAAATGCAATACGTCACAAAACAAGACTTCACAAAAAATGCAAACATATACCAACCTATATATTACTAGTTGTAGTAAAGAAAAATGTAAAAGGAGTCCCCAAAGAAATTACTTTATCGTTCGTACAGGCATGCAGACTCAGATTGCATTAATCTAGCACATTCTAAACATACATACAACATATAGCACTATTCTAAGAACTAAGCAAGCATAAGTGGCTCTGTTAAATGTACACAGTATGGACAATCAACTTTTCCTTACACCCCCCCCCTTGAATTGTTTCCCATGTTTGCCTAATGCTCGTGGCCCTGGGCGAGGTTGAACTTTTGAACCTGCTCAGTCCTGGTCCGTCTGCAGTTGGTCGTGGTACGTCAGATTGCCACATCGCCTCTAGCCTCACATATAACAGTGTTTTCGGGGTTTCGTTCTGGTTGATTTAAATTCAAACATGAATAATACATGAATAAAAAGATTTCAAACATATCAAACTTATCACGTAATAAAAATGTTGACAACTGATGTCTATACACTAGAAACCAGTTGTCAACGACTTGTGACAACGTGTATTTACGTAATGGAAGAAATCTGAGGAGTTATAATTTTTATAGTTTTAATTTTCTCTTCATTCCTTTGATTAAGACTTTGATAACTGTTATTAAGTCACCCAAAGCAGTTACTAAAAATACAACTGTTATTGTTATAATTGCAGCAACACTCCCCATTATCTTCGAGGAGGGTCTCTGGTCGACTGCACATTCCTTCGTCCTTTTATACACTGACACATTTTTACTTTCGACGAGCAGATTTATTTTTATATTCAGTTGCAACTCTTTTACAATCTCTTGAATTCTGTCAATTGTTGCATTGTTTATAGAACTTTTCACCGGAGATGCCACTGTAGTAATATTATCGCTTTTATAAGTTTGATTCTTCAAATCATTTTCTAAAATAAAAAAGACAAGGAAATATACAACACATTAGTAGTTTTTGATTTTTAGCAATAAAAGACAAGCAAATATACAACAAATTAGAAGTTTTTGACTTATAGAAATGTAAAAACTAAACTGCACCTTAATGTAAATAATGGGCGATAAAAACAAAAGAGTTTGTGTTCAATATATTAAAATTTCTTGCAATTTGCTTTCACTTTCATTTATGTTTATTTTCCTATAATGTAGATCAAATTAATTTAACACCAGTAGAAATAAAAAAAAATAAGGTGGAAAGTTCAATGTAGGAAAAAAAAACGATGAAACCTAATTATGAAAAGAAGTGTGCTGATTTAGATGTTTTGTTTTCTTTCATCGTCTTATCTTATCAATACAGAGGCTCCTTCTATGCAGAAGATAATTGCGTCCACAGACCATGACAGATTATCTGTTGGCAAGTGATGCAGCGCTCACAGGCCACGGCTTTGTGGGTTCCACGCATTACCCAGCCGCATAACTAGTGTTAGGTACCCATTCGGAGCTGGGTTACTCTGGGACGCATTAGGCCCTGGGAACAAATCCTTGCCTTGCCTTGGATTCGAACCCGTGAACATCGGTACGCCAGTCGAGCGCGCTGCACCTCGACCACTGCGTGTTTAAATAATAATTTTGTTAACGAAATTCACTTTAAATTACAAGGTAAATATATACTTATATACAATATATACAATATATATTTCAATTTTCTTATTCATTTTTTAAATAAATCATTTAGTATTTAGTAGGGCTCTAGCAAAATCAATTTTTTGCCAGTCGGCGGGGCCGGATTTGGCCAGATTTATGAAATGATTTGTAAAAAGATAACCGGATTTCGGATTTGCCGGAGCCAGAGCCAAATACCGGTACACCCTAGTTTTTAGTATTAAGCATACCAGAACTCAAATATAATTTGTCGAATTCTTAGCTGAATTAAAATAAAAAATAGAGCAAATCTATGCATAATAGAAAGTATGTTCAAAGCTCTTTTACAGACTATCTCCTATATTTATGCAATACGTCTGGTACTATTACTATTATTATAACTATTCATTACACGTAATATTTGCACATTAAAAAAAATCTAGTTTTTCAGCAAAGGCGAAGTGTGATATGTGCCGCATGGTGGCAGATCTCAAGTTTACCGCACCCTCATCGTCCGGATGAAATATGTTGATACCATAAAGAAAATATATTTTTTAATTAGAAAGTAATAAGAAGGACACTGTATATTTTAATGTTAGAAATAAATAGAATGACTTTCATTTTATGATTAAAATTAACGTTTTGTTCTCTTCCTAAATGCATAATCTTTGATAAATTAATATTGTAAGCCACGTGAAGCTACATAGCCAATATGGCTAGAGAGTAGTCAACCATTTTTTAAGTTCATTTTTGATGGTAATGAATTTTTCATTAACTTAATTTTAGAAAAGCTGCTCTCACAGCTGGCTTTATTTATGGGATTTTCAGGATTACTCGAAGGAATACAATTACTAAAGACGGTGACACTTAGAGCCTTAATATCTTTATAAATTAAAAAAAATTATATCCGTTTGAATTTATTAATTCATTTTTTACCCGTGAGGTTAATAGTCCTTGTTTGAACATGTCATTTGAGATACCTTCTCTTAATTGAGTGCAACAATTTTAAGTTTTAGATATAATGATGGAATAATATTTGATCTTTTGTACCCCAAATATGATAGTTGACCCAATGTTTCTCCTAAAACTGCAATGACGTCATTTTAAATATGATGTGAGAAGTTATTTACCTGTTTTTAAATGATGTCTGGAAGCACTGGATTGTAATATGTTAGTAGTCGCCTAAGTTCAAGAATTTTGTCTATATTTTCATTAGTATTGTCATTTCTGTGACCTCGAAAAGCCTTATTCTATTTTGTTAGAATTTTAAAATTTCGAAAATTATAACAACAAATTTTTGCCGTGTTGTTTTGCCTTCTTTTACAACAACGTATTTTTTAAATTAGTTTTTTTTATTAGTTCTTTTTTTTTATTAGTATATTCTTATATTCTATAATCCAAAGGCCATACTAGACATGGTGCTAATTGACAAGTATTTAGAAAATGCAACACCAGCTCTATTCACATATTTAACTGATAAGAAAGTTCGTACTCAAGCAGAGCTAACAAATGCATTACGCACCTTCAAAGACTATCATTCAAATGTGGAAATGGATAAGAGACAAGATATCTTTGCTGCAATAAAAAATAAAAACGAAGAAAAAAGACAAGGAATGAGAAACCAGACTCTTACATACCAAGGCAACAGACAAAGTATTTGCTGGTACTGTAACAAGCCAGGACATGTGGTGAGGCAGTGTTACCACAATAAAGGACAACCAAATAGGGTGTCACCTAATGGCAGCCACATAAGACAAAAAAACAGAAGAAAAATCAAGACAAGATCACTTTGAAAACAAAGTTAGACAATCATGGAGAGAAAAATATAATCATAATTCTAGATATAGAGATTATGATCAAGGAAGAAGATCATGGAGAGGCAAATATTGTTTTGATTCCAGAAAAATAAATTATGATCAACTACGGAGAAAGACTGAAAAACAAGACATGGATGATATAATAAAGTTGAATCAAGAAGAAATAAGACCTACTGACACTGTAGCCTATATTGACAATCATGTATAGGACAAAAGGGATGAAGGTCATAGCAGCAGAGATAGAGATGGTACTAGTGTGTCTGAGACCATTTATGTGCAATCATCTGAAGTAGGAAGAACAATGGGTTGTGTATTAAACAGAATCAGAGACTTTGAAGCAGACAGTCGTTTTCGGATAAACGTTTCTAATGACAGTGACTCATCTGGTCGAAATTCTGTTGAATTATCGGGAAGCAAAAATGACATCTCAAAAGCTAAGCGACTTATTCAAGATGCTGGAATTGATATTGTGAATGGACATTATCGTGGTCCTGGTTGTTGAAATATTGAACATTTAATAGGCTGAAGAAGCATTGTATGCCAATCGATATAAATTCATACTAGTCAGCTGAAGAATGACTATTTTTGAACTAGGCTATGCTATAAGCCGACTACAAATTTAACATTAAACCTGTTAAGGGAAAGGAAAATGCAGTTGCACACATATTATGTAAAATTACAATAAATACACACATTCTGTGAAATCCTAAGTGATAAAACCAAAGACTGTATTAATATTAGTCTGTGAATTCCTAAATGATAAAACCAGAGACTGTTTTAATATTAGTATTTTTATTCGCTGAACAATAAACAAGGAGCAGTGTTTGAATTCCACTGGATATATATTTAATTTTAGTTTTAAGAACATTGATTGTTTAAAGAATTTTACTTACACAAAAGTATATTTGTGTTAAAATTTCAGTTTAATTTTTTCAGTACAGGTAGACTGTTGAAGTCCTATAGATTTTTTCTCTTGATCTTTATGTATAGATGTTGTGTGTAAGGCATTGAATGTCCATTGATGATGCATATTTGAAATTTGAATATACATGTAGATTAATTTGACTTTTATTAAGACCAAAAATGTTGTATTTATTAAACATTTTTTTAAGGATGGAGGTGAGTGAATCGCGTGTTGAATGACGGAAAGGGTCACGTGAGTAAAAGCGCCGGAAGAAGATTCAAGATTATCAGTGTTTGAGAATTCTGTGTGTCATGGCGGAGGTGTGCCTGAATATTCCACGTTGTATAACCTCAAATTATATGTTATGTGCATAGTGTAGATATTAAAGTTGTTTTATTGAAACCAGTTCTTCAGGGGATTATTGTATGCAAGGTTATGTATTGAGAGAACGCCTAAAAGATATATTAATAAGTAAAACATCACAAAGATGTTACAGTTTTCATTTTTAGAAGTTAATTAACAAAGAGGAATTTTCCGCCCTAAAGTTTTGCCACCCGGGCATTCGATTGGTGCGTTTTAAAATCATTGGGTACAGCAATTTTCTCTTTTACAAAAGGAGAAGCAGTACAATTTGAAGAATCAAATACGTTACCAGGAGAACAGTGCCTTATTCTTATATTACTTAAGGCTCTTGGTTTTTTAGTACATTAGCATAAGTATAAGAATAATTTATAGCCAATGTGGATTTTGATGTTTTGGCAACATTAACGTTAACTTATTTTATTATAGTTTCTTTATGTCTTTTATCAATTTATTATTTGGTAATCAAGTTATTTTGCTAAAATTTCCATTTAATTGTTTTCCCTTTTAGAAGCTAATTAACGACGATGAATTTGCCGCCCCTAACAAAGTGCTGCCCGGGGCATTTTGCTCTCTTGCCTCCTCTTGCTACGCAACTGATAGTCAGATTAATGAAAATCTAATGATTTTATCATATAACTTATATTCAAAGACATTAAAAACATTATACCTATTTGAGCATCGAGGACTGAAAATAGTACGTAAGTAGCCCGATATGTGTGGTACAGTTCTTTTAGAATAACGATGGCAGAGTTTTCTTCTGGAGTTTCTGTGTTAATTATAAACAGTGTTACAGAAACTGGTTGGTTGGAGTATATTTTGACGTAACGCTTTGGGTTCCCTAGGAAATGTATATGGAAGAAGAAAAACAAGTAAGATAAATATCGATATATTTAATTATAATCCTTAACATTTAATAAAGGGTTTTTAAAGGTATAATACATATACTGATGCTAATGTATATAAAATATTTTATTATCATCACAGTTAAAAATTATGTTTATTGATTATTTTCAGCTTTAAATTCATATTAATTAAAAACATTTCTTAAATGTATGTTAAATTAAAAATAACAATTTATTCTATTTTTAATTACCTATTTCGTATTGAGATAAAAGAGAACTTAAATTGTAATTCACTTCATTCTTAGGTGCCAATGGTACAATTTGTTCTTCCACAAATTTGTGACTACCATCGTTGCCCATAACTTGAAACTTTATGTAAACGAAAAATTGAAAGCCAGAAATAACTTTTATATATCCTGAAGGCGAGGGACTCAAGGATGTTGTTGGGAGAGTCGCCACGTAGAGATGGGGATCATCATCAACAGCAGCTTTGCAAATAAGAAAATATAAATTAT